>OX451738.1:46541777-47109312 GCA_948472305.1 Vicia faba | reverse complement strand
ATATATATATATATATATATATATATATATATATATATATATATATATATATATATATATATATATATATATATATATATATATATATATATATATATATATATATATATATATATATATATATATATTATATATATATATATATATATATATATATATATATATATATCATGTATTTGTTATCATCAAAACTATTACAAGGATGTAGAACCAAACTATGTTCTAACAATCTCTCCCTTTTTTATGATGACAAAAACTTGTATTTGATAGATTACTTAACAGCATAAAGAATTAGAGTCTCCCCCTGAGTTGAATACTCAGATAAAGAAAAAAAATACTTCCCTAAAGATGTTCTAATCGGAGCTTTGGAAGTTTTGATAAGACCATGTGACAAAAGTTACTTTCAAGAGATTTTTCCAGTTTTCTTTTAGAAGATAAAACATAAGTTATGATATTCAAAATGTTTGAGACTAAGTCTCGACACTATTATATTCAAAATATCTTACGTTCTCCCCCTTTTTGTCAAAAATAAAAAAGCAATAAAAACACGTAAAAGTAACAAAATGGATTTTCTATTCAAAGTGGATTGAGACAAATAGAAGGAGGTAGATAAACAAAAGATTGAAATAAGAAACAAACATAGCATAAATAAAACAATATATCAGAACTAAGGTTGAGGAGGTGGAAGTCGTGTGGGCAAGCTTCCAATAAACTCTGATCTGATTGTTTGATTCCTCTTATTTCCCAAGCATCCCTTAATTTCTTTGCTCATTTCATCCTGTTTGCCTAACCTTTCCTTAAACACATTGTTTAATTTCTTCAACTCCTCCTGAGTTTTTAACACAAGATAAGAGGAGGTTGTTTCAACAAAAGAAACCATATTTCATAAATAACTGCAGCAGATTCTTGCTCAGGAGATTCTTCGACAGTCTTTCCTCTGTCTTGAAACATGACAAGAGGGAGAGGTTGAGATTCAGTAGACGGTTCATTATGTTCTAGTATCTGAGAGGAATCCAAAGAGGTGTTGTCCAGAAGAAGGAGGGGTTTCTTTACCCAGTGTCATAGAACCTTATCCTTGAAGATTTTTTAGGTGATCGCAGAAGTTATGTTGAGCGATTTCATAGCTGAGTTCCTTAGCTTCATGGATTCAGAATTAAACCATTTTCTGAACTGATTCCAGTGAGAGTCAGAAGCAGCTGGTTAATATTCTTCATGCAAGCTTGCTTCAAGAGTTAACCCATTCTTGTATTTCTGTTTCAAAAATGAGCAGAGATTTACCAACATCTGATTTGGATATTTTTGATGTTGATTTTGGAACGGCTATTTTCTGAGAGTTTGTGACAAGATTGTCCCAAGCTTCTAAATCAATGATTATTCTAAGGGGATCTTCTGGGTAGTTATTGGGAGAGGGAGAGTCAGAAAGAATTATAGGTGAGTTAGGTGGTGTTGAATCATATGGAGATGGAATATTTAGAATGGAGAAAGCTTGTGATGTAGTTGTGGGGATTATTTGTGGTTGAGAGATCATGAGTGGGCAAGTGATGCTTGGGATGGCTGTCGTGGTATCAGAGTCAATATTTGGATTTTAGGTTTCAGGAGCTTCAAACAGTGGATCAAATTGATCAATATCAGAAAGAACTTGTGCAAGTTCTGGTTGAGTCTGGTCAAATTGGGTAGAAGGTGGATTAATCAGAGGATTATCTGTAAGTATTGAGGTGTCAATTTCTAGGTAAAAATCAAGGGTTTGAGGAGATGGATCTTCAGCAGCTTTGGAGATGAAGGGGTTTCAGATGTTGATAAAAATACTGATTCAATAACAGAAACAAAGATGAGTTACCTTTCTTTTGGCAGCTTTGGGGTTTTCTGAGAAGTTCCTTCTCCAACATCTTTCCTTTTTCTTGACTTTCTGGTAGCAACTTCTAGAGGTTGTTGCCTTAGATCAAGAATATTCACATCTGGAATCGTACCATCGCTCTTACAGGCTTCCAGATACCTGAGGACAATTTCTGAGAGGAGTTTACTTGAGTGAAGAGAGAAAAATCCTTCATAGGCACTCTTCTGGTGGTGATGACTTCCTTGTGGTGAGTGTTGACATTTAGAGGTTTTCCAGCACATGGTTCTAGAACATGTGCTTGTTGAGCCTCAGTCAGATGTTCTATCAGTCTGTTTTCTGTCAGAATATCTGAAATGAGTCTTCCCAAAGGAATCCAATCTCTCTTGGTTCTTTCTGTTCCCTTGTTTCTTTGACACTTGTCTTCAGATGGTTTAATAGAACATGAGAAATATGGACTTTGGCTTTGGTGGCGATGAAGTACAGAAGGTATTGTTGATCAATGTTGATGTAGTTAGGAGAGCTAGTTGGTTTCCTATGATTGATGCACCCCATAATTATTTAGACCAAATTCTGAGATAATCCTTCAGATCTTTGATTTTGTTTCATGGTTGTCCAGAGGAAAAGATTTCTTTTGAGACGATGGTTAGGTCAGAACCTTTTTTTTCCATTTCACTGCATCTTATACCGCTGCCATCATGACCTATAAGCTTTCCAATAAGATCTTCAGTGATGATGATCTTCTTTCCCATAACATAAGACGTTACCAGATGATTTGAAGCTGTGGCATAGATCCAAAATTCTTTCACTAATTTTGGGAAAACTGGACCTATGAGACGATCAAAGTATTTCGTTTATCCTTGAAACTCAACATCAGGGGTTAAGTCATACCCATTTTCTTTCATACTTACAAAATCAACAATAAGTTCACATAGAACTTTCAAAGAATCAAGGGAGTGAGAAGAGTTCTTGATGGTTCAACGTACCTTTCTTCATTAGTAGAGGAAGAACCAGGAATGATTTGAGAAACTTGAGAAATTTGGTGAGAGGATGCCATTGTTCACATACTTTTTAGGGTTTTTAAAGAGGAACAAATGAAGAGAGAAGGTGAGTGAAAGTGAAGATGTGAGAGTGTTTTTGAGAGAGTTGGGTATAAATAGCCAACGGAAGAAAACATGAATATTAATTTTAGTTAAAAGAAATAAAAACAATTATTAAGAGCATTAATGATTTATGAAAAGAGGGATAACATGAATATTTTGAACAATTACCGATTTGACTTGCGCCTTAATGCATCAACTCAACCATTTCAGTCCCTTCAGATTTTGATCATGTGTTCAGCCTTAGAGGGTGACCTTGCGTTTAGAGTTGACAGATGTTGATATGGTGAAGTGCTTGCTTCTATCTTATAAATGAAAAGTTTTTGGAAAATGTTCAGACCTTCTGGATAGTTTCTTATACAACTTTCCTTCTCACTTCTGAAGAACTATTGCTCAGATGTTCACACACAAAAAAATTTAAGTAGAAAGTTATGAGGATTAAATATACATAAACTACATTTTCGTTGTAGGAATAATTCCATACTGAGGTGATTCAGAATGAAATTAAATCTATCTTCAGAAAGAGGTTTAGTGAAGACGTCAGCCCATTGATGGTTTGTGTCTATAAATTTTAAAGAAAGAATTCCCTTTAGAATAAAGTCCCTAATAAAATGGTGTTTAATTTCTATATGTTTAGCCCTAGAATGTAAATAGGATTTTTAGTAAGACATAGAGCATAAGTATTATCGCAGAGGACATGAGTGTTACTCTCATAAATGTTAAAATATTCAAGATGACTCTTCATCCAGAGCATCTGTATATTGCATCTAGCTGCAACTATATATATTCAGATTCCGTAGTTAACAGTGCAATAGTGGATTTTCTTTTGCTGGACCACATGATTAGATTGTCTCCCAGAAACTGACAGCTTCCAGAAGTACTTTTCTTTCTATTCTGTCTCCGGCAAAGTCATCGTTATAGTATCCTACTAATTTATATTCTCTGGATTTTCTATAACAATGACCAAGATTAGTATTACCTTTCATATACTTGAAATTTGCTTAACTGCTGTTAAGTGAGATTCTCTAGGATCTGATTGGAATCTGACACAAAGACAAACGCTATACAGAATATCAGGTCTGGAAGCTGATAAATATAAGAGAGAACCAATCATACCTCTGCAGAGCTTCTATTCCACTTTCTTACTTACCTCTTCCCTTTCCAGAATGCGTGTAGGATGCGTAGAAGTTTTGTATGGCTTACATTATGATAAATCAAATTTCTTCAGAAGTTCTTTGACATACTTTCTTTGATGAATGTAGGTTCCTTCTTGAGTTTGATTGATTTGGATACCCAGAAAGAACTTGAGTTCACCCAACAAGCTCATTTCAAATTCAGCCCTGCATAGACTTAGCAAATTCTTTCCCCAAAGAGGCTTTAGTAGATCCAAAAATTATACCATCTACGTAAATTTGACAGTCCAGAATGTCATTTTTAATAGTTTATAGAATAAGGTTTTGTCCACCTTGTCTCTGGTAAAATCATTCTCTAACAAAAAGTTACTTAGTCTTTCATACCAAGCTTTGGGAGCTCGTTTCAGAGCATATAACGATTTCTTAAGTTTATAAACATATTCTGGATATTTTGTATTTTCAAAGCCAGGGGGTTGATGCACATAAACTTCTTCATCAATGTAGCCATTTAAAAAAGCACTTTTAACATCCATCTGATAAAGAGTGCTTCCATTATTTATAGCAAAAGAAATTAAAAGTATGTTAGATTTGAACGTGGCGACTGGATCAAAGGTTTCTCTATAGTCTATCCCTTCTTGCTTATTATAACCTTGTGTAACCAGTCGTGCTTTATTTTTGACGACTTCTCCTTGTTCGTTTAGCTTGTTTCTGAAGACCCTTTTGGTTCCAATGATGTTGAAGCCTTTTGGTTTAGGGACTAGATCCCACACATTGTTTCTAGTAAATTGAATTAGTTCTTCCTGCATTGCAAGGATCCAGTCATTGTGTAGAAGAGCTTCGTCAATGGAAGTTGGCTCGATAAGAGATACTAATCCCATAAGTGATTCTTTAGAATTTCTGAATGTAGATCTTGTTCTGATTGGGTCATCTTTCTTTCCCATAATCATGTTTTCCGGATGTGCTAAGCTTCTTTTGGATTGTATTTTCTAGATGGATTATTTAGAAGCTACTATAATATTTGTGACATCTTCTTCTGTATTTGGCTGAGATTATATATTATGATTTTCCGACGGTCTGCCTTCAGTACTTGTAATTTGAACTTCCATATCTGCAAAAGTTTTACCCTGCTTTGACTTTTGAGAGCCAAGCTTATCATCAAATATGACACTAATAAATTCTTCCACAATTCGTGTTTCTGTGTTATATACTCTATAACCTTTTGAGCGTTCAGATTATCCAATAGTTATAGAGCCAATAATATTTCCTTTCCGATTGCCTCCGAAACCTACATAGCCTCCAGATTTAAGCTCCAGACTTTGGAACATATGCTTTCTTCCCGCCATGTATCGAGAGCATCCAAAGCCTAGGTACCAAGATTGGTGTTTCAACTTTGTTGTTAAAGACATATGCAACATAGATGATTTTATCCTTAGGTACCCATATCTTTTTGGGTCCTTGTTTGTTAGAGTTTCCAAAATCCTGTTTGAATTTTGGTTTTGAAGAGAAAGAATTACTAGTATATTTTATATCATGTGCATGTACATATGTAAAGTGTGAATAGAGAGGTGTGTGTTTTATAACTATATCATCAACTTTCTTTAGTTAATATGTTTCTTCTCCCATTGGTTTTACATATCCTATACCTTTTCTGCAGTTTTTGCTAACTCCATAGACCGTTGAAGCCATCTTGCTCCTATTTATGTTTTTAGCTAGAAATTTTTAAAAGCTATGATCATATTCTTTTATGATTTTATCAGAGCTATTCGAAAATTCTGAAACAGTTTCTTTCTGAGCTTTTTGTAATTCGTAGTTTTCATTTTCAAGTTTAGAGATGGTTTCTTTTAGCTCAGATATTTCTGTTTTTAGTTTCTTAGTTTCTTCAGAGTCAAATACTAGATCCTGTTTCAGGTTCTTGTTTTTGACTCGAAGTTTTTGATATCTTTCAAGAATTTCTGACATGCTTTCTTCTAATTGAAATCTAGAAAATTTAGAGAATACATCTTTTGCCTCTGAGTCTGATTCTGATTCTGATGATCCAGTGTCATCTAATATGTTAGCCATTAAGACTATGTTGGCTCGTTCATCTTTTGATTCGGTTTTAGCTTCAGAAGATTATGAGTCATCCCACGTTGCCATAAGACTTTTCTTCTTTTCTTTGGAGAAATTCTTTTTAGGCTTTTCTTTCTGAAGATTTGGGCAGTCGCTTTTGTAGTGACCTGGTTCGTTGCATTCGTAACATACAATATCTTTGTTGCTATATTTTTTGTATCTTATAGATGATTCAAAGTAATTTTCTGTTCTTCTGGGGTTTCTAAATTTCCTCTGTCTGTGCTTCCATAGCTAATTGACTCTTCTGAAAAGAAGAGATATTTCATCTTCTTCTGATGAGGATCCACCAGAGTTTTCTTCTTTTGCCTGAAAAACTTTAGGTTCATATTTTTTATTAGATTTAAGGGCAAGAGACTTACCTTGCTTATGGGGATAATCTTCTTCCAGTTCTATCTCATGACTTCTTAAGGAGCTGATAAGTTCTTCAAGATATATTTTATTCAGATCTTTGGCTAGTTTTAAGGCTGTGACCATGGGTCTCCATTACTTGGGTAAGCTTCTGATGATTTTCTTTATATGATCTTCTATTGAGTACCATTTTTCTAGAACTTTTAGCCCAGCGACCAGAATTTGAAACCTTGAGAACATTGTTTCAATTGTTTTATCTCCTTCCATTTTGAAGGCCTCATACTTCTGAATGAGTTCAAGAGCTTTGGTTTCTTTGACTTACGTGCTGCCTTCATACGTCATTCTCAGAGAGTCAAACATGTTCTTAGCTGATTCTTTGTTCAGGATCTTCTCATACTCAGTGTTGTACCCCAAAATTTTCCCTCTCTTTTCTCAAGATATTTTCTCATAATGATTTTCAAAAGTCCAAGTTTACACAAGTACAATTGGATTTTTGGCTTTCAAGCATCAAATCAAAGAAAAGTAAGCTTTGATTGGGCATCTGGAATCCTTCGAGCGAGATTTTGTTTCAAAGTCTTTGATTAGGAATTTGGCCTCCTTCGATGCAAGCTTAGCTCACCAGTCTTTGATTGGGCGTTTGGCCAACTTCGATGCAGGCCTGATTCACAAGCTTCGATTGGGTGCTGAGCCCCTTCGATTCACAAAGCAAGTGCTTCTTTCATGTGTGCTTCGACCCACGAGGAAATGACTTCCTCTGTGTGTGCCTTCAGCGCACAAGGCAAAGGCCTCTTCATGTTTGCCTTCGATCCACAAGGCAAAGGCCCCTTCAACTTGCCTTCGATTCACTAGACAAATACTTCCTACATGCTTGCCTTTGATTCACAAAGCAAGATCTTCTTTCATGTGTGCTTCGACCCATAAGGAAATGACTTCCTCCGTGCGTGCCTTCAGCATACAAGGCAAAGGCCTCTTGATGTTTGCCTTCGACCCACAAGGCAAAGGCCCCTTTCATACGTGCTTCGATTCATTAAGAAGTTGGATTCCCTAATGCTAGTTTTGACTCCACCTCTAAACTCTTCAACACCTAGTTTTCCACACTTTGATACACAAGATGGTCCGTTCAAAGAAACTTTCCAAAGGTCCATTCGAAGAAACATTCCAAAATTCCATTCGAAGGACACACAAATGGTGCCTTTAAAGGACCTATAATTGGCCCATTCGAAGTACACATTATTATGGGAGACCAGTTGGTTTTATGATAAGTCTTGGTCTAAGATGTTTGCTGGCCAAAGACAACATGTTGCCAAGCCCAAGCCTCCTGTGCAATTGCATTCGTAGGAAGTGACAAAAGAAGCTTCGACTGGCCAGAGTGAAGTGTTCGATTGGGATAGTTAGGTATTTTCAGAGCCATCGAAAGAAGCAATTTAGATCCAATCGAAGAACCAGGCGTAGGGGCATTCGAAAGAGTCAGGGGGCGAAACATGTCCAGGTTCACTCTAGATTTCAAAATGGCAAGAATTATCCAAATATGGCAAACTTTCAATATGTTGGATTTTTGTCTCATGGCCTTGAAAGCCTTTGTCTCTTTCCATACTTGCTCTTCTCCTAACTCTATAAATACAAGCTTAAGGACACCTTGCCAGAGGACGAAAAAAAGGGAGATATATACCATATCAAACAGAAATATTGCCATTAGATAGAAACATTCCTACCTATACACACATTATCCAAGTGAAAACCTTGCATCCAGGAGTCCACACCAGCCCTTACGGTAGCAATTCCACGCCCAAGTTCACAGATTGAAGCATCTCCTATTGGTAAGGGTTTACAATATTAGAACTGTACATTCAGGCCATTTAAATACATATTGCACATACTTTTGTGTTACTAATGATATTTGCATTTGAATGAATGTCTTATGTGCAAGCTAAAAGTGCAGGGATGAGATCGTGCCATTGTTAGGGAACGATCTAAGTTTCTTTCGAATTTCATGACTTAGGATGTTCCAGGCCAAACAAACCCAGATTGGGACTCCAGGGGTTCGAATTAAGGGAGGGTCAAATGAAGGGAAAAGGACCTGGGTTCGACACCCAGGTCATGCTTTTATTTTTGCTAACATTTTTCTTGCAGATTCAGTGCCCTCCACAGGCAATCCATCATACTCTTTCAACAATATCCTTTTCTGGATCGAAAGCCACATCCTTCCCTGGATCGAAGGATAACATTCTTCACTAGATCGAAGAATAACATCCTTCACTGGATCGAAAGCCATCCTTCACTAGATTGAAAGCCATCTCCCTCTCTGGAATGAAAGACTCTTTTTTGTATTTTTATTTTTGTGTTGCTCAAATCTTTTAATGGTTTTCCTCTTTAAATCAACATAAAAAATAAAAATAAAAATCACAAAAATTAGGTTCTAGTCCCTTTTTTTGTTAAAATTAATTTCATTAATTAATTATTAATTACTTAAACATTTTTATAAATTAAAATCAAGTAGATTTAGATTTTTATTTTTATTTTGTAAAAGAAAAAACAACAAATTTTTTATCTTTTAACTTAATAATTTCTAAGGTTTTAAACGTTATTTCCATTACACGCGCATTTATTCACTTTCGCACTTTTTCATATTATTGTAACTTCCTAATGGGTTGTAATAGTTAAAATTAGGACTTTATTTTCTGCTTTTTATTTCTCCCCAAATTTTTGGACTATGTAATTAATCCCCCTCCCCGAAGCCATGTAATAGTAGCTTTAATTTCCACACTTTAAGTTCCTGTACAGATATTAACTATTAGATGTATGTTAATAGGATTGTATGGCAAGAAATTAAAAGCAACGTTAGCAAACCTAACATCAAAGACAAAAATAACTGAAAACAAACAACTTGCACATGTGTACCTCTAGGGTACTCCCACTTTGGTTGCCTTCAGAAAAATAGTCACAACTCTCGAAACGTGAGAGATTTTAGTTGCTACCCTCTGGTTTAAAAAGATCATAAGTCCATCGATGACCCTCTCGACGTTGCCTCGATAAACAATGATCTTAAAACCCTAGGGTAGTTACTAAAACTTCTTGCCAAGTTTTCTTCGTGACTATAAAACGTCCCTTTGAATGTCCCTCAAACATCCAAACGACTAGGGCTACCCACTCACTAATAGTAGGATAACACTATCTAAAGGAAAGGAGGAAAAGAACGACCCTTTCGAGTAGAGTAGATAGTTCCTAAATGCTATGCTCAAAACAAACTTCTTATACTTACACAAAACAATTTTTAAAAAAACCTTTTCAAAAACACTTTATCAACACTCTTGAGGATTGATACAAGAGTTATCATAAAGCAAATTGCCGCACTAAGGCATTTCAAATAACTTTTCAAAAATACAAAGCACAAGGTATTTAAAAAATGAGCTAAGCATCTAAGAGCCTATAGATAACTACAGATGGAAAGGGTGCTAACGCCTCCCCTTTCCATAATCTACACTGCTTACTCAAAAAACTCTCGGAAGGACTTTTTCTGTTCTTTTCACCCTTTCCTTTGTTGAATAAAAGAAAAGTCGGTGGTGACTCTTGCTTACCGCAACATTTGCAAACACAAATGTAAAACCAGTATAAACAGTCGGTTCTGCCACCGTATCACAGAACTGGTGACTCTGCTAGGGATGTCTTAAAAAGTGGGGTTACCTTAGAGCTTAAGTCATATTTAATTTGCTTTCCTTGTATGCTTTGATTGCTTTATCTTTAAGGGTTTTGCTTGGGTTTACTTGTAAAGATCCTACACCCGTATCTGGGGCACCTTTTAGGTAAGTAACAATAGATCGTGGGGACTGTGTGGGGTATACCAACACGGTTGAAATGATAGCTACATTGGTGTGACACATTTGTTGGTACTGGTAGCCCTTGAGTAGTCAAGGAGAATACGGGGCCACTGTGTGGTGTCATGAAGCACCAACTGACCTTAGAACCTTTAATTTAACAACTTGGCCATTAGGAAATAGTGAGATAGCTGCTTTGGTGTAGTCTGAAGTTTGTTGATACTCGATACCACACTCATTGAGATTTGACTTTCGTGATATTTCAGTCACCAATAAAGATGCTTGCAATGAAACAATGCCCGGTGAAGAAAGATCAATGATATTGAGATTTCCTAGAACTCAGGTACAATTAATAGGACATGTTGAACCAACTAAAACTTCAAGAGGGTACTTACCTATGGAATCCATGCAAGCCTAAACCTAAGGATCTGTTTGTTGCTTGTATATATTTGTTTCTACATAACATCATAACATCATAACATCATAACATGGCATATCACACTAACCATTTCAAGGACTTCTAGGACTTATCTGTGTGGTTGTTTTGTAGGACTTGGCTCCCATTTGCAGAAATAATATCCAAGTTAACCTCGTAAGGGTGCCTCCTCAACTCAAGAAATTGGCATCAAGGGTTCCTGAGAATTATCCATTCACTAAAAGACATGGTCAAATCCTCAGTTTGGTCACCTCAAGCCCTGATGAAGACATGGTGAAAGTTCTCTTTCAGTTCTTTGACCCTTTACATCATTGCTTTAGATTTCCCGACTACCAGTTGGTGCCTACTATGGAAGAGTTTTCTCAGTTATTGGGTGTGCCTATTATCAATCAATTACCCTTCAACGGTATGGAAAGAGACCCAAAGCCTGAGGAGATCGCTTAAGCCCTATATTTACAATGGTCTGACTTTGTGACAAATTGGGAAACCAGAAGCGGTATCGAAGGGTTTCTAGCCAAGTTCTTGTTTGAGAAAGCTCACTGTTTTTGGGATACTTTGGACTTACAAGCCTTCGAAGAGGTGTTGGCCCTTCTCATCTATGGGATGGTATTGTTCCATAATCCAGACCAGCTCATAGACGTGAATGCGGTTAAAGTTTTCATGTATCATAATCCGGTGCCTACCTTACTTGGAGACATTCTGCATTCTTTTCACACTCGCACCGTAAAGAGAAGAGGAACCCTCGTGTGTTGCACTCCTTTGTTGGCTAGGTGGTTTATTTTGCACCTACCTGAATTTGTGTTGAAGAATGAGCAAGGCATGAGGTGGTCTAATAGGTTGATGCCTCTCACACATTCAGATATTCACTGGTGCCCTCGATCTGTGGAAGACTTTACCATCATTGATCACTGTGGGGAATTACTTAATGTCCCTCTCCTAGTAATTAGGGGAGAAATCACTTATAACCATTGTTTGATGTTGCGATAGTTTGGGTATGCTAGGAGGGATGGTCCTCATGATTCACTGGTTTAGGGAATTGCGTTCAACTATGAGAATGATGTCCAAGGGTACCGTCAGAGGTTCATCCAAGCTTGGGGCATGGTGAACAGAGTGGATAACAAGAAATTGGGGCATAAGAACTCCATCCCTTTGGAGCCTTATCTTAAGTGGGTGCGATCACGCACTCAAAATCTCATGATGCCTTACCCTGCCATCCTACGTATCATCATGGAACCTGTTACTGAGGCAGATATACCTCATACTATTCTCCATCCTGACATGCCGACTACTATCAAGGAATTGCAAAGATCTTGGATTCAACTCAAAGAAGAACAAGACACCTTTGAAACCCAGTTCTATACAAGAGAGAAGAAGGTTTTGGAGCTTACAAGACAACTGCATGAAGAACAGAGTTTGAATGCTTACATTGCACCAAAGAGGATGCGCTCATGAAAGGCCTGAGTCCTGTTTGGTTTAGGAGTTTTGTTTTATCTTTGTTTCTTCCATTGTAAGCCCAAGGGGCATCGTTGTAATCATTTAAACTTATGAGTGCAATTAATGTTTGTTCTCTCATTGTCTAAGAAAATTTAAAATCTTAAAAGTCCTTGAAAATATTGCATAAGCATATCATGCATTTCATTGCATAAGCAGGTATTTCGAGACAGGTTTCTTATTCTTTTCGCTATTTATTTCAGCAATAGAAATGACTCTTGAACAAACAGTAAAAGACCTTCAAGCTCAAAACGCTCAGTTCCAGCAAATGTTCCTGGCTCTGGCTAAGGGGCAAGAAGGTCTGAAATCTCTTATCATCAAGGAGAAGACCAAGAAGGAAAAGAAACCAGCTGGTGTATTGAATTTTGGAAGAAGGTTCAGAGGACCGGCTAAGCGAGCTCTATATTTTGTAACCCCGTCAAATGAGGGGGACAATCAAGAAGAGAAGCCAACAGAAGAAAATAATAACCTTGGGACTGATGAGGAAGAGGCTGACTACTCTGAAGAACAATATCCTCCTGCTGATGATAAATACAAACAACTGGAGGATCGTCTCAATGCTATGAAGATTCAGAGGGTACCCGGGCTGGATTTTGAAGAGCTAGGACTGGTCTCAAGGGTGGTCATCCGGCAGAAATTCAAGGTCCCCAAATTTGCTAAGTACGATGGCGTCTCCTATCCTAAGTTGCACTTAAGGTCATATGTCAGTAAAATTCAACTCCACACCACTGATAGGAATCTGTGGGTACATTTCTTCCAGGAAATTTTGTCGAGGACACAGTTAGAATGGTTCTATCTGCTGGAGGGAACCAACATCCGCAATTGGAAAGACCTGGCTGCTGCGTTTTACAAGCAATACCAATATAATGTTGACCTCACCCCAACTCGTACACAATTGCAAAGTATGTCTATGGGTTCCGACGAAGGTTTCAAAGATTATGCCCAAAAGTGGAGAGACCTTGCGGAAAGAGTCCAGCCTCCTTTGTCTGATAGAGAGCTGGTGGACATGTTCTTAGGCACGTTGTCTGGTCCATTCTTTAACCATCTGATTGGAAGCTCTTCTGTTGTGTTCACTAAACTGATATTGACCGGTGAGCGAGTAGAAGCTGGTATTAAAAGTGGTAAAATCCAGATAGATGCATCCTCCAGTACAACAAGGAAACCCTTCACTGGAAATAAGGAGGTCAATGCTGCTTATGAACAGAGAAATCAAAGCAAAACTGAATGTCGTCTGACGGTAGAGGCTGTTATGATTTCCAATCCTGCATCAAATAAACAACAAAACAATCAACGCAGGCCGAATGCACCTAAAAGACAGTTCACCCGGATCAACATGACCTTATCCCAGGTTTTTCCACATTTTCTGAAGTCCAATCTGGTGACTTAAAAGGAAGCTCCCAAGAATCCTAATATTGCATCTCCACACTACAACCCAAATGCCCGATGTGCATATCACTCTGAAAATCCGGGGAATGATACAAATGATTGTTGGGCTCTAAAAAATAAGGTGCAAGATCTCATTGAGGCAAAGGAGATTGAGTTTGATCCTCCTAAGACCCCCAACGTCATAACTGCACCAATCCCAAGCATGAACCGGGAATCAGTGTTATTGATGTTATTTCCGCTACATAGGATGCTGACAGCGACTACGACGTGGACAAGTGGATCTTCCCAACCATCAGCGGTAGACTCAACAATTAGGAGGCTAAAGATTTTTGTTCCTATTACTTTTATTCAAGAGTAATTGTATTTTGTTTTTTTTATATGTAATATTTAAACAATTGAAACTCTAAAGCCTTGTGCTTTACCCGGAGCACAATGGTTTATTTGTGAGGGTTATTAATTCATCTTCATATGTCATTAATAAATCATTGGATGGTTTGCATACAACTTTATGCTCTCTGTCTTTATTTTCTACTTTTTACTATATCAAAAATAGCTATGCTCTCTTACACACACCCACATATCAAAACTGCAGATCCACATCTACTCTGGATCCCATTGATAACGTTCTGCTATTTCCAATTATGACTTTGAAAATCCGATATACCAAGTCGAGGACGAAGGTGAGGAAGATTGTGAAGCACCAGGAGAACTTTCCAGACTGTTAAAACAGGAGGAAAGGGCAATACAACCCCATGAAGAGCCAGTTGAGACAGTAAACTTGGGTACTGAAAAGGATAAGAAGGAAGTCAAGATAGGTGTCGATCTAGAGCATGGTGTCAAAAAGCGGTTAATTTAAATGCTACATGACTATGTTGAGGTCTTTGCCTGGTCATACGAGGACATGCCAGGACTTAACACTGATATCGTGGTTCATTGTCTGCCGACAAAAGAAGACTGCCCTCTAGTGAAATAGAAGGTTCGTCGTATACGGCGAGAGATGTCAGAAAAGATCAAGGCTGAAGTCATGAAACAATTCAACATTGGTTTCTTAGATGTTACCTCTTATCCATAATGGGTCGCTAATGTTGTTCCGGTACCTAAGAAGGAAAGTAAAGTACGTATGTGCATGGATTACAGAGACCTGAATAGGGCAAGCCCCAAGGATGACTTTCCGCTTCCCCATATCGATGTTTTGGTTGACAACACCGCAAAACATAAGGTATTCTCCTTCATAGATGGTTTCTCCGGGTACAATCAGATCAAAATGGCACCTTAAGATATGGAGAAAACAACCTTCGTCACACAGTGGAGCACTTTCTACTACAAAGTTATGCAATTTGGGTTAAAGAACACCGGGGTAACCTATCAGCGTGCCATGGTAGCTTTGTTTCAAGATATGATCCATCACGAGATAGAGGTCTACGTTGATGATATGATATCCAGGTCTCAAACTGAAGAGAAGCACCTTGATCACCTGCAGAAGCTGTTTGAAAGGCTGAAGAAATACAAATTGGGCTGAACCCGAATAAGTGCACCTTTGGAGTAAGATCCGGTAAGCTCTTAGGCTTCGTTGCCAGTGGAAAAGGTATTAAAGTAGACCTTGCAAAGGTTAAATCTATATGATAAATGCCAACTCCTCGCACTGAGAAGGAAGTTAGGGGATTCTTGGGACATCTAAACTACATTTCCAGGTTCATTTCCCATCTGACCGCTACTTGTAAGCCAATCTTCAAATTACTGAAGATAGATCAAGCAGTGAAGTGGAATGAAGATTGCCAGATTGCCTTTGAAAAAATCATGGAATATCTTCAAGAGCCTACAATCTTGATGCCGCTGGTTGAAGGAAGACTCTGATTATGAACTTGATAGTATTAGATAATTCAATGGGGGTCTGTACTGGGGCAGCATGACGAGTCTGGTCGAAAAGAGCGTGCAATATACTACCTTAGCAAAAAGTTTGCGGACTGTGAAATAAGATACTCATTGCTCGAGAAAACTTTTTGCACTTTGGCATGGGTTACTCACCGACTAAGACAGTATATGTTGACTCACACTACCTTATTGATACCTAAAATGGATCCCATTAAATACATCTTTGAGAAGCCCACTCTCTCTGGAAGAATAACAAGATGGCAAATGATCCTGACCGAATATGACATTCAGTACACAACTCAGAAAGCAATTAAGGGGAGTGTATTATCTGATCATTTGGCTCATCAGGCTGTGGACGACTATCAATCCATGAATTTTGAGTTCCCAGATGAGAACATTATGTTAGTAACTGATTGTGAAGAACCTGGACCAGATGAAGGACCTGAAAAAGGATCCCGATGGACTATGGTTTTTGACGGAGCTTCCAACGCACTCGACAATGGAATCAGTGTTGTGATCATATATCTTGAAGGCTGTTATACTCCTTTCACTGCCAGACTATGTTTCAATTGTATATATAATATGGTTGAATATGAAGCATGCATCATGGGTCTCAAAGCTGCTATCGACTTGAGGATAAAATTATTGAATGTATTTGGAGACTCGGCCTTAGTAATCAGCCAAATCAAAGGAGAATGGGACACGAAGCACCCTAATCTCATCCCTTACAGAGAGCATGTGTTGATACTGATTCCATATTTTGAAGAAATTACCTTTGAGCATTTTCCCCGAGAGGAAAATCAACTAGCGGACACGCTAGCTACTATGTCATCCATGTTCAAGGTCGGGTGGGATAATGAAGCTCCTCAGATCACTATTGAGAGAATGGATGAACCAGCATACTGTCATGGGATTGATACTGAGGAGGTAGCGGACAAACCTTGGTTCCATGAAGTCAGAAGATATCTTGAAGCCCAAGAGTATCCTGAGGGAGCTTCAGTCAATGATAAGAAGTTCCTAAGGAGGTTCTCTACCAAGTTCTTCCTCAGTAACGGAATCCTGTACAAGCGCAATCACGATTCTACCTTGCTTCGGTGTGTAGGCAAGAGTGAGGCAGAAAAGATTATGGCTGATTTGCATGAAGGTACCTTTGGCACCCATTCTAGTGCGCACACGATGGATAAAAAGATCCTACGGGCAAGATACTATTGGTCCACTATGGAAGCAGACTGTTATCAATATTCACGAACTTGTCACAAATGCTAGATCTATGTTGATAAAGTACATGTACCTCTGATTCCTCTAAACGTCTTGACTGCTCCCTGGCCATTCACAATGTGGGGCATCAACATGATTGGAGAGATTAGACCTACAGCTTTTAGCGGGCACCGTTTCATTCTCATTGCCATTGATTACTTCACAAAATGGGTCGAGGCAACTTCACTTGCTTCTGTTACCAAGAACGTTGTGGCCCGATTCATCAGACATAACCTTATCTGTTGATATGGTATTTTAGACATAATCATTATGGATAATGGTACCAATCTCAATAATACTATGATCACCGAGCTCTGCACGCAATTCAAAATCTAGCATCATGACTCTTCTCCTTACCGGCCGAAGATGAAGGGTGATGTAGAAGCTGCTAATAAAAATATCAAAAAGATCATGCAGAAGATGACGGTAACATATAAAGACTGGCATGAGATGTTACCATTTGCTCTCCATGGTTACCTACCATAGTGCGCACATCAATAGGGGCAACTCCCTTCTCTTTGGTATACGGTATGGAAGTTGTCCTACACATCGAAGTCCAGATCCCTTCCTTGAGAATCTTGAAGGACGTAGGTTTGAATGAAGACGAATGGGTTCATACTTAACTTGACCAATTAAACCTGATTGAAGAGAAAAGGCTCACGGCTGTCTGTCATGGTCAGATGTACCAAAAACGTATGATTAAAGCTTTTAACAAGAAGGTCAGACGTCATATGTATCAGGCTGGTGACTTAGTAATCAAGCGCATTATCCTGGCGCAGAGTGATCCCAGGGGAAAATGGACTCCCACATATGAAGGGCCATTTGTGATCAAGAACATATTCTCTGGTGGAGCCATGATCTTAACCACTATGGACGGTGACGACCTTTCGCCCCTGTAAACATGAACATAGTTAAAAGATACTACGCATGAACAAAGACCCTCTAGGTTGACAGGCCTAGGCAAAAGTAAGGGCATCCCGGCGAATCAAAAGGGTTCGGGAAAAATTAGGGATATACATATGAAAAAAATCTGTACACCCGGCAAGTTAAAAACCTGAAAAGGTGGCTTGGGCAAAAAAGGGTATCTCGGTGGACTGAAAACCTGAAAGGGCGGTCCAAGAAAAAGTCAGGGATTTAAAGCGTATAACTATGTCCCGTTGGATCACCTTACAGCCAATCTTAAGTATCAACTATCAAGCTCAAGTGGTACTAATCAATCCAGTCAGCTTCGGACAAGCAAAAAAGAGATGAGACGCTCGAAGACATAAAGGCAATAGCAGAATGGGAACCCGTTGGGATCATTTCACATAGCGTTTTTTCTTTGTATACTGCTTTTTTATAGTTTTCATTCTTACGACGGTATTCTATTACTAGGATGTTCATCTCCTTGTACAAAAACGCCTATTATAGGCACAATTTCTTCAAATTAATACAAAATTTTCTCTTTGAAAGTGCAAAACTATTCACTTTTATCTTCCTGTTTTGTTTGCGAAAATGTCCAGTGATTATTTTTGAACATATGCATTTGAATGTGATTACTGTTTACAAATACACGCATAAAAAATAGAAAGACAGTTAGTAATAGCTTTAAGAAACGGGACAATGTCTAAAAGGCCATCCACAAAATCCCCGCGGATACTTTCTCCAGCAGGTACAAGGGCAGGGGCGTCCTATTATAAAGTCACTGCCATATTCGTTCATACAACCTAATGACGTCAGGTGTTCTTATGTCCCCAGCGAAACAAGAATATCCAATTACTGCATCGACATCTTAAAGAATTCCCTAACCTGGGTCACAAGCTTTTCAGGATTCCTCAGCAGGATTTCAGAAAAATCCCCAAGCGGTTTACAGAGTTTCTCTTCCCCAATAGAGTTTATTTCTCTAACAAAACAAGTTCATCTCCCAGCAATTCAACTTCAACAAAATTTGAAGACCTATATTCTTCATCCCCGGCAACAATTAGGGATTTATTTTCCCTAGTTCAACAATACAACAATAGAACGACTGGCATGTTCATACATTGCATTCATACACCACTTTACAAGCGTCATAGCACATGCATCATGAATGCATATATCACAATCTCATTTATTTTGAGAGCATCATTTGCACTGCATGCATCATGATATTACATGCATCTAATTAATTACATGTTAAGGAAAGATCGACAAATGAATGTCATCACCAATTTTCAACAAGTTCCAGATTAATACCTGAAACAAGATAGGACAACTATTTGTGGACGACCGATTGTAGATTAATACCTGAAACCAGACAGGAAAACTATCTACATGAGCATATTGAAGATTAATACTTAAAACCAGACGGGAAAACTATCTTTCTTTCTAAGGTCAGAGATTAATACCTGAAACTAGCCAGGACAACTATCTCAATGACCGACAAAAACAAGTTCCAGATTAATACCTGCAACAAGCCAGGAAAACTATATGTGGACGATCGATTGTAGATTAATACCTGGAACCAGACAGGAAAACTATCTACATGAGAAGATTGAAGATTAACACCTGAAACCAGACAGGAAAACTATCTTTCTTTCTAAGGCCAGAGATTAATACCTGAAGCCAGCCAGGACAACTATCTCAACGACCGACAAAAACAAGTTCCAGATTAATACCTGTAACAAGCCAGGACAACTATCTGTGGACGATCGATTGTAGATTAATACCTGGAACCAGACAGGAAAACTATCTACATGAGAAGATTAAATATTAATACCTGAAACCAGACACGAAAACTATCTTTCTTTCTAAGGTCAAAGATTAATACCTGAAACCAGCTAGGACAAATATCTCAACGACCAACAAAAGCAAGTTCCGGATTAATACTTGAAATAAGACAGGACAACTATTTATGAACAATTGATGGTAGATCAATTCCCGAAACCAGACGGGGCGACTATCTACATGACCATCCTGAAGCAATCTTACATGGGTTTCTTCTCTTAATCTCCAGATGCAGTCTAACACAGACTCATCCTGAAACAATCTTACTCGGATTCCTTCTAATTTACAGATGCAACTTCACATTGTCTCATCAAGAAACAATCTTACACGGGTTCCTTCTAACTTCCAGATGCATATTCACACAGGCTCATCAAGAAACAATCTTACACGGGTTCCTTCTAATTTCCAATTGAAGTTTCACACAGACTCATCCTGAAGCAGCCCTATACAAGCTCCTTCTAATACATTTCCAGATAACAGTTAATTTCATCCTCCCCAGCAAGTTACTGTGAAGCCTGGAGTTCAACCAGAAAACAACAAACTTTCATATCTCCAGTCCAGAGATAACTCCTCAGTAGAGCCATGGACAACTAAAGCTCCTAGAATCTATTCCCCACAGAGTTTTCCTCAAGCAGGAGAACAAAAAGAAGCAATTTTCCCTAGCGTAGTCCTCCTCAGACAACAGAAACAAGAATACCCATAAAGAGACCTCTTATGAAGTCAGCATCTACTTTGGATGGCATCTTTAATCCCATCTCCAATAACTCTCAGTCATCTTCTCCAAATGACATCTTCAAGCCCATTACCTACACAATCAATCATCACATCAGGAGAGTGCAAATTTCTGGGCACTCTAGTGTTCAATCATCTTCCACCTTCAGATCACGAAAGACAAACAAGTCAATCTAAATCTTCAGGTTTAAGAAGATTGAACAGGGGAAGCTGTTGTACCCCAAAATTTGCCCTCTCTTTTCTCAAGATATTTTCTCATAAGGAATTTCAAAAGTCTAAGTTTACACAAGTACAATTGGATTTTTGGCTTTCAAGCATCAAATCAAAGAAAAGTAAGCTTTGATTGGCCATCTGGAATCCTTCGAGCGAGCTTTTAATTCAAAGTCTTCGATTGGGCATTTGGCCCCCTTCGATGCAAGCTTGGATCACCAGTCTTCGATTGGGCATTTGGCCTCCTTCGATTCAGGCCTGATTCACAAGCTTCAATTGGGCGCTGGGCCCCTTCGATCAAGTTCAATTCACAAAGCTTCGACTAAGCATTGGCTGCTTTAGGCTGGCCTTCGATTCACAAAGCAAGAGCTTCTTTCATGTGTGCTTCGACCCACAAGGAAATGACTTCCTCTGTGCGTGCCTTCAGTGCACAAGTAAAAGGCCTCTTCATGTTTGCCTTCAATCCACAAGGAAAAAGCCCATTCAACTTTCCTTTGATTCACTAAACAAATACTTCCTACATGTCTGCCTTCGATTCACAAAGCAAGAGCTTATTTCATGTGTGCTTCGACCCACAAGGAAATTACTTCCTCCGTGCATGCCTTCAGCATACAAGGCAAAAGCCTCTTCATGTTTGCCTTTGATCCACAAGGCAAAGGCCCCTTTCACACGTGCTTCGATTCATTAAGAAGTTGGCTTCCCTTATGCTAGCTTTGACTCAACCTCTAAACTCTTCGACACACAGTTTTTCACACTTTGACACACAAGATGGTCCCTTCATAGAAACTTTTGAAAGGTCCACTCGAAGAAACATTCCAAAGGTCCATTCGAAGGACATACAAATGGTGCCTTCGAAGGACCTACAATTAGCCAATTCGAAGGACACATTAATGTGGGAAACCAGTTGGTTTTATGATGAGTCTTGGTCCAAGATGTTTGCTGGCCAAAGTCTAACATGCTTCCAAGCCTAAGGCTCCTACGCAATTGCATTAGAAGGAAGAGACAAAAGAAGCTTCGACTGACCAGAGTGAAGTGTTCGATTGGGCTAGTTGGATATTTTTAGAGCCATCGAAAGGAGTAGTTCAGAGCCAATCGAAGAACCAGACGTGGGGTCATTCGAAAGAGTCAGGGGGAGAAACATGTCCAGGTTCACTCAAGATTTCAAAATGGCAAGAATTATCCAAATATGGAAAACTTTCAATATGTTGGATTTTTGTCTCATTGCCTTGAAAGCCCTTGTCTCTTGCCATACTTGCTCTTCTCCTAACTCTATAAATACAAGCCTAAGGACACATTGCTAGAGGACAGAAACTAAAGGGAGATACATACCATATCACACAAAAATATTTCCATCAGATAGAAACATTCATTCCTATACATGCACTAGACAGGAGAAAACCTTGCATCCACGAGTCCACACTAGCCATTACTCTAGCAATTCCACGCCCAAGTTCACAGATCGAAGCATCTCCTATTGGTAAGGGTTTGCAAAATCGAAACTGTACATTCATGCCATTTAAATACATATTGCACATACTTTCGTGTTACTAATGATATTTGCGTTTGAATGAATGTCTTATATGCAAGCTAAAAGTGCAGGGATGAGATCGTGCCATTGTTGGGGCACGATCTAAGTTTCTTTCGAATTTCATGACTTAGGATGTTTCAGGTCAAAGAAACCCAGATTCAGACTCAAGGGGTTCAAATTAAGGGAGGGTCGAATTAAGGGAAAAGGACCTGGGTTCGACACCCAGGTCATGCTTTTATTTTTGCTAACATTTTTCTTGCAGATTCAGTGGCCTCCATAGGAAATCCATCAGACACTTTCAACAATATCCTTTTCTGGATCGAAAGCCACATCCTTCCCTGGATCGAAGGATAAAATCCTTCACTGGATCGAAGAATAACATCCTTCACTGGATCGAAATCCATCCTTCACTAGATTGAAAGCCATCTCCTTCTCTGCATCAAAAGACTCTTTTTTGTATTTTTATTTTTGTGTTGCTCATTTATTTTAATGGTTTTCCTCTTTAAATCAACATAAAAAATCAAAAAAGTCACAAAAATTAGGTTCTAGTCCCTTTTTTTGTTAAAATTAATTTCGTTAATTAATTATTAATTACTTAAAAAATTTTATAAATTAAAATCAAGTAGATTTAGATTTTTATTTTTATTTTGTAAGAGAAAAAACAACAAAAAGATTTTCTTTTAACTTAATAATTTCTAAGGTTTTAGACGTTATTTCCATTACGCGCGTGTTTATTCACTTTCGCACTTTTTCATATTATTGTAACTACCTAATGGGTTGTAATAGTTAAAATTAGGACTTTATTTTCTGCTTTTTATTTCTCCCCAATATTTTGGACATTAATCCCCCTCCCCGAAGCCATGTAATAGCGTAGCTTTAATTTCCACACTTTAAATTCCTGTACAGATATTAACTATTAGATGTATGTTAATAGGATTGTATGGCAAGAAATTAAAAGCAACATTATCAAACCTAACTTCAAAGACAAATAAATGAAAACAAACACACTTGCACATGCGCACCTCTAGGGTACTCCCACTTTGGTTGCCTTTAGAAAAATAGTCACAACTCTCGAAACGCGAGAGATTTTAGTGGATACCCTCTGATTTAAAAAGATCATAAGTCCCTCGATGACCCTCTCGACGTTGCCTCGATAAACAATGATCTTAAAACCCTAGGATAGTTACTAAAACTTCTTTCCAAGTTGCCTTCGTGACTATAAAATGTCCCTTCGAATGTCCCTAAAACATCCAAATGACCAGGCCTACCTATTCACTAATAGTAGGATAGAACTGTCTAAAGGAAAGAAGGAAAAGAATAACCTTTTCAAGTAGAGTAGATAGTTCCTAAATGCTATGCTCAAAACAAACTTCTTATACTTACACAAAATAATTTTAAAAAAAAACCTTTTCAAAAACACTTTATCAACACTCTTGAGGACTGATACAAGAGTTATCATAAAGCAAATTTCCACACTAATGCATTTCAAAATACTTTTCAAAAACAAAAAGCACAAGGTATTTAAAAAATGAGTTAAGCATCTAAGAGCCCATAGATAACTACAGATGGAAAGGGTTCTAACACCTTCCCTTTCCATAATCTACCCCCTTACTCAGAAAAATCTCGAAAGGTCTTTTTCTGTTCTTTTCACCCTTTGCTTTGTTGGATAAAACAAAAGTCGGTGACGACTCTTACTTACCACAACATTTGCGAATGCAAATGCAAAACCAGTATAAACAGTCGGTTCTGCCACCGTATCACACTCAGTGTACGAGATAGGACTCAAAAGGATTGTTCTGGCCTTATGATGATTTCTGAATTTTATCTTTTGTTGATCTGTCATTTTCTTTCTATCGATCTTCTAACTGCTTTCATCAACTGGATGAATGTATCCATCAGTCACCATATCCCAGAGATTAACGTCATGAGCTAGAAAGAAATTTTTGATTCTGTCTTTCCAGTAATCGAAGTTCTCACCGTCAAAGATTAGAGGCTTTCTGCTGATTCTGTCTTTCTCATCATGGTTATCATTGTTGATGATGTGAATTGGTCCCACCATAATGTTTTTCTTGCTAGGATATTTTTCTGACACGGTTAAGTATTTGCACCCAGAACCAGGCGCTCTGATGCCAATTGAAGGATGGAAAAACACAAGAAAGGGGGTTTGAATTGGGGTTTTCAAAATTAAAACATTAGAGACGTTGGGTATCCTGGTTCGTTTGAACTCAAACTACTCTAGTCCACCCGCCAAGGTGATTTCGCCTCTCCCAAACAAGGTCTTAATCCACTAATCAAAACTTTATTACACAAACACAGTGACTATGTCAATGTCTTCTCGAGTCTAAACTATAACTCAGTTTTCTCAAGGTATTACAAAGTAAATCAAATAAGGATGTTTACAATGATGTTTCTAAACAAAACTATATCACAAAAGTGATGTATACATAAGTTTGAAGCACAACATAGAACTGGGTAAAAATATTTCTTTTTGAGTGCACAATAGTGTTGTATTTGATTTCTTCTTCAGTCTTCTTTTTATAAGTGATGAATAAGGAACATGAGAAGATGTTTTTGGAAGGTTGATAAAGTGTTGTTAATTCACTTTCCAAAAATATAAATCTTGTTTTGGTTTAGCCGCTACTTTTTAATTTGTAATGAATGAGTTGTAACGTATTAGAACATTGCTTTCTTGGGATCTGTTGTACCCCAAAATTTGCCCTCTCATTTCAGCAACATTTTCTCACCACAAGACTCTTGGAGCTCAAGATCAAGTTAGGGTTTGCTCTGCTCAAGACTCCTCCTTGCACTGTTGACCCAAATTAGGGTTTGAGTTTGCACAAAGATGTTTTGACCTAAAATGCCCAAAGTGACTTTCATGCTTCATGTTGGACTCATAAGCTTATCCATACCAAGTTTCAAGCCTTGATTCCAATCTTTGCCCAATCAATTGGACAGTTGACCTAGAAATCAGCTGTATTGGGGAAAAAGTCAACTGTGGTCAATTGACAGTCAAACTTCATAATTTTTGACCCACATCAACATAATGAACTCATATGAACCATTTGGTCAAGTTTGGATCACAATTCCACAATAAATTTGATCAGATCACCAAAAGGGCAAAATGGTTATTTTTAGGGTTTTGACTGCACAAATGCAATTTTTGACTGTTTGACTTAAACAATGGCAAACCAAGCTCACATATGGACTCAAGAACTCAATGGCATTGTCTTTATCCATTCAACAAATTCAAAAGGTCTCAAATGCACAGGATTGACAGATGAATTTTCCAATCAACTGATCAAAATTTGATTGTATACTGAAAAGTCAAACTTTGACTTTTTGGTCAAAATCAAGTGCCAAGATTCATTTTTCATCAAGACATGTCAAATTATGAAACTTGGTCATCAAGAAATCCAAAATTGCAAATTAGGGTTTAAAATGAAGAAATTTCATAACTTAGAAATTTTCTAAGTTATGAAATTCCCTTATTTTCCCCTAACTTTGTCCCATTTTTCCATCAATATACAAATGGATTCAAACAAAACTCAAAACATGAAAGTTGTAGTCCATTGCAAAATCTACAACTTTTATTCACAAAGTTTTCTCAAAGGAAGCTTGTAGCTAAAGTTATGATTTTTGGAACAAGGGTGCAAAACATTTTTAACTTAGAAAAATTTTGACCTATTCTAGGCAGGATTTTTGTCCAACTTCTTGGCCCTTTTTCACATGCTTCTACTTGGAGTTTCAATTTTCATTACGAAGATGGATTGTAGTACACATTCCAAGCTTTCCAAATTGTCAAAGAACTTCTCAAACACCCTTGTGGTTAGGGAGAATCGAATTTGCAAAGTTGGGCAAAATTCACTTTTGTTTTTGGCCAAGGCTTGTTCATAACATTGGCATTTTTCAAATCAGCTTGTACAAGCTAGATTGCAGGCCTCAAACCCATTCTCACACACCATAATTAAATGCCTAACCATTGTATTAATGCATTATATCTTCCCTTTGGGCATTGCACATAGAATCAATCCTTAAGTAGAAAAAGCAAACATGCCATTTTGATAAAGATGCACTTTATTTCAAATACCATATCCAAGAGGTACAAGCCAGATCTTTGAGGTACAAGTTTGTAGACAAATCCCACTGATCAAGAGAGAGTGTTGCATCATGCTTGAGAGCCTTGTACAGGCCTATAACCCAACTTGAACCTTCTTACTTCAAAAAGAAGAAAGCTTGCAAAAACTCTCCAATCTCTCATTCCTGTCAACACAGCCAAACACAAACTTTGCAAACATCTTTCATACATCCAAGCAAGCCTAAAGCACGAATGAACCACCTCCCAAACCTCCTCATTCACAAAAACACCCTCTTGCTGTAGAAACAGGGCATCTGTTGCAGTTTGACTTCCACAATCCATTCCACTCGTGCACTTTGGCCAAAAAGAGTTCAAACATGTTCCATATCATCCACTGAAGCTATCCCAAGCATTGAACTCAAGCTGTAACACCCATAACCACGTTTGCCATTTTTATTTTCAAGCTGTACAGGTTGACTTCCATAGCACGATTCAGTTGATTTTAAAGCAAGCTAGGAGTTGGAGAAGCATCCTTGGACTTCAGGCAAGCTGTACAAAAGCTCAAAATCCATTGGAAGTTGCTACATTGTTCTGTTCAAGTCAAGCTGAAACAGGTAAAAACATGAACTTCTATCTCTCTATCCAGGCATGATTAAGCTTAGGTTTGTGAGGAAAACATGTTCTCCTCATAGCCCTGAAGCCATCCATGTACTTACTTTTCATTTATTATGAGTATGCTGTGAGAATTTTGGCCATGAACATTGGAGAAAATTTAGGTCAGAAATTGGGGATGAAGAAATTCTCCCTCGTTTCTTAGAGTTAGGTCAAGTTTTTTATCTGTATGAATTCGTCTCTTGATGCTCTACATTATTTGTGTTGTGAGTTTTTGCTAAAAGTCAAGGAATCAGGATTTGTGTTGGACAAGAAGAAGCGCGCGTTTTGTTTCAAACAGGTTGCTGGAGGTTGAAAACAAAGTTGACTTGGGCTGGGCCTGAGTCAACTTGCTGTTCACACCCCTTTTTTCCATTTACACCCCCTTGGCCCATTGTGTGATATATTGATCATTTTTTATTTTTTCTTTTTGATTCTGACTTATTATTTTTTGCTCAAATATAAAAAATATAAAAAATATTTTTCCACCCTTTTTTGCATTTATTTGTTTTATTTAATATATGTATGTAAATAAATATATGTACTTTTATTTAAAACTCTAGAAAATAATACAAAAAATATATTTTTTTAGTTATTATTTTTTTGTTTACACTTTGAAAACATTTTCTAAAAATACACATTTTTGTAAATAATTACTATTTTATTTTTGTATATATTTAGTATATTTAAATATATAATATAAAAACTTGTATATATTTATTAGAATACTTAGGATAAAATATGAAAATAATACATTTTTATTTTTATTAATATATGACACTAAAAAATACTTTTTTTTTTACAATATACTTCTTTTTTTTATTTTTTGTATATAATTAACAAATATTGTATATAATTAATAA
Organism: Vicia faba; assembly: GCA_948472305.1. Classification (NCBI taxonomy): domain Eukaryota; kingdom Viridiplantae; phylum Streptophyta; class Magnoliopsida; order Fabales; family Fabaceae; genus Vicia; species Vicia faba. Next base: position 47,081,733 of record OX451738.1, on the reverse strand, counting down.
ATAAATACTATTTATTTAGAAAACTAGGGTTTTACCCTAAACCATAAAAATACTCAAAATTTGACCTTTTTATTTTGTTTATATTATACATTGAATAATACTTTCACATACATAAAAAAATCATTTTGTGCATAATACATTTTGCATATTTATTGTATTTATTTAGACATTGTACAATTAAATATTTGTATATTCAATATGGATGTAATAGCTTTAGATTTAATTTCTTGTCAAATATCCCACCATTCAAACATTTGTACCCCCACCCCCATAATCATGTTGTAATAATTTAGGACTTTAAATTTCCGCATTTAAAAGCTTTCAAATTATACCATGATAGACCTAGGGTTTGTATGCAAATCAAATAACAAATAGCTTGACTAATACAAAGACAAAAGTGCATGAAAATGGACAACACAATGCACACTTGCACCCTTAGGGTTACTCCACTTGTTGCCTTCAAAAATGGGCCATGTTGCATGTTGAGTGTCTTTGGCAAAGCAAAAACAAATTAAATGATCATAGTCCCTCGATGACGCTTTCTCAAGTTGCCTAAAAAATGATCAAGTCCCTTGAAGGAAAAATTGCCAAAGACACTTGGCACTATTGCATTCATGGTCTAAACGATGACCCGCGCCCGTCCCGTTAACATCCTAACACAAGATTGTCCACCAAATACAATGGTGGAACAATATTGGTAAAAGGGTTAAAACATAGGAAAGATCTTTGAGAAATTTAGGGTAGATAGCTCTTGGTTACTTGACCAACTTGCAAAACAAATCCTTGCCATTTTTCAAAACACACTCCGCAACACACTTTCAAAACCAACTTTCAAAACCTTGAAACATCTTTTCAAAAAGACAAACACCTTTTGTAAAACATTCGAGTAAAGAATTGTTACAAGGGTTGCCTAGACAAGGCATCTTTTTCAAAACATTTTCAAAACTACACACAAAGCACCATTTCAAACAATTGAAAAGCAAAGGCAAGTGATCTAAGCAAGTAACTAAGAGCCCATGGATAACCATGGATAGAAAGGGTGCTAATACCTTCCCTTTCTATAATCTACTCCCCGAACCCAAGAAAACATCTCAAAAGGTTTTTCCTGTGCTTTTTAACCTTTCCTTCGGATAAAATAAAAAGTCGGTGGCGACTCTTGCTAAACCGAAACATTCGTGAAAACAAACGCAAAACCTCAAGTCAGTTCTCCCACCGTATCACAGAACTAGTGACTCTGCTAGGGATATCTTTAAAAGTGGAGTAACCTTAGGGCTTAGATCACCCTTTTGCATGACTAATTGTTTGCTTTGATTGCTTTACATTTTGGTTCTCTTGTTTGGGCTTGAAATCCTTCACCCGGATTTGGGGAAACATTCATAGATAACAATACATTATGGAAACTGTGCGGGGTATACCGACACGGTTAAAGCAATAACTATATTAGTGCGACATATTTGTGAGTACCGGTAACCCTTGAGTTCAATCAAGGAGAGTACGGGGCCGCTGAGTGATGTCACTAAGCACTAATGACCTAGAACCTTACTTGACCATCTTGGCCTTTTATTAGGGGTAGTGAGATGACCGGCTTTGGTGCAGTCTGAAGTTGGTAGATACTCGATACTACACTCATTGAGGGTTGTTTTCTTGGAATATTTTGGTCGCTAGTTAAGTGGCTAAACCAAAACAATGAACATGGAAAACAATTCAATGATATTGAGCTCCTTAGAACCCGGTTACTATTTATAGGACAGGTTTTTAAGCCAACTTCACTCAAGAGGGTACTTACCTATGAAACCTCATGCAAGCCTGAAACTAGGGTTTTGTGTGATTTGCTTGTACATATGTTTGTGCATACATCATGAACATCATAAAGCATCATATGCATCCACTAACCATTTCAAGGGTTTGGATCTTCATCTTTGTTCTTGTTTTGTAGGTCATGGAAATTCTTCGCAGGAAAACCATCCAAGTCAACCTTGTGAGGATCCCTCCTCAACTCAAGGAGCTTACATCCAGAATTCCAGAAAGCTCTCTCTTCAGTGAAAGACATGGTAGACTGCTCAGCCTAGTCAACACCAACATTGAAGAAGACATGATGAAAGTGTTGTTCCAATTCTTTGACCCCCTTCACCACTGTTTCACATTCCCCGACTATCAATCGGTGCCTACTTTGGAGGAATTTTCTCAACTCCTGAGAATTCCTATTCTTAATCAACTACCCTACAACGGTACGGAAAAAGAACTAAATCCTGAAGATGTTGCACAAGCACTACACTTGCAACCATCTGACATCAAGGGGCATTGGGAAACTAGAAGTGGTGTCAAAGGATTCTTGGCAAAATTCTTATTTGAGAAGGCACAAGAGTGTTGGAATTATTTGGATCTGCAAGCCTTTGAAGAGATTGTGGCACTCCTTATTTATGGGTTGGTCTTGTTCCCAAATCCTGACCAACTTATAGATGTCAATGCTGTCAAGATTTTCCTATCCAGGAATCCCATACCTACATTGCTTGGGGACATCCTCCACTCATTTTACACACGAACAATGAGGAAGAGAGGTGTTCTCATGTGCTGTACCCCTCTCCTTGCAAGGTGGTTTATTTCTCACCTTCCACAATCTGTTTTGAAGAATGAACAAGGCTTAAGGTGGTCACAACGGTTGATGACCCTCACCCACTCTGATGTACATTGGTGTTCTCGGTTCAGAGAAAATGTCATCATCGTCGATCGTTGTGGTGAGTTCCCTAATGTTCCATTACTTGGCATTAGGGGAGGCATTACCTACAACCCTTGTCTAGCTTTGAGACAATTTGGATATGCACGGAGGGATGACCCTCATGACATGTTGATTCCTGACCTAGTTTTTGACTTCGACAACGATGTGCAAGGACTTCGCCAAAGATTCATCCGGTCTTGGAGGATGCCTAACAAGGTAGATAGTAAGACACTAGGGCTCAAGAACTCCATCCCTCTTGAGCCTTATCTCAAGTGGGTAAGAACCCGAGCCCAAAGTCTTATGATGCCTTACCCTCATATTCTCCCTTTGATTAAAGAGCCTGTTAAGGAATGAGAGGTTCCCTACACCATCCTACATCCTGACATGCCAACATCATGGGAGGAAATGCAGAAGAGTTGGATCCAACTCAAGGAAGAAAGGGATACTTTTGAAGCCAGCTTCTACGCCAGTGAGAAGAAGGTTTTGGAGCTTACCCGCCGACTTCACGAGGAGGAGACCCTCAACACTTACATCGCACCAAAGAGGATGCGCAATGTCTTTTTACCTTAAGAAATTTTTGTAATATTTGGCCCATGGGGCATTTATGTACTGACAAAATTTCTTCTTATTAATATGACGTGTGTTCTTTTTGTTTGCAACAATTTTGAATTTCTAAATCCTTGAATGCATTGCATGAATAAACATATCATTCATCATATGCATAAACAGGTCTTCACACCAGGTTTCCTTATCTCTCTGTTGTTTATTTCAGTAAGATGGATCTCGAACAAACGGTCAAAGATCTGCAGGCACAAAACTCGCAGTTTCAACAGCTCCTTATGACCTTGGCCAAGGGTCAGGAGGATCTTAAAGCACTGTTAGGGAATAAAGAGCAAGAAAAAGGAAAAAAGAAGAAGAAAAGAGTTGGGGTAGCTACACTGGGAAAAAGATTTGAGAATGAAGCTAGGAGAGTTCTTGAATTTCCCTCCACATCTGATGAGGGAACCAGTAAGGGAAAAGGAGATGCACTACCTTATGAGTCCGAGGCTGAAGAGGAAGAAGTCGAGGAAGATGAAGACTACTCAGAGCAGAAATACCCACCAGCGAACGACAAATACAAAAACTTGGAGGATAGACTGGCAGCTATGGAGCTGCAAAGGGTTCCCGGGCTTGATTTTGAAGAATTGGGATTGATTGCTGGAATTGTGATCCCTCCAAAGTTCAAGGTACCAACTTTTGCAAAATACGACGGTCTGTCTTGCCCGAAGATGCACCTAAGGTCGTATGTCAGAAAAATTCAACCTCATTCATCCGATAGAAATCTTTGGGTACACTTCTTCCAGGATAGCCTGTCTGGTACACAGCTAGATTGGTTTTACCAGCTTGAGAGGTCAGAAGTGCACAGCTGGGAGGACTTGGCAGCTGCCTTTTATCGCCAGTATCAATACAACGCCGACTTGGCGCCAACCCGTACTCAGTTGCAAAGTATGGGAATGGCCTCAAATGAGGGATTCAAAGAATACACCCAGAAATGGCGCGACTTGGCCGGAAGAGTGCAGCCACCTCTTTCAGATAGGGAACTAGTTGATATGTTCTTGGGGACCCTATCTGGCCCGTTCTTCAACCATTTGATTGGGAGCTCTTCCGTAGGGTTTACCGAATTGATTCTGACTGGCGAGCGGGTGGAAGCTGGTATTAAGAGTGGGAAGATTCAAAGGGATGCCTCTGCATCTACAACTGTTAAAAAGCCATTTCCAGCCAAGAAGGAGGCAGTTGTTGTGTACTCTCAAAAAGGAGTGGGGAGAATTGAGCGCCGACCGACTGTAGGGGCCGTGATGATTCAAAATTCATCAAATGATCAGCCTCGTAACAATCAGTCAAGACCAAATCAGCAACGGGTAGAACAGCCACCACGGCAGTTCACCCGCATCAATATGACGCCTGCACAAGTTCTTCCCCATTTGTTGAAGTTGAATCTGACTGGTTTAAAGGAGGCACCGAAAAACCCTAACACCACATCTCCATACTATCATGCCAATGCTAAATGTGCCTATCATTCTGACAGCGCCGGACATGACACCAACAATTGTTGGGCGCTAAAGAATAAAATTCAAGACTTGATAGACGCAAAGGAGGTTGAGTTCGACGCCCCCGAGAAGCCGAACGTAATATCTGCTCCGATGCCAAAGCATGGCCATCATGTTCATGTTGTTGAAGAAGATCTGTATGTTTCTGCTGTTGATGATCTGGTAACTCCATTACTAACAATCAAGTTGAATCTGTTGAAAGCTGGGATTTTCCCAGGATGTAAAGAAGACTGCTACTGTTGTTCCTCCCTACCAATCGATTGTCCATTGCTGAAGATAGGCATCCAAGGCATAATAGACAGCCAACAAATTCTTTTCGAAAAGGTTCCTGCTACTCCAACCCCTATCGAAGATGTTCCAATAATCACCATTTCCACCAATCTTTCCAAGGTCCCTAAAAAGCCTGTTAAGATTACATCCGCTACGAAGTTTGTTCCTCTGAAAATAACCATGCCTGGGCCTGTCCCCTACAAATCTAACAAATCAATACCATGGAATTATGGTGGAGAAATCTACTACCATGGTGTTAAACAAGTTGAGATAACTGAAGAGAGCTATGACAAAGAAACTACCGACATTGGAAACATTGCCGGTACGAGCAAGATTACCCGAAGTGAGAGAATTTTCTCTCCAGAGATTGCCCCCCCAAAGGCAATCTTTGGACCCTCAGCTGCTGCCAAGGTTACTCCTGCACCGATAAAACTTTCTGCAAGAACTCCGTTGATTGAAGAAACTGTTATTCCTGTGGTTGTCCCTCCTACTTCTGTTGATAAGGGGAAAGGGATCCAAGATGAGCTCGTCAGGACGAGGGCTCAGCCATTGGTCATCCCCGAAACCTCTAAGAAAGAAATGGAGGAGATTCTGAAAATAATAAAGAAAAGTGATTATGACGTTGTAGAGAAACTGGGGCAAACCCCCTCGAAGATCTCCATGCTGGCTTTGCTGCTTTGTTCGGAGGCTCATGCCAAAGCATTGATAAGATTTCTGAAGACAACCCATGTTCCCCAGGAAACCTCAGTTGATCAATTCCAGGATTGTGTAGCTAGCCTTACCGCAGACAACGATCTGGGTTTCTCTGATGCTGACCTGACTCCGAAAGGAAGAAATCACAATGACGCATTGCATGTGTCAGTTGAATGTCGAGGAACTACTCTTGCCCATGTTTTGGTCGACACTGGTTCTTCTCTGAACGTGCTGCCTAAGAAAGCTCTGGATCGATTGGATTGTGAAGGCTTGGAGCTGAAACCAAGTAATATCATTGTCAGGGCCTTTGATGGGTCTAAAAGAATGGTGCATGGGGAGGTCGACATTCCCATCAAGGTAGGCACTGAGGTGTTCCACTCAACATTCTATGTGATGGACATCCGTCCATCATACTCTTGCTTGCTAGGAAGACCATGGATACATAATGCTGGCGCAGTCACTTCCTCCCTACATCAGATGCTGAAATACCCTGTCAAGGGAAAAATCATAACTGTACACGGTGAAGAGGAGTACATGATCAATCATCTGAACTCCTTTAGGTATGTGGAAGTGGAGGGCGAATTCATTGAAACACCCTTTCAACACTTTGAGGAGGTTTCTCCCGAGGTGGCAGTAGCGAAGGCAGTAGCTGAGGTACCCAAGCAGGTGGCCAGGATGGCATTTCTGAAAGATGCAAAGGCTGCAATGAAGGAGGGGAAGAGCTCAACATGGGGACAGTTGCCTGACATTCCTCACAAAACAGACAAGTTTGGGTTGGGATTTACCGCTGCGGGGCTAAAAGCTATGCGTCGCTCAAAAATTGAAAGGACACCCATCAAGATTTCTCCTCATGGAATCAATGCTTTGGAAGACGAAGACGAAGAGGGTAACATTGAAAACTGGATCTTCCCAACCATCGGAGGGGGACTACACAACTAGGAGGCGAAAGACTTCGTTCCCATTACTTTCATAAATCAGTAATTTATCTTTCGAACATTTCCTGTTGGTCTGTAATAATTACTAAAACAATCTGCACACTATTTTTCACCTCATGCCTTGCCCGGGGCATATAGGTCCATTTGTAAGGGTTTTGATTCTCTTCATATCCATATGCCATGTTTAATGATTCATTGGACGTTTTTCATTTATAAACTGCTGTGTTCATTTTCTTTCCTTTTGCATTTTTGTTTGTTTAAGGATGGCTATCCCTTAAACACACCCACACTCACAAATGCAGGTACCCATCCACTCTGGATTCTATGGGTGACTATTCTGCTGTATCCTTCAAAAACTCTGAAGATTTGGTCAATCAGGCTGAGTATGAAGATGACGAAGATTGTGAAGTACCAGGAGAGCTAGCCAAACTTCTACAACAAGAAGAGAGGGCCATCTTACCTCACGAAGAGTTGTTGGAAACAGTCAACTTAGGAACAGAGGAAGACCGGAAGGAAGTACAAGTGGGTGCCAATCTGGAACCAAGTGTCAAGGAGCGCTTAATACAACTGTTGAATGAATACGTTGAAATCTTCTCCTGGTCTTATGAAGACATGCCCGGTTTAGACACAGATATCGTGGTTCACCGTCTCCCTACAAGAGAGGATTATCCACCGATCAAGCAAAAAGTCCGCCGAATGAGGCCCGACATGTCTGAGAAGATTAAAGCGGAAGTAATGAAGCAATTCAACGCTGGCTTTCTGGCTGTTACATCCTATCCACAATGGGTTGCTAACATTGTGCCAGTACCTAAAAAAGACGACAAGGTCAGAATGTGTGTGGACTACTGGGATTTGAACAGGGCTAGCCCTAAAGATGATTTTCCGCTACCGCATATCGACATTTTGATTGACAATACAGCTCAGCACAAAGTGTTTTCCTTCATGGATGGATTCTCGGGCTACAACCATATCAAAATGCCCCCCGAGGACATGGAGAAAACAACCTTTGTTACACAATGGGGTACCTTCTGCTACAAGGTGATGCCGTTCGGACTGAAGAACGCAGGGGCAACTTATCAGCGCGCCATGGTGGCTTTGTTCCATGATATGATACATCATGAGATCGAAGTTTACGTAGACGACATGATAGCTCGATCACAAACAGAGGAGGAACACCTTGAACATTTCCAGAAGTTGTTTGCCAGGTTGAAGGAGTACAAGCTCAGGCTGAATCCAAGTAAGTGCACTTTTGGAGTTAGGTCTGGTAAACTTCTAGGATTTATTGTCAGCAACAAAGGCATCGAGGTCGATCCAGAAAAAGTAAAGGCTATACAAGAAATGCCTGCCCCCGTACTGAAAAGGAGGTTAGAGGGTTCTTGGGGCGCTTGAACTATATTGCCAGATTCATCTCTCATCTGACGTCTACCTGTGAGCCAATTTTCAAACTATTGAAGAAAGATCAGGTAGTCGAGTGGAACGACGACTGCCAAGCTACTTTTGATAAAATCAAGGAGTATTTGCTAGAACCTCCTATTCTGATGCCATCCGTCGAAGGAAGGCCGTTGATCATGTATCTGACTGTCTTGGACAACTCAATGGGGTGCGTACTGGGCCAACATGACGAGTCTGGTCGAAAAGAGCATGCCATTTATTACCTTAGCAAAACATTTACCGACTGTGAGACTCGCTACTCACTGCTCGAGAGAACTTGCTGCGCTTTGGTATGGGCTGCTCGCCGACTAAGGCAGTATATGTTGACTCATACCACTCTGTTGATTTCCAAAATGGATCCTATCAAGTATATCTTCAAGAAGCATGCTTTATCTGGAAGAATCTCTAGATGGAAAATGATCCTGACTGAGTATGACATCCAGTATACTACCCAAAAAGCTATAAAGGGGAGTGTATTAGCTGACCATCTAGCTCATCAAGCTATCGAAGATTATCAATCCATGAGATTCGACTTCCCGGACGAGGACATCATGACTTTGGACTACATTGAAAGTAACAAACTGTATGACGGACCTGAAAATGGATCCCGATGGACCCTGTACTTTGATGGTGCTTCAAATGCACTTGGAAACGGTATCGATGCGGTACTCATTTCCCCGAAAGGTTGCCATACACCTTTCACGGCCCGACTTTGCTTCAGCTGTACCAACAACATGGCCGAATATGAAGCTTGCATCTTTGGTCTCAAGGCTGCTATAGACTTGGGGATAAAATCTTTGATCGTATTTGGGGACTCGGCTTTGGTTATCAGTCAAATCAAAGGAGAGTGGGATACCAAGCATCCTAATCTTATCTCATACAAAGAACATGTCCTGACATTGTTTCCTCATTTCGAGCAGATCACCTTCGAGCACTTCCTGCGAGAAGAAAATCAGCTTGCAGATGCTCTGGCAACAATGTCTTCCATGTTTAAACTTAACTGGAATAACGAGGCTCCCCAAATCACCATCGAGCGAATGGATGAACCTGCGCATTGTCATGAGATTAATACCGAAGAAGTAGTGGAACAACCTTGGTTTCACGAAATCAAAAGGTATCTCCAGACTAGAGAATATCCCGAAGGAGCTTCTATAAATGACAAAAAGTTCCTAAGGAAATTTGCTGCCAAGTTCTTCTTGAGCAACGGCATCCTCTATAAACGCAGCCATGATTGTGTTTTACTCTGATGTGTAGACAAAGCTGAAGCAGAGTTGATCATGACTGAGATACACAGCGGCACATTTGGCACCCACTTGAGCGGACATACGATGGCTAAGAAGATTCTAAGGGCATTCTATTACTGGTCTACCATGGAAGCTGATTGCCATCAACATTCCCGTACTTGTCACGAATGTCAAGTCTATGCTGACAAGGTTCATATCCCTCCTGTTCCTCTCAATGTTCTGACAGCTCCTTGGCCATTCGCAATGTGGGGCATTGACATGATTGGAGAGATCAAGCCCACATCATCCAATGGACATCGCTTCATCCTGGTCGCCATTGACTATTTTACCAAATGGGTCGAAGCAGCTTCCTTCGCCTCTGTTACAAAAAATGTGGTTGCCCGCTTCATCAAGCAGAACCTTATATGCCGGTATGGTGTCCCCGACAGGATCATCACAGACAACGGTACAAATCTGAATAATACTATGATCACCGCTCTATGTGAACAGTTCAAGATTTATCATCACAATTCATCTCCCTATCGGCCGAAGATGAACAATTTTGTTGAAGCTACGAACAAAAACATTAAGAAGATCATTCAGAAAATGACAGTCACCTACAAGGACTGGCATGCGATGTTACCGTTTGCTCTGCATGGATATCGTACCACGACACGTACTTCAACAGGGGCAACCCCATTTTCTTTGGTATATGGCATGGAAGTTGTCCTACCCATGGAAGTTCAGATTCCTTCCTTAAGGATTATGAAGGACGCTGGTTTGAATGAAGACGATTGGATTCAGACCCGACTTGATCAACTCAATTTGATCGACGAGAAACGACTCACTGCTGTTTGCCACGGTCAGACGTACCAAAAACGGATGATCAAGGCTTTCAACAAGAAAGTCAGACGTCAAGTATATCAAGTCGGAGATCTCGTAATCAAGTGGATTATCTTTCCGCAAAGTGATCCCAGGGGCAAATGGACTCCTACTTACGAAGGACCATTTATGATCAAGAGCATATTTTCTGGTGGTGCAATGATTCTGACCACCATGGACGGCGACGATTTGCCACACCCTGCAAACGCAGACATAGTCAAAAGATACTACGCATGAAACAACCCGACAAGTCGAAAACCCGAAAGGGTGACTTGGGAAAAAATGGGCATCCCGGTGAACCGAAAACCCGAAAGGGCGGTTCAGGCAAAAATTAGGGATAAAACAAAAAAATATGTACACCCGACAAGTTGAAAACCCAAAAGGGCGGCTTGGGCAAAAAGGGGTTTCCCGGTGGATCGAAAACCCGAGAGGACGGTCCAGGCAAAAGTTAGGGAATTAAAGCGTATGACTATGTCTCGTCGGATCACTTTAAAGAACAATCTCTTCATCGACAAGCTCCGAACTTCTTATTAATCCAGTTATCGGCGGACGAAGCAGCGAATGGACAGATATTCAGAGTTGTGAAGGCTATAACAGAATGGAATCCCATGGAATTGTTACACATAGCCATCTTTCTTTTGTATAAAATTTTCAATTTTTTACGATAACATCCTCTTACCAGGATGTCTGTCTCCTTTGTACAAAGATACTCATAAAAGTTAATACAAATACTTTTCCAAATACAGAAATTTGCTTTGTCGTCCTTTTTCTCTTTTGCACTTATGTTTTATTTGAGAAACGTCCAATGTTTTGTTAAATAGGCATATGCATTTGAACATAATCATTCTCTTACAAATCAAGAAAGATGATTGCAGATAGTTTAAGGGTACAGATATATATCTTGATGCCCTTTCAGAAGGAATCCCCGGCAGTCCTAAACTCCAAATTCCTCAACAAGGTTAAAATCCAGAACTTAATTCCCTAAACAGAGTTAAACTTCAGGATCTTCAGCAGAACAAAAGCTTTCTCCAAAACTGATTTCCGCAGCCAGAGAGCCTTCTAGAACTCAATTCCCTTCAGAGTTAAGTTTCAGTAACCCCAGTGGAGCCTTAAAAATCTGAAAATCCTATCCCCAGTTGAAGTCAAAACTACCAATCTCCAGCGGAGCTAACACTTCCAACTATCAATTCCCAGCGGAACCAGGCTAGTGAACCTTCTCCCCACAGAGATACTTCCCATCAGATTGAAGATTCTCAATTTTACTTCTCCAGCATTAAGCCTACCAGGTTCTGGACTCCCTAGTAGAGATCATAAGAATTCTCATTCCCTACAAGTCACCAAGGAGTTCCAATCCTCAGCAGTGGTCCTAAGATCCCTCAACAATTGAAGATCTTGTTCCCCGAGCAGTCAGCAGTCAACAAGGATATCTCAGCTTTAGCACTCAGAGATTCCTGCAATCCCCTGCAGCAGTCAATGATTCATTTTCCCCAACAACAGTCAAGATTCTCTCATCTCTGGCTATCCAGGATTCATCTATCCCCAGCAAGACAGCTCATCAGCTTACATGCGCATTCATTACATTCATATATCATAAACATTGATATAACATATATATTGCATCATACATATCATGCAACATAACTTTGTGTTTTAGCTAACATTTCATCCTTTTCAGGATAAGATTAAAAGGCTATCATTAACAATTATTCAGATACAATATGGATACACCCCAGACGCGGCGGTCATTCTATTACTCATTCAGAATTTCAAGTCAGATACAGTACAGATACACCCCAGACACGGCGGTCATTCTATAACTCATTCAGAATTTCAAGTCAGATACAATACAGATACACCACAAACACGACGGTCATTCTACTACTCATTCAGACTACATCAATCAGATACAGACTAGATACGCTCCAGACACGGCAGCCATTCTATCTCTCATTCAGATTCATTTATCCACCTCAAGGTTCAATGCATTCCAAGCACGGATACCATTCTGACCCTTACAACAACAGTTTGATTCTCCCCAGTGCATTCGCCATGGAAGTCATTCTGTCATTTATTTAGATCCCAGTTACAATTTCAGATACACTCCAGACACAGAAGTCATTCTATTACTCATACAGATCTCAATCCCAGTTACAGTTTCAGATACACTCTAGACACGGAAGTCATTCTGCTACTCATACAAATCTCAACTTCAGATACAGTCCAGATACACTCCAGACACGGTTGCCATTCTGTCACTCATTCAGAATTTGTCCCCAGCATGCAATTGCTCCATGTACAGATGTTTCTCTGTTACCCAGATACAATACAAATACACTCTAGACACGGCAGTCATTCTGATATTCATTCTACATTCAAACACAGTTACAACTCAGATACGCCCCAGATACGAAGGCCATTCTTTTGCTCATACAAACTCAGTCTTCTGATACAGTTCAAATTCATTCCAGACACGGATACCATTTTGATCCTCATTTTTCGGATCTATCACATTACAGTTCAACAAACATTCCAGATGGCATCTCTAAGCCCATCCTCCTACCAGCAATTCCCAGATGGCATCTCTAAGCCCATCCCTCTGTCACCTCTCCAGATGGCATCTCTAAGCCCATCTCCAAATGGAATCTTTAAGCCCATTCCCGCACCCATGCTTTGACGAGTGCAAATTTACGGGCACTCTAGTGTCCAATCTCCTTTTACCTTCGAGACGCGAAAGGCAAACTTGCCAATCTAAATCTTCAGGTTCAAGAAGATTGAATAGGGGCCACTGTTGTACCCCAAAATTTTCCCTCTCATTTCATCAACATTTTCTCACCACAAGACTCTTGGAGCTCAAGATCAAGTTAGGGTTTGCTCTGCTCAAGACTCCTCCTTGCACTGTTGACCCAAATTAGGGTTTGAGTTTGCACAAAGATGTTTTGACCTAAAATGCCCAAAGTTACTTTCATGCTTCATGTTTTACTCACAAGCTTATCCATACCAAGTTTCAAGCCTTGATTCCAATCTTTGCCCAGTCAATTGGACAGTTGACCTAGAAATCAGCTATATTGGGGAAAAAGTCAATTGTGGCCAATTGACAGTCAAACTTCATAATTTTTGACCCACATCAACATAATGAACTCATATGAACCATTTGGTCAAGTTTGGATCACAATTCCACAATAAATTTGATCAGATCACCAAAAGGGCAAAATGGTCATTTTTAGGGTTTTGACTGCACAAAGGCAATTTTTGACTGTTTGACTTAACCAATGGCAAACCAAGCTCACATATGGACTCAATAACTCAATGGCATTGTCTTGATCCATTCAACAAATTCAAAATGTCTCAAATGCACAGGATTGACAGATGAATTTTCCAGTCAACTGATCAAAATTTGACTGTATACTGAAAAGTCAAACTTTGACTTTTTGGTCAAAATCAAGTGCCAAGATTAATTTTTCATCAAGACATGTCAAATTATGAAACTTGGTCATCAAGAAATCCAAAATTGCAAATTAGGGTTTAAAATGAAGAAATTTCATAACTTAGAAATTTTCTAAGTTATGAAATTCCCTTATTTTTCCCTAACTTTGTCCCATTTTTCCATCAAGATACAAATGGATTCAAACAAAACTCAAATCATGAAATTTGTAGTCCATTGCAAAATCTACAACTTTGATTCACAAAGTTTTCTCAAAGGAAGCTTGTAGCTCAAGTTATGATTTTTGGAACAAGGGTGCAAAACATTTTTAACTTAGAAAAATTTTGACCTATTCTAGGCAGGATTTTTGTCCAACTTCTTGGCCCTTTTTCACATGCTTCCACTTGGAGTTTCAATTTTCATTACAAATATGGATTTTAGTACACATTCCAAGCTTTCCAAATTGTCCAAGAACTTCTCAAACACCCTTGTGGTTAGGGAGAATCGAATTTGCAAAGTTGGGAAAAATTCACTTTTGTACTTGGCCAAGGCTTGTTCATAACATTGGCATTTTTCAAATAAGCTTGTACAAGCTAGCTTGCAGGCCTCAAACCCAGTCTCACACACCATAATTAAATGCCTAACCATTGTATTAATGCATTATCTCTTCCCTTTGGGCATTGCACATAGAATCAATCCTTAAGTAGAAAAAGCAAACATGCCATTTTGATAAAGATGCACTTTATGTCAAATACCATATCCAAGAGGTACAAGCCAGATCTTTGAGGCACAAGTTTGTAGACAAATCCCACTGATCAAGAGAGAGTGCTGCAGCATGCTTGAGAGCCTTGTACAGGCCTATAACCCAACTTGAACCTTCTTACTTCAAAAAGAAGAAAGCTTGCAAAAACTCTCCAATCTCTCATTCCTGTCAACACAGCCAAACACAAACTTTGTAAACGTCTTTCATACATCCAAGCAAGCCTAAAGCACGACTGAACCACCTCCCAAACCTCCTCATTCACAAAAACACCCTCTTGCTGCAGAAATAGGGCATTTGTTGCAGTTTGACTTCCACAATCCATTCCACTCGTGCACTTTGGCCAAAACGAGTTCAAACATGTTCCATATCATCCACTGAAGCTATCCCAAGCATTGAACTCAAGCTGTAACACCCATAACCACGTTTGCCATTTTTATTTTCAAGCTGTGCAGGTTGACTTTCATAGCACGATTCAGTTGATTTTAAAGCAAGCTAGGAGTTGGAGAAGCATCCTTGGACTTCAGGCAAGTTGTACAAAAGCTCAAAATCCATTGGAAGTTGCTACATTGTTCTGTTCAAGTCAAGCTGAAACAGGTAAAAACATGAACTTCTATCTCTCTATCCAGGCATGATTAAGCTTAGGTTTGTGAGGAAAACATGTTCTCCTCATAGCCCTGAAGCCATCCATGTACTTACTTTTCATTTATATTGAGTATGCTGTGAGAATTTTGACCATGAACATTGGAGAAAATTTAGGTCAGAAATTGGGGATGAAGAAATTCTCCCTCGTTTCTTAGAGTTAGGTCAAGTTTTTTATATGTATGAATTCGTCTCTTGATGCTCTACATTATTTGTGTTGTGAGTTTTTGCTAAAAGTCAAGGAATCAGGATTTGTGTTGGACAAGAAGAAGCGCGCGTTTTGTTTCAAACAGGTTGCTGGAGGTTGAAGACAAAGTTGACTTGGGCTGGGCCTGAGTCAACTTGCTGTTCACACCCCTTTTTTCCATTTACACCCCATTGGCCCATTGTGTGATATATTGATCATTTTTGATTTTTTCTTTTTGATTCTGACTTATTATTTTTTGCTCAAATATAAAAAATATAAAAAATATTTTTCCACCCTTTTTTGCATTTATTTGGCATTTATTTGTTTTATTTAATATATGTATGTAAATAAATATATATACTTTTATTTAAAACTCTAGAAAATAATACCAAAAAAATATATTTTTTAGTTATTATTTTTTTGTTTACATTTTGAAAACATTTTCTAAAAATACACATTTTTGTAAATAATTACTATTTTATTTTTGTATATATTTAGTATATTTAAATATATAATATAAATACTTGTATATATTTATTAGAATACTTAGGATAAAATATGAAAACAATACATTTTTATTTTTATTAATATATGACACTAAAAAATACTTTTTTTTTTACAATATACTTCTTTTTTTTATTTTTTGTATATAATTAACAAATATTGTATATAATTAATAAATAAATACTATTTATTTAGAAAACTAGGGTTTTGCCCTAAACCATAAAAATACTCAAAATTTGACCTTTTTATTTTGTTTATATTATACATTGAATAATACTTTCACATACATAAAAAAATCATTTTGTGCATAATACATTTTGCATATTTATTGTATTTATTTAGACATTGTACAATTAAATATTTGTATATTCAATATGGATGTAATAGCTTTAGATTTAATTTCTTGTCAAATATCCCCCCATTCAAACATTTGTACCCCCACCCCCATAATCATGTTGTAATAATTTAGGACTTTAAATTTCCGCATTTAAAAGCTTTCAAATTATACCATGATAGACCTAGGGTTTGTATGCAAATCAAATAACAAATAGCTTGACTAATACAAAGACAAAAGTGCATGAAAATGGACAACACAATGCACACTTGCACCCTTAGGGTTACTCCACTTGTTGCCTTCAAAAATGGGCCATGTTGCATGTTGAGTGTCTTTGGCAAAGCAAAAACAAATCAAATGATCATAGTCCCTCGATGACGCTTTCTCAAGTTGCCTAAAAAATGATCAAGTCCCTTGAAGGAAAAATTGCCAAAGACACTTGGCACTATTGCATTCATGGTCTAAACGATGACCCGCGCCCGTCCCGTTAACATCCTAACACAAGATTGTCCACCAAATACAATGTGAGAACAATATTGGTAAAAGGGTTAAAACATAGGAAAGATCTTTGAGAAATTTAGGGTAGATAGCTCTTGGTTACTTGACCAACTTGCAAAACAAATCCTTGCCATTTTTCAAAACACACTCCGCAACACACTTTCAAAACCAACTTTCAAAACCTTGAAACATCTTTTCAAAAAGACAAACACCTTTTGTAAAACATTCGAGTAAAGAATTGTTACAAGGGTTGCCTAGACAAGGCATCTTTTTCAAAACATTTTCAAAACTACACACAAAGCACCATTTCAAACAATTGAAAAGCAAAGGCAAGTGATCTAAGCAAGTAACTAAGAGCCCATGGATAACCATGGATAGAAAGGGTGCTAATACCTTCCCTTTCTATAATCTACTTCCCGAACCCAAGAAAACATCTCAAAAGGTTTTTCCTGTGCTTTTTAACCTTTCCTTAGGATAAAATAAAAAGTCGGTGGCGACTCTTGCTAAACCGAAACATTCGTGAAAACAAACGCAAAACCTCAAGTCAGTTCTCCCACCGTATCACAGGATCCTATCAGAAGAATAATAATACTGTTGAGACCTTAGATCTTCCGAGTTTCTTCATATTCATTAGAACTTGGATGATACGTTGAAGCTTATTTTGCATATCAGAGTATTTACTATCAGAGTGTAGCTTAAATGTTGAATCTTTAGAACAGTTGTATAGATGAGTGCGTTGAGACTTCTTTTTGTTCTTCCAGAATTTTACTTATTAGAATATCAGAGTTTTGCTTGCAGTGTTGGTGCTTCATAAGTTATAACATTAGAACTTCTTCTATTTAGCGTGTTACACGGATTTACTTCTAAGTTTGGTGTGTCTAATCAGAGCTTCAAAACGCAAATCTTACATCATCTTCTATGCTTCTTTTATTAGAATTTCTCTGCATATTCAAATATATTATTAGAGAGCATATTTGTTCTTTATATATATATATATATATATATATATATATATATATATATATATATATATATATATATATATATATATATATATATATATATATATCATGTATTTGTTATCATTAAAAGTATTACAAGGATGTAGAACCAAACTATATTCTAACAATCTCCTGGTTTTCTGTATTTACTATTTTTCAGGTATTGATGAGTTAACCACGTCATCATCTCCTGGTTATCCTTGTTTACTTTTTCTCAGGTATTGACGAGTTATTCACGTCTTCATATCCTAGTTATATGTGTTTAATTCTTCTCAGTTATTGATGAGTTATCCATATCATCATCTCCTGGTTATATGTGTTTACTTTTTCTTAGGTATTGACGAGTTATTCGCGTCATCACCTCTTGGTTATTTGCGTTTACTTCTTCTTAGGTATTGACGAGTTATTCACGTCATCATCTACTGGTTATCCGTGTGTTGTACCCCAAAATTTTCCCTCCCATTTTCACACAAGACATGCCTCTAGAGGTCCTCAATTGCTCAAGGATGACCAAGAATTGACCAGAAAAATTCTCCTCCTAAGGCAACAAAACTTAACTAGGGTTTCAATTTTAAGCAAGATGCGTGAGTCCTAAGGATCCCAAATGTTCTCCATTGTCCTAATATGTCCCCAAGATCATCCATGCCAAATTCCATGCCTTGAACAACAAGTTTGCTCAGTCAACTGCTCAAATGTCTGGAAATCAACTATACTAGGTCAAAAGTCACTTGTGGCCCAAATACAGTCAAACTTCAAAAATTTTGGTCAACATCAATATTTTGAAGTGATATCCATTATTTTATCAAGGGTTGATCATGATTCCTCAAGAAATGCTCCTAAATCATCAAAAGTAAAAAAAATGGCAAATTAGGGTTTCTATAGGAAAAGTCAACCAAACTTTGACCAGGCATAACTCTCTCATACTTTATCAGAAATTTTTCCTCCAAGGCTCATTTTGAAGAGAATCCAATTCCATACAACTTCTCTTCATCCCTCAAGTTCAAGAAATGCCTCAATCAAAAGATACAAGCTCATACATTATAGGTCCTTTCAAAAGGTCAATAAAAACACCTTTTGGGTAAAAGCTCCTTACATGAACATGGAAGATCCAATTGAGATGAAACCAAAAATGTTGTTTAGAGGACATCCTAAGCTCTCTAAAAAGTCCAAGAACACCCTTTTAGGGTTAAATTTAAGAAAGATATGCATTGCTAAAGTTGACCAATTTTTGGAAAAGTGCATAACGCCAACATTGACCTAACTTGAATTTCTTCCAAAGGGGCCCATGTTTTCATGCTTGGAACTTGTTCTTAACCTGGCCCACGACCCTTGAGCTCAACCATACATTACTTTATTATTTATACCATTTATTTTTTCTATTTTTCCATTAAAATGCAAAATTAAATAAAGTAAATAATCAAAATAATAAAAGATATGATGGTGAATCTTTTTCTATCCAAATGAGAGACAAAACAGGCTGGCATGATCAAGCAAGAAACGCATGGGACCAAAAGGAGAGAAATTTTCTTGAAATAGCAAGTTTTGGTACAAATTGAAAACTCATATTCTTGCACTCAAGGCATTGGATTTTTTCCATATTTGTAACCCTATTCTGATTCACTACATAAGCAGAACACCCCTAGATCAAGAATGAGAACACAACAGCCACAAAGAGAGCCATCCAAAAGAGAAAAAAATCACAATAATCGTGAAGATTGAAAGCATCAATTCCAACCTTTGTTGATCCAAACAAAGGAGCCAATATTCCTCATGAAGGTCCCAATAGTCATCTTCACGCATTAGCCAAGCCAAATCGTGCCCGAAACACCTCTTTCAAGCATCACCGATTTGATAAAATTCTTGAATTCAAATCCTCTTATTACACAATATAAATGAATTATGCATGCATATTTGTGTTCATATGATTATTTTGAATCATTCTAACGTGCTACATGAAAAGCTAGAAGCTTAGAATGCAGGTTGCCATGGTTAGGGCTTGGAAACGGCCAAGGGACGAACAAGGTGATACAGGCCTCCTTAGGCCAAATGGCCATCACCATTGAATTTGTAAGCATGTGAAACAGGGGGGGGGGGGGGGGTATCCTGAATTTAGGGCTTTGATTTTGCGTATTTTTGTAGATCAAAGTTTTGTTTGGCCGGAGAAGATGACCAGAGCGCAGCTCCGACGTCGTTGACTTATGTGACCCATGCGAGGACCATGTGTGGCAGGTTAACATGTTTTGATTGGTTTGGTAAAAATTCCAGGGCCTCACTTGTTGGCGCGTGCTTGACAACTCAACCATGGCCTTGATTTCCCTTATAATATTTTTTTTATTGTATGTGTGAATGACCAGGCAGCACAGATGGCAAGAGTGAATGGCTTAAGGCTTTGTATGTGTGGGAGGTCAAGGGTTCGACCCTTGCCTCATGCATATTATTTTTCTAATTTATTCTTGCAGATACAATACATTACACCCCCAAGCTCACATCATATACCCTCAGATCCAGCAATCAAATTTGCATGGTTCTGGATCTAGCGCCTCTAGCATGCAGGCACACCATGGACCTCCCTACCACAATAACATAGGATCCAGAGTGAGCATGGGCCACAAGATCTGGATCTTGGCACAATTAAACAACCTCACCCCTAGTCTGGGTTTCACACCCCTCAGGCCCATTTTTAATGTCTTTATGTTTTTTTATTTAGTTTATTTATTTTTGTTTATTCTTTTTTTTTAAATCAGAAAATTATAAAAAATCAGAAAAATCATAAAAATTAGGATTTAGAGTTTTTTTTAATGAAATTAATTTTTGAAAATTAATTTAATTAAACTTTAACCTTTTTTTCCTTAATTTAAAATTAGTTAGAGAATTAGGTTAAAATTCAAATATTTTTCTCATAAAATACAAAAAAAACATTTTTGATAAACAATTAGATTTTTAGGGTTTAGAACTTTTTCCCGTTTTAATTTTTGGGCGTCACTACTTTTTTTTTCATACGATTATTTTTTATCAATTATGTAACTGTGTCCGGTTTGTAATAGCTAAATTAGGTTTTTTTTATTCTCGCATTTTACTTTTCAGTCCATTACTTAAGTATCTACACCAAAGCCCTGTAATAACGTAGGAACTTTTATTTTTCACTCTTTATATTCTTACATGCTTGTATATAATTGCTAATAAATTAGGTGTGCATGACAAGATTAATCAAATTAATAATTAGATCACTAACATAAGCTAAATATCTGAAAATTGAATACATTTCTCACACTTGCACCCTCAGGGTATACCCCGCTTGGTTGCCTCGAAAAACAATGGTCATGTCCCTCGAACGTAGGGATATCTTAGCAAAGACCCTTAATTCTAAAGTCATCATAAAGATCATGGTCCCTTAACGTCCCTCGAGTTGCCTACGAGAAATGATCTTGTCCCTCAATGTTGCCTATCTGATGACAGTCCCTTCGAAATGCTAAGGTATCCTTACATGTTGCCTTCAATGACCATAACGTCCCTTTTGATAGTCCCTGAACATCTGACGATAGGGCTACCTACTCACTAATAGTAGGATAGCATTGTCTAAAGTAAATGAGGAAAAGAATGTCCTTTTTCGAGTAGGTAGACAGTTCTTAAGTACTTGCTCAAAACCAATTCCTTTTATACACTTACACACTTTCAGAAAAAAATCTTTTCAAAAACGCTTTATCACACTCTTGAGGACTGATACAAGAGTTACCATAAAGTAAACAAAAACTTTCAAAACACACACAAACAATTTTCAAAAAGCAAGTACCTAAGAGCTCGTGGAAAACCACGGATGGAAAGGGTGCTAACACCTTCCCTTTCCATAATCTACCCCCTTACTCAGAAAATCTCGAAAAAGGTCTTTTTATGTTCTTTTCACCCTTTCCTTTGTTGGATAAAAGAAAAGTCGGTGGCGACTCTTGCTTACCGTGACATTTGCAAACAAAAAATGCAAACCAGTATAATAGTCAGTTCTACCACCGTATCACACCGTGTTTACTTTTTCTCAGGTATTGACAAGTTATCTGCATTGTTATCTCTTAGTTATTTGTGTTTACTTTTTACTCATCCTCGAGTATTAAAGAGTTATCCGCATCGTCTTTTCCACCTAAGTCATCTCCTAATCATCCGTTTTTACTTTTTTTTCATCATATAGGTCCTCGAGTATTGACGAGTTATCCGCATCGTCTTTCCCACCTAAGTCACCTTGTTGTCTTCTGCTTTTTAGAGTCATTAGTATCTTGCCATGATCTAAATCCTAATTTTTACGTTATTTCTTTTCAAATAGTCTTTTTAGAAGGCAAATCATGGGGTCTTCCAATATTTAATCACCCTCCAACTTGAATGTGCGAGAACTCTGTCTTCTCGCACCCTTAGTCGAAGAGTAATTAAATAGGGGCAACTGGCATACCCTAAATTTGTCCAATCTTCATATGTTTTCGAGTGCCTTTTTAATTTGAATAAATGAGTTAACACAGTTGGTAAGGGGACATGTGTAAGGAGTTTAAGCATAAGGTCGCGGGTTCAAATCCCATTGCATTACTTTTTGTATTTATTTTCTTTTTTGTGTGTTTTCATTAAAAAAAAAAGGGGGAAAAAGTAATTTTTGATTATTTAATTATTTTTTCCCTTTATTTAGTGTATTTTAAAAAATATATTTTTATTAAAATAATTATTTTATGCAAATATAGTCAAAATTTAAAAAAATAAATAAAATCTTTTTTAAATTAAATATTTTTCAAATCGAATCTTGCACAAAGTCACGAATAGGTCCAGGTTCAAATGATATCTGATTTGAATTTCTTAATCGGATATTATTTAATTTTTATTTTTTCATCTTTTTGCACTTTAAACTAATTTTCCTACACTATAAATAGGCCATCAGTTTTCACAATTTCAATCATCAACAATTAGTCAATTCTCATTGGTTTTTCACCCCAACCCTGTTTTGTTTTTGTCATGAATAGACACTAACATTTTCTATCCACAAGGTCTACAATTCACTAAATCAACCCCCAAAGTTTTTGCTCTTCACGAACAACAACAATTAAAACCCTAAAGCCCCCGACAAATCCGAAGAACTCTCGCACCAAAGAAAATGAAGGGATTAAACAAGATTAAGAAGAGGGAAAAGGAACATCTTAAATTGGTCACGATATTTCAGATTGGTAACTCCGACTACTATAGATCCCTAAATATTGTGATTGTATTATTCGAATTCCTGATTTATTTTCATAGTGTTGATTATGTTAATTCTAATTGTAAATGTGTTTTTTTTTTGTAATTTTCTTTGGTTCTTGATATAATTAAAATGTTTTTATATATTTTCATTTGATTCTCGATTATGCTATGTAGCCTTTGCATTAAAAATATTTTGATTGTACCTGGCCTTGTCTGTTATAATCATCAATCCTTTCACCATTTACTACTGATATGTTAAAATAAACAAAAGAAAACAAAATAAATTTTTCACTTCGTCTGTTTCTGTTACACGTATCAAGTGACCTTATAAATCTTTCACAATTTCAACCTCAATATATCACAACACATGCACACACAAACATAATTGAAGCTTAGCCTTCATCTTCCATAATACAACATAAACAAACCATTGAAAAGAATTTTAAGAAAGAAAGATGGTGAGTTCACGATACTGGCTTCATTAGTGTCTATGTTGGTTTTTGTTTTATTTTATTTTATGAATAAAACTCTGCCACTTGTCACTTAGCCATTGGATGGTGGGTTAAACTTTGATAAAAATGGGAAATATGGAGAGACAATAGGGCGCCGCCTCTACTGACTTCTTGGTTCATTATTTTTTTAATATCTTTGTTTTGTCTTGTTCTATTTAAATTAGGGTTTTATATGGGTCTTTTGTTATCTCTTTTTTCTTTTCGCACCCTTGATTTTACTACAACATGATTCACACCCTCTGGCCATTGGCTAATTTGTCTTCTTTATTTAGTTATTTTATTTACTATTTTATTTATTATTGGCTATTTTATTTAGTCTCCATTGGTTAACTTGGCTAATTCGTTTAACTCATCGATCCATTTTTCGCTTCCGTGCGATAAATCAAATCAATTTCTTTACCTCGCACGACTTAATTCTAATCAAAATCGAATCCTTTTCATAAACTAAAATTAACCAAACAAATAGTGGAACTACGTAGGTCTATGATTTCATCTCTTGATGAATACATAGGCATAAGGTGTGATATCTTAGCGAGTCCACTAACCATTAACCGTTAGCATAATTATCATTCCCTTGTATTTAAATATTTAAAAGCAGATTAAGCGAGAAACCTTAGTAAACACGCCTAGTAACCCTAAGATTGGGGAAGATTTCCCTTGAGTACAATGGAAGTGAGGGGTTTCTAACACCTTTCCTTCGCTTAACTGACTCCCGAAGCCTTAACTTGGTCACGGTGACCGCTTTATCCAATACCTTTAGGGTTTTACCATTATCTTTCCCGTCTTTAGGATAAATAAATAATGGTGGTGACTTCATTGAATTTTTCAAGCCGCGACACAATTATTTTGTTGTAAGATAACACAATATTGGTGCAATCGACCTTGTGGTATTGGTTGTGTCTATGGAGTTAACTTCTTCTTTCTCTATGTAAGGAGTGGTTAAATTCTCATGTATTACAATCATGTTGTGGGAAGGCTTCTTGGTGTTGACGATCTTGGATACGAGGCCAAACCGTGCATTTTCATCTCTAGGTACATATACCACTTAGAAGAACTTGAATTTCTTTTCCAAGTCTTATAACTTTTGAAGGTATTTGATAATCTGAGATTCATTTTAAAGGTATTTGGAAGCATCCATTTCTCTGGCTAATTTCATTTCGATGATAATTACTTCATATTCTACTTAATTTTTACTATATCTAAATTCGAAGCTTAGGGATTTCTATATAAGAATTCTACCCGGGCCTTCCAACACTACCTTGAACCCACTTCCCTTCAAGTTCAAAGTGGCATCCACTGACAATTTTCATATCTAGGGCACTTCCACGCCAGCTGGAAAGTTGAATTCCACTGCAAGATTTGCCAATACTTGAAACTTTATGTTTCCTATGGGTAGGAAGTGAATGTCCTACTCTGATAGTTCAAGAGACCATGACATCATTCTTCATGCCAAGTTAGGCTTCTTTAATATATGGGGAGTAAGATAATTTGTCTTCACCATCACCTTATTCTCCTAGAAGTAGAATCTAAACCTTCTTAACATTTTAAAGACTGTCAATGCTAACCTCTCTATATTCTGGTATCACAACTTTTCACCCTTAAAGTCTTTGGTAAAAATATATATCAGTTGTTCACTATTATCCTTCTTTTGTAAAGGACGAGAACAAAGCTTATTAACTTGTTTATTTTTGACAATAGAGGAATAATAATGTGCTCGTTATTGGCCATGTTAATACCAATGGAGTCGCCAAATAGTTTTCAACCTTGTGAATGCATCTTCATGCACTTCTATCCATTAAAACTTGTACTTCTTCCTCAGGGTGGAGAAGGAATGGAAATCCTGGTCCTTTTCACAATATCCTCCAGATTGCCACAATGATTACTTTCCTCAAAGGTCTTTACAACCATGTATTCTTTGTAGACCTCTAGGATGTGCCCTATCTGATTAGAAAAATGGTGTCCATCAACCTTGGATAAGAAATGCATGCATTATTTAATCAAAAGGCATGACCTTATAATAATTGTAGTTATTGGACATGCACACGGTTTTAGGCACGCCCACGAGGTCTATCTTGACCATGTTGTAGCCAGACTAGATGTCCATGAAGCTCAAGTTATTGTACATTGATAACATGTTAATCAACCTATAAATGTTTGGCAACGTGTAGAGGTCTTTAGGGAAGCCAAGTTCAAATTGGTGAAATCCATACACATTTGCCATTTTCGAGACTCCCTTTGAACCAACACTATGTTCGCCAATCAAGTTGGGAATTTAATTTTAGTTATGAAACCATATTTTTTAAAATTTCCAACTTCTTCATTAATGTTTGCTTGCTTCTCCTAGCCAACTTTGATTTTTTTTTCAATACTAACTTCATTTTGGAGTTGATGACCAAACGATGATGTGAAACTCTAGGTAAATCACTAGCATATCATAAGGGGTCCAAAAGAAAAAAATCAATAAGAGCAAGGAAAAAAACTCCTCTTTTTTTGCTTTTGTCATGATGCATAATTTAAGCGACCCAATTTGGACCTCTTTTAGGTCTTATGTACAAATAAGTCTTTCTTTTTCACATTATTAACTAGGATATAAATCCATGAAGTTAACCCTATGGATGTTTGGCTGAGGTGGGACACATACTTCCATCACCACTCTTCTGATCCTCAAACTATCTTGGTAGCATCTAGAGGCGGTCTCTTGATCTCCATAGATCAAACTAATACACCCATTTGATAGTGTAGTCACGATATCATATGATATCACCTATGTTTTTTTTCTTCATGTTTTTTTCAATTTGATATATATGTTTACGTACTTACGTATTTGTAATTTGATTATATTATTGTGCGCTTGTACTTTATTCATTTTGTATTTCATTTGTAATCGATTCGGCTATTATGTTGTTGCATCACTAAGAACCATCCTTACTCAATTAATAAGAGCGTTCGATCGTTGATAATATATATTTTTGAGCCTAGATAGTTAATACTTTGTCATTTCTTCAGGCTTGAATCATAAATTAGAACTCTTAAATATGGATTTTCAGTCATTTGATTCGAATTAAGTGTAATATATGATTTGAAACAGAAGATGTTTGAAAAATGGAATTTGCCTATAAAGCATTTAATTCGAGTCATAAATTGAACATGATTCAAATCACAACCTTATTTGATTCGAATCCAGTGCAAAAATTGATTTGAGTCAACTGATTCCTTAAAGCTATATTTTGGCTCTGCTCAAATTGATTTGAATCATAGTTTTCACTTGATCTGAATCAAAGCTTCAAGACTCATTTTTCATCCTTGATTTATATAGTTGTTTCTTTGATGAAAGTAAAAAGTGAGTGAAACCTATGGGAGAAACCCATTGAGACAAAGAGTGATTTTACCTTATATTCTTAGTGTGTCTATACCCGTTGAAATTCCGGCACTTTAAAAAATATTAATACTGATGTCTTAACATCATAACACAATGTCAAGATAGATGTTACAACATCTGTTGACTGATAGAACAAATATATCAAACTGTAAATTTTGTAGAAATAAATTGCATAATTATAAAGAACACATATAATTGTTAACCCAGATCGGTGTAACATCACCTACTATAGAGGCATCTAAGCCAGGAAGGAAATTCACTATAATAGTATTAGTTAAAATCCTAAATAATCCTAGTTTACAACTTATCACCTAATCACTACCTTATGCAATTTCTACCTAGAAACCACCTAGATATGAGAACCCCGTCTCACTTCCCACAATCACTTCAGTGATAAAAACAGTCATAAACCCGTGACAAAACCAAAACCAGGAGATTTGAACTTCCAATAAACAATACTTAGTTTTGCTTAAAAGCTTTTAACTAAGAATAACAACTTGGTACACAATCAACTCTTTGCTTAAAATCTAATGAGTGATGGACAAGTAACAATGAACAATCAAATGTATCAAAAGATACAAGGGTGACACACACAACACACAAGAGACTCTAAAAAACTAAGACTCTAAACTTCCCCTTATTTTTACAAAATTGTGAAAGACAAATTAAATTAGGTTTAGGTTTCTCTTTAAATACACCTCAGAAGTCCATGGGCTTCAAAATCTTCACCTAAATATATATTAATCCACAAACCGAGGGTTACACCAATTATGTAAAAAATCTCCTTAAATCTTGGAACAAAACATCAAGTTTCCTAAATTGTCTCAACATCCAATTTTAGAAACTTATGTACAACTGGAGATCAAATCAATTGTTCCAAATTAAATCTTCTTGACCTCCGCAGATATTAAGATATATCCAAAAGGAATATCACAAAATTAAATCAAATCTGTAAAGAATAATAACGGCATGTATTAATGTTCAGGTACAACATATCACAACATTTGTCAGAACATTTGTCTTCAATGTAGACTGGCCAACATGTTAGGACATCTCACACAACATCTTGCTATGAACCATGTTTTAGAAAAATTGCTGCCAATCCTAAAACCATGGATCTAACAATCTCCCCCTTTGGCAAATTTTGGCTAAAACAACCTTAAGCACAATTAAACTAGAGAGAGGAATAAAACCACATTCATAAAACACAAGCTACATGAAAAACATGTAAACTTTGTATAAAACTGTAATATAAACATATATCATAAATACATTGCAGTTACAAGAATATCTTCAAAAACTTTGGGAGTCAGATGTCAAGACATATGATTTGACATCACACCAACACAACTCCAAGTTCAGACAAGACCAGTACTCCCCATGTCACATATAATGAATCCTCCCCCTCAAGGGGAAAACCCAAATAACAAGATAACCAAACCTGGACTTCAAGGAGAAAGCCCAAATCACAAGAAAAACAAACTTGAACTATATAAGCTCACACATTAGAAGCACATGCAGCAGAATCCTCACAAATAACTCAGAACCAGAGTAATATATTACTAAAGAGTAACCAGGGTTCTCCATAAACACACCAGGAAAGATTTCCGAACATGTGATTTAACATTATTGCACAAAGACAACCAACAACAATAGCAACATCAGAACCACCAACAAGCATGACAGACAATCATGCTCCCCCTAAATTATTGCATACATCAAGCAACAACAATGACTACTCTTCTCTTAGCAGTAGTACAATCCTATCAATATGTCAAGACATTCATCATGACATCAGAACAACCTGAAACACTAACACTTCACTCCCCCTTTATAGACAAAAATAGAGTAAATTTAAAAATAATTATATTGCATACAAGTAATAAACACAAATGGAAACACACACTATTAATGGAAACAAAATAGATGAAAACAAAAACCTATGGAAGCAAGCAGACACGCAAAAAAACTGATGGTAGGAAACCAATGTTAGGAAATTATTACAGATCCAAACAACAAAAAGAAATTTTCACCTTTAAAATCAACTATTCAAACGAACCACTAAGTCAATGTAAGCAACCCAATCGACATCAACATCTAAGTCAGGGTCATGTAATTGAACATGACTTTTCTTGCAAGACTTCATCTTTGTCACAGACTTTTTCCCTGTCATAGAGGCTCCAGTAGATAATCCAATAAATGTTTCCACCTTGGATTCAACCTTCTTTCTATGACTACTTTTATCATTCTTTCCTGACTTAGCTTCCAGCAAATGGACCCTTTTAGCATCAATATTTTTGAACGATTGACTTATGTTGAAACACAACATGAGAGGAGCGAGAGGCGGTAAGGTTTTGATTTTAACAGAGAAGAGAGTGTTTGAAGGAAGTGCAATTATCCCTATTAACAGTGCACCACTCATCATAGGAGAGAGACACTCTCTTTATATTATTCCTCTCTTCCCAAGCTTTGACTGCTGGTAATTCTCACAACAATTGGACCGACATTTCCTTGGCCAGAGATAACCACAACTAGTTGCCATTGGAAAATGTTTGTCTTGAATTTTCATGCACCACTTAGATGGAGAGGAGATAAAATATTATTTGCAAACCTCCCAGACTGTAATTTCTATAATACTTCAGCAGTACAAATTCCCAAAGTACCCCTTAATTCAAAATTTGATTTACATGCAAAGTCTTAGAAAATATATCTCCTAGTAGCTTCTCAGTAGCCCCAGGCTTAGCAGTAACTATTTTTTCCTTCAGTTATACCCCTGAAAATGTGGTGACCAGTATCAAATAGATTTTTCCTGTTGAGCAAACTGACATCCTTGACTATACTGGCTAAAACTAACTTGCCACAATACAATGTCATGACATACTGTTTGACATTGTATTTAGATCAACATCTTCCTTCAAAAGTATACTTAGCCTTAAAGAAAGACTAGGATATATAAATTATCTCATTGTTGATCCAAGAGACAAGATTGTTTCTCAAGAAGAACCATACATCATCAACACTATCTCCATCAAACTTATTCTTGTAAGTTAATTTTGGGCCAATAGCTTTACTCCAAAATCCATCAGTCAAGGTCTCCTTTAATTTTTTAATATAAAACTTGAGATAAAACCAAAAGTACCTCTTTAAGACTAGTGGATATATATTAAAAAAATTCCTTTGGATAAAATTATGAACACAAAAAGGGAACTTTGTTAGCTTGAGAGCTATCTGACTCAGTGCATGCTAGATCTTTTTCCTTATTTTCTGAAGTCTCAGATTTCTAAGAAGATGTTTCAACATTTGCTTCAACATATTTCCCTTTCTTAATGATTGAATCATTGACTTTAATTCTGGAGTTAACATCTCTATATGATCTGCTATCAGTAGAAAAAACCCAAAAATATCCCTTCATCATATTTTGGACTCATCTTTCCCTTATGATTTCCCTGAAGGAGTTGATAAAGGCCTTTGAAGTCCTCACAAATATTTGATTTTTATATGTTATAGATTACCCAAGACATTCTAGAAAAATCATCAACAACCATATAAACATGCCTTTATCCACCAAGACTCACGCCTTGCATTGGTCTCATTAGACGCATAAGAGGAAATTCTAGAACTTTGACAGTAGACTGATGATACAACATCTGGTGTGACATCTTGTCTTGATCTTCCTTAGACATTAAGCATATTGATGACAAAAAATATTCTAGTGGTAACCACAAATATAAAATGTCCTTTGGACTTAACTCCACTCATCAGAACTTCATTCTTCCCATTAGTCACCAAACCTTCTCCCTTAGAGAACTTTACTTTCAGATCTTAATGACACAACTGACTAATTCTTATCAAATAAATTGTCAGACCTTTAATAATGAGAACACCAATAATACTAGAGAATCTTGAGCATTCCAGATATCTAACACCCTAAATTTTACTTTTGGCATCATCACTAAAGTAGCATAGCTGCTAGAATGAGACTTAATGTTTACTAGAAACTTTTTTAATCCAGTCATGTGTCTGAAACAACCACTGTTAGAGAACCAATCTTCTAATGCTGAATTATCTATTTCCTTGGAATTCTAGACATTCCTAGTTTTAACCACTGCTTAGTCAACCTTAGGTTGAGTTAAACCTTTAAGATAACCATTCAACTTGAAATAGAGGGACCTGATATGACCATCTTTACCACATAAGTGACATTTTTTTCAAGTACCTGCCTTTTGCTTATTTTGATGTCTGACATGATGTTGAGACATTTTATTTGACATCATTGACTGAGTCTGACTTTTGATGGGAAAAACTTTTGAGATTTTTGTATAGCTTGTTAGAGACTTGATAATTAAACCATATCCCTTCTATATTTCCACTCATCTTCCCAACTTGAAGAATATCATCCAACATATTAGAACCATTGTTCAACATCCCCACAAACTTGATCATGATTTCAAGTTTGGAGGTCAAGAAAGTCACCTTATTCGGCAGGTTATAGATGGTAGACAAACATTTTTCCTTTTCAGCTTATAAACGAGAAATAATTACCTTCTATTTTTCTCCTTGTTGACAGACTTCTTTACTTTTGATGCGTTGTTCTTTATAAGAAGCACCCAACATCATAAGTTATTTCTTTATTAAGGAAGTTTATATTAGAAGCTTGCCTTCCCGTTAAAGCAATACATGCTTGACAAATTCATCATCAGGAACACTTCCCTCATAAGACCAAGGAATATAAAGCCTCTTAAGTTGTTTCTTGAGAAAGGTAGGGCACATGTCCAAATTATTCAGATTCTTGACACTAAATGTCTTTACTTGGATTGGCCTTTTTTATCTGTTCCAGCTTTTCTTTGAACAACATAGTTCTTGTTGATGTCAGGAATAATGTTCTTGACATTTTCCTTGACCTTCTATCCACTTTCCTCAGAACCTGGTTGAATTTCCTCCCAAGGAACATAATAGCATTGAATAACCCTTCATCAGAAAATAGGTCACAAGTTCTTACAGAGTTGGAGACAAAAAAAACATGTTGTTCTTCTAATTAGATCTATCATTAATATTAGCTCACAAATTTGAAGTGACCCAAAAGGTTCATCTATGTTGTTGATGAATTGATCTTCTTCAATGGCTGTCACCTTCATGTTAAGTCTCTTAGGTAGAGACCTGAATGTCTTCTTGACCAACTTTTCTTCTGAAATCTTTTCTTCCAAGGCACTGAAGGAAATTGATATCTCAAGAATAAACATATGAAATTCATGAATGATTTAATTATCTTTCATCTTCAAGCTTTCAAATTTGGTTGAGAGCAGCTGAAGTCTAAACATTTTCACCTTAGATGAGTTTTGAGAAATTCCCAAGCATTTTTGGTCACAACACATGTGTTTAACAGACTGGACATATTTTTATCAACACCACTGAATATGGAATTTAAAGCTTTAGAGTTAACAAGAGCCAACTCATACTCTTTCGTTATATATTATTCTTAGCACTGGGATTCTCCCAACCTGACAAATTTTCAAGTTCTGATGTCCATTTATTTCAAGAATGCTATCATTCTATCCTTCCAAAATACATATAGTATCAGAAAAATTCTCCCTGGAGCTCACCCAACATAATAGGGTGCCTGCTCTGATGTTAATTTAAATTCTGGAACTTTAAAACATATTAATAATGATGTCTTAACATCATAACACAATGTCAAGATAGATGTTACGACATATGCTGACTGACAGAACAAATATATCAAATTGTAAATCATGTAGAAATAAATTGTAGAATGATAAAGAACACAGATAATTGTTAACCCAGTTCGGTGCAACATCACCTACTTTGGGGGCATCCATGCCAGGAAGGAAATCCATTATAATAGTATTAGTTCAAAGCCTAAACAATCACAATTTACAACTTATCACCTAATCACTACCCTATGCAATTTCTACTTAGGAACCTCTAAGATATGAGAACCCCCTCTCACTTCCCATAATCACCTCAGTGATAAAAATAGTCACAAACCCATGGCAAAACCAAAACCAGAAGATTTACACTTCCAATAAATAATACTTAGTTTTCCTTAAAATATTTTAACTAAGAATAATAACTTGATACATAATCAACTCTTTTCTTAAAATCTCATGAGTGATGGACAAGTAACAATAAACAATCAGTCTACCACAATGTATCAAAAGATACAAGGGTGACACACAAAACATACAAGAGCCTCTCAAAACCTAAGACTCTAAATTTCCCTTTATTTTAAAAAAATTGTGAAAGCCAAATTACATTAGGTTTAGGTTTCTCTTTAAATATACCCCAGAAGTCCATGGGCTTAGAAATCTTCACCAAAATATATCTTGATCCATAAGCTAAGAGTTGCACCCATTATGTAGAAAAATATCCTTAAAACTTGGAACAAAACATCAAGTTTCCTAAGTTGTAGAGCTGTCAATATGGGCTACCCGGACCTAAACGGGCTCGACCATGCAGGCCTCAGGCTTTTCAGGGTCGGGCTCAAAATACCCATATTTAAATGAATTCTATTTTTACTACCCAAGCCCAGTTTTGTCTGGGTTGCGGGCTACCCAACCCTAAACAGTCCCATTTCTATAAAAAAAATAAAAACATTCTCCTTATTTTTTAAGTAACCATGCAATTGCAATTTTCATGCAATATTACCTATTAACTTAGGATTTCTCATATCCAAAATTAGAACTTTTAAATAATGATTGCTAAATAAAGATTTATCATATCCAAAATTAGGATTTCTAAATAATCCATATAAGTTACCAATTAAAATGTAAAATAACACATTAACTTAATTCAAACTATTCAAAATATACCACAAATTATCCAATGTAGCACACAAAATCAAATAACTTGTTCCAACGAGTTTTAAGTTACAAATATTCATGATAACACAAAATATTCATGATAACACAAAATAACTTTGTTCCTTCCAAGATAACACAAAATAACTTTATTCCTTCCAAGATAAAACAAAGTCAAAGAGTCCTAACTCGACTCACAATGTCACATGAGTTTTCTTCAACGACATTCACACATTCAAATGTGTTGGATGCTTGTCCACTTTCATCATCTTGATTAGTGTTAATGTCATTATCAAATTCTACAAAAACAAGAAAAGTAGTCGCTAAAAAATATTAAAAGCATATAACCAAGTTTATAACATGCATAATATGCAACACTATGATAATAATAAAAGCATATAGCCAAGTTTATAACATGCATAATATGCAA
Organism: Vicia faba; assembly: GCA_948472305.1. Lineage (NCBI taxonomy): Eukaryota > Viridiplantae > Streptophyta > Magnoliopsida > Fabales > Fabaceae > Vicia > Vicia faba. The sequence goes on along the minus strand of OX451738.1, from coordinate 47,047,808 downwards.
CACTATGATACACTTGAGTAAAGTTCACAAGTTTACCTTCGAAACCATATAACCAACTTCGTGTGCACATGAGAGCTTGAACAAATTCCTCTTTCATTGAACTTCTATACTTGTTTAAAATTCGAGAGCTAATACTAAAATAAAATTCAGATGCCACTGTGGTTATTGGAATACTCAATATATCACAAGCCATTCTTTCAAGATTGTGACATCTACGACTCTTTTCTTTCCAATAAGCCAACATCAACACCAACCGATGGAGGCAACCTTTGTTCATCTAAATAAGCATCAAGTTCAGATTTTCTAGTATTGTTACTTTCTTGACATTCATGCTCTTTAAATTCATACATATTAAACATACAAAAAATGATAGAAATTTAAATTCATTAAACCAATCAAAAGCAATAACAATAATAGTTTGTACTTACTTCACAAATATATAACGAGGATGCCAAAGATTCCTTTCCTCCTCCAAAAGTAGGTACCACTTGTGAAAAGTTAAAAGGATTTGAATATCTCCCATGTTTGACATATTCCGTATAAAGCTCATACAAGTCACCCGTAATCTTTTTGCACGTGTCTTCACTAGTGTTCTTGTCAAGTTTTGTATATGAAAAACTCAAGAAGTTGATTTTTTTTGTTGGATCAAGAATAGCACCGAAAGCCAAGATAACATAATACCCACTCCAATACTTGTCAAACCTCTCCCTAATTTTTTTAGCCATCTCTCGAATCAAAGAATCTTGACTTATCAAATAGGAATTCAAAAGACACTATATCTTCCATATTTCCCCAAAGTACAAATTAGAAGTAGGATAAGAATATCCAGAGGTAAAGTTAGTAATGTTGTATAATGGCTTCAAAAGTTCACACATTATTTAGGATCTTGTCCACTCTTCATTTGATTCACAACACTTGAAATTTGAATCTCGCAAACTCAAGCTATAAAAGGCACGACGGTAATTAATTGCACTCTTGAGAATTATAAAAGTGGAGTTCCATCTAGTAACACAATCAGATCTTAATCCAACTGTAGTATTTATCTCACCAACATTACTAACACATTCATGACATTGTAGTGTTCTACTTTCGATTACCTTTACATAAGCCACACTTTGTCTAATTTTATGCAATGCATCACTAACTACCTGATAACACTGAATCGCACTATGTTTCTGACTCGAATATCACATGTTTTCCTTAGTTTTATTATTGTTTTTCTAGTATTATGCCCTTGTTTCCTTTGTTTTTAGGTCACATGTCCTTTCAGAGCCTTCAGAGAAGGAACAAGCAAAAACGCCAGAAAAATAGGGTTTTTCCAAGAAAATACATACATGGCGTCCAGCTCCGCGCCGGCTACAGGGAATGCGCTGACATGGCGCACTTTCACCCAGGGGCCAACTGCCACGTTCCCATGATCTCTCCATTTTCACTCACCGCGCCCGCGAGGAGGATGGCCGCACCCGCGGCCTTCACAAACCATTTCCCGCTCAGAAGGAGTGGAGGGGCATGCTCGTCTTTGCATAATTCCAGAATCTTCTATAGATAGCAAGTTCATTTCATTTTTGTTTTAATCCAAACTTAGGTGCAAACTTAGATCCAGACAAGTTACTTCTTAGGCATATATTACTACTTTGTAAAGTGATAATCTTATCACATCGGGAAGTTGTCACACTTGAGTGTGCGAGATTGAATTCAAGTTTGGAGAACTTTGGTTGAAGTTTATCATACTATCTTTTACATTTCCATGACTTGTATCTGATTCAAGCCTCCGATTGGAGCAAGGTTCTAATTTAATTGCTTTCATTTATTTTATGCTCTTACCATAGTCTACACATTTTATAGACTCTAAATGCTCTTACCATAGTCTACACGTTTTATAGACTTTAAATGCTCTTACCATAGTCTACACGTTTTATAGACTCTAAATGCTCTTACCATAGTCTACACGTTTTATAGACTCTAAATGCTCTTACCATAGTCTACACGTTTTATAGACTTTAAATGCTCTTACCATAGTCTACACGTTTTATAGACTTTAAATGCTCTTATCATAGTCTACATGTTTTATAGACTTTAAATACTTACCATGTCTAGCTAAATTTATTAGGGTTAGAATGTAAGGATCGAATCATAACTATGTTCTGTATGCCATGCTAATAGAAATACCTTTGGGATGTTTTAGCTTTTTAATACTGGTTTAAATGTGTTTAAAAGTTTATGGGTAAGATCGAAAGCCGTCCATACTCGAGATTAAGCCAGATTAGTTCTTGACCAAACGAAAAGAGCGAAAGCAGTTCGTTTGGTTAGGTAGGATTACTTGATATAATTTTAGAAAACGATTTTGAAACTATTTACGGACGCGTTTGTGGGATTAAAATTTGATTCTTGGTCAAAAGCCAAGGATCTCTTTAAGTTAAGTTTTCCAAATTAAAACACTTTTTCACTAAGTCAAAATAACTTGTTTCTTAAAAATAGGTTTACTTCTTTAACGCATTAGGCACCCTTTATAAGTGACAATAAAGGAATTTAATTTAAAGAGTAAACTCGGTTCTTAGCATGCGAAAACTACAAGTTCCTGTTAAACAGTTCTTTGCTATAAATGGAAAATATTGCCCAAAAGTAAATACTATACATGCATGCTAGGACATTGTCTGATCTCGTGATTTACATTCGATTCCGTTTGTTTTATCTTTTTAATTTTATTCGCTTTTATTTCCCTGTACTGAACTCAATCCCTTATTGATCTGCCTTAGATAAACACCTTAACAATAGAGTCGATAGAATGACAATTGGCTGTGCACTTGCAGTTATAATTTAGACTATACAGTAAAAGCCCATCAAGTTTTTGGCGCCGTTGTCGGGGACCAACTTTGCCAAATTTCGTACCCTTTTTGTTATACCGTTTAGACTAAGGCTACTTATTTAGCCGGTTGATGCGTAGAAATCGTAGCACCGGTAACCTAATAGATCCTTTAGTAGAACCTGAACGTTTCGCTCGAGCCCGTCTCTTTATACGAAAGTTAAAGAAAGCTATGGCCGAGGACTGTAATCAAAGACCGCTTAAGGAATTTGCCCAACCATCTAACGAGGAACCTAGTTCTAGTATAGTAAATACAGCTATAACAACTAACAACTTCGAACTAAAACCCTCTCTATTACAATTAGTTTAACAAAACCAATTCGCTGGTCTCGCTACCGAGAACCCGAATCAACACTTGAAGGCATTTATCCAATTAGCTGACACCCTCAAAGCAAATGGTGCCACATCTGAAGCAATACGCCTAAGATTGTTTCCATTCTCTCTAAGAGGGAAAGCTCACGATTGGTTAGATTCCCTCCCTGCCAATTCGATAACAACTTGGGAGGACCTTAGAAGAGTGTTCCTTTCCAGATATTTTCCCCCTAGAAAAACCGCTATTCTTAGAAACCTGATCACTAGATTCACCCAAAACCAGGGAGAATCTCTATTTGAAGCTTGGGAAAGATATAAAGACCTTTTAAGAGCTTGTCCACACCATGGCCTAGAGCAATGGTTGATCATTTACACCTTATATAATGGAATCCCTTATAATACCAAAATGTCTATCGATGCCGCCGCAGGTGGTGCGCTGATAAACAAACCTTACCCTGAAGCTTGTGCCCTGATCGAAGATATGGCCCAAAACCATTACCAATGGAGGGCAGAACGAGCGACAGTGGAGAAGAATGAGACCCAAGGAGGGGTGCATGAGATAAGTAGCATGGACATGATACAAGATAAAATGGACACCCTAGCCTTAAAAGTAGATAACATATCCCAAAACCCTTCCACAGTAGCTGCACTCCATTCAGAATGCGAACTCTGTGGAACCCAAGGGCATCCAACTTCAGATTGTTACCTGTTAAATGACTCTAGCTCAGAACAAGCCAATTACACCCAAGGAAACCCATTCTCGAACACCTATAACCCTGGATGGAGGAATCACCCAAATTTTTCCTATAAGAACAACAATCCAATCCAACATCCTAGAACACCCAGACCGCAAGGTTTTCAACCTCAAAAATCAAACCAACCTATGCAAGTTGTGCCACCAAGACCAAATCTTAGGGAAACCCTAGATACTTTTATCACAACCCAGACTCAGCAAAACAAAGAATTTATGAACCATAGTGCCCATACAAACGAACTAGTAACACAACTAGCAACTAAGTTTAACCAAATGATGACCCATCATAAGATGCTCGAGACTCAGATCTCGCAAGTGGCTCAATCGCAAGCCACACAAACCACACCTGGAGGACAATTCCCTGCACAAACTCAACCTAATCCTAAAGGACAAGCAAAAGCTATCACTCTAAGAAGTGGAACCGCTTACGATGGACCGAAACTTCCAACGATGAGTGTACCCGAAAAACCAATAAAAGATAGCATACCTGAGAACCAAGTAGAGAAACCAGAGGAACCAAAAACCCAAAAGAACCAGGTGGAAGAATCGAACGATAAAACTTATACACCACCTCCACCCTATAAACCTCCAATACCATACCCACAAAGACTTAAACAAACCAAGATAGAAAGCCAATACCAAAAATTCATCAAAGTAATAGAGAAACTCCATGTAGAGATTCCCTTTACCGAAGCGATTACCCAAATACCATCATATGCTAAATTCTTAAAAGACATCTTGTCAAACAAACGCAGACTCGACGATCCTAAACCCCTAGAATGTCATTCCATCTCTGAAAATAAAGTTGCAAAAAAGGACAAAGATCCTGGAAGTTTTTCTATTCCTTGCATCCTAGGAAATCATATGATCGACAAAGCTTTCTTAGACCTAGGAGCAAGCGTAAGCTTAATGCCTTTGGCAGTCTGCAAGAGGTTAAACTTAGGAGAACTACAACCAACCAAAATGTCTTTACAACTAGCTGATAGATTTGTCAAGTACCCCACAGGGATATTAGAGGATATACCAGTTAGAATAGGTCAGTTGTATATCCCAACCGATTTCGTGGTAATGGATATTAAAGAAGATGACAAAATCCCGATTCTCTTAGGAAGACCATTCTTGTCAACTGCCGGAGCTATAATCAACGTTAAGAAAGGAAAACTTACCTTCGAAGTAGGAGATGAAAAGATAGAATTTATCCTCTCTAAATTCCTTATGGCACCTGTGATAGGAGATGCATGTTATGCAATCGACATCATTGATGAATGCGTAAACGAACTTGAGCAAGATGAACCCTTAATTAAACTACCACCAACACCCATTCTAGAGGATGATGGATATAAAGAACCTTACATTGATGACAACCTCTTTGAATGTTTAGCTCTTACACCCGATCCTATGCTGTGTCTTAAAAAGCCATCTCTAGAACTCAAAGAACTACCCAAGAATCTAAGATATGAGTTTTTGGACGAAGAGATGAATCGCCCAGTTATAATTAACGCCACTCTAAGCCAAAATGAAACAAATCAACTCTTAGATACCTTGCGAAGATACCCTTCAGCATTAGGATATAAAATCTCTGACTTGAAAGGGATAAGCCCGTCCGTATGCATGCATCGGATCATGCTAGAAGAAAATTTGAAACCCTCTAGAGAGCATCAGAGAAGAATAAATCCTATTATGAGTGATGTAGTTAAGAAAGAAGTTCTTAAGTTACTGGAAACTGGTATAATATATCAGATATCGGATAGTGAGTGGGTAAGTCCTGTACATGTGGTGCCGAAGAAAGGAGGCATCACGGTTGTTGAAAATGATAAGGGAGACAAAGTAGTAAAACGAACAGAAGGGGGGTGGCGTATGTGCAGCGATTACAGAAAGCTGAATAAGGCGACTAGGAAAGATCATTTCCCACTTCCATTTCTAGATCAGATGCTCGAACGTCTAGCGAGGCATTCGTATTTCTGTTATCTAGATGGATATTCCAGATTTTTCCAAATCCCTATTCATCCAGAGGACTAAGAAAAAACTACATTCACCTGTCCTTATGGAACGTTTGCCTATAGGAGGATGCCCTTTGGACTCTAATGCACCTGTCACCTTCCAACGTTGTATGATGTCCATTTTCGCGGACTATCTCGACGAAATTATGGAATTATTCATGGATGATTTTTTTGTATGTGGATTCGATTTTAAAAATTGTCTCTCGAACCTTGAGAAAATCTTAGAAAGATGTGTGGAAGTGAACCTTGTGTTGAATTGGGAGAAGTGTCACTTTATGGTCAACGAAGGAATAGTTTTAGGGCATATCATCTCCGAGAGAGGGATAGGAGTTGACAAAGCCAAAATAGAAGTTATAGAGAACCTCAACCCACCTAAAACCGTTAGGGAAGTATGAAGTTTTCTAGGGCATGCTGGATTCTACCGACGCTTTATAAAAGACTTCTCCAAAATAACAAAACCCTTAACTAACCTTCTTATGAAAGATGTTGAATTTAACTTTAATGAGAAGTGTCTTAAAGCCTTCAACATTCTAAAACAAGCGCTGATTTCAGATCCTGTCATTCAACCCCCTGACTGGGAGCAACCATTTGAAATCATGTGCGATGCTAGTGACTATGCAGTTGGGGCTGTCTTAGGGCAAATAAAAGACAAGAAATTACATGTCATTTACTATGCCAGTAGAACCCTAGATACCGCCCAACTTAACTACACAACTACAGAGAAGGAATTGCTAGCTGTAGTATTCGCAATTGATAAGTTCCGATCTTATTTAGTAGGAGCTAAGATTGTAGTTTATACTGATCACACAGCAATCCGATATCTGTTAAACAAAAAAGACGCTAAGACGAGATTGCTCAGGTGGATTCTCTTACTCCAAGAATTTGACTTAGACATTAAGGATAAGAGAGGTACTGAGAATTTAGTTGCCGATCATCTATCTAGGCTAGAACATTTGAAACCAGATCTAATACCAATAGACGATCACTTCACTTATGACGAACTGATAGCTAAGATAAACACAATGAGCGAGGATGACTCTGAAACCTATAAAGAATTTAAACCGGAAAAAGTCTCAATGATAAGAAACGTGCCTTGGTACGCAGACATTGTGAACTATCTAGCTGCTGACATCATACCCCCAGACTTAAGTTTTCAACAAAAGAAAAAGTTCTTCAATGACATCAAAAGCTTTTATTGGGACGAACCACTCTTGTTCAAAAGAGGAATAGACAACATCTTTAGACGATGTGTTCCAGAGGAGGAAGTGAAAAGCGTCATCAAACATTGTCATGCCGCACCTTATGGTGGACACACAAGCACATCAAAGACATGTGCCAAAATCTTTCAAGCAGGCCTTTACTGGCCAACTTTATGGCGAGATGTCCACACTTACATCACCAAGTGTGACCGGTGTCAACGCACTGGGAACATTTCAAGGCGTGACGAAATGCCATTAAGAAATATTCAAGAGGTAGAACTCTTTGACGTATGGGGTATAGATTTCATGGGTCCTTTTCCATCATCAATGGGAAATAAATATATTCTTGTGGCAGTTGACTATGTTTCCAAGTGGATAGAAGCAATAGCGGCCCCCACAAACGACACGAGAGTAGTGATCAAATTGTTCAAGAACATCATATTCCCTAGATTTGGAACACCCCGTCTAGTCATAAGTGATGGAGGATCGCACTTTATATCCAAGATATTCACTAAACTTTTAAACAAATACGGAGTCAAACATAGAGTAGCAACACCATATCACCCTCAAACCAGTGGCCAAGTGGAGGTATCAAATAGGGAAATCAAGCAAATCCTAGAAAAAACCGTGTCAATATCCAGAAAGGATTGGTCCGGAAAGCTGAAAGATGCACTTTGGGCTATAGAATAGCTTACAAAACCCCTATTGGAACTACCCCATATCAATTGGTCTATGGAAAATCCTGCCACTTACCTTTCGAGTTAGAACACAAAGCCTATTGGGCTATAAAATCCTTGAATTTAGACTACCTAAAAGCTGGAGAGAAATGGATTCTGGACATTCATAAGTTAGAAGAACTCCGCCTAAATGCTTATGAGAATGCCATCATCTATAAAGAAAGAACAAAGATATGGCACGATAAGAAAATTACTAAGAAAGAATTCAATGTAGGCGATCCTGTTCTTCTGTTTAATTCCAGATTATGACTTTTTCCTGGCAAGCTACGTTCAAGATGGACAGGTCCATTCGTGGTATCAAAAGTGTTAGTATCAGGAGTTGTAGAAATCAAGAATAACTCAAGCGCTCCTTTCGTGGTAAATGGACAACGACTGAAGTTGTATAGAGGAGGTGACCTGCCTATTGACTACTCTAATCAGACTCTGATAGACCCACCAATCCCAACTTGAAAAGTGATATTTTATCGTCAAGCTAACGACGTTAAACAAGCGCTGCGTGGGAGGCAACCCACGATTTTCTTTCTTTCTTTATTTCTTTTAATTTTAAATTTTCTTTTACGTAATTAAAATTGTAATTTTGAACTGACTCATCTACCTTTTTCAGGACCAAGTGCTCTTATATCACCTTTTTCAGATGGATTTCGCTGATGGACTCGATGTAATCTTCAGAGACGTTGCTCAGCGGGAGCGATTTGCTACACTGTCTGCTCGATCGATGCTTCCGACTAGATACCCTGATTTTGCTTGCATGGATGCACTTGGCATTGAGGCTAGCGTCCGTCATCTATGCCATCAGGTCAGTTGGGATGCATATGCTGACGAGATCCACGTGACCTACAGGAACCTCACCTTGGAGTTCCTCATCTCACTGGAGTATGAGCCCTATGTTGGGACCAGAGAGGACCATGGGCGGATTAGTTTTCGCATGTTCGGAGCAGAGTATGCTTTTACTTTGAGACAGTTTGGAGATCTGCTTGGATTCGAGACTGCACTTACTGCCATCCTCGAGCTTCCTCTAGGGTATTTCATGAGCAGTGATATATACAGATTCTGGAGAGCTATTACCAACGGGGGAAGCTTCGACCCATCTGAGCAACTGTCTAAGAGGATTCATAACCCAGCTCTCAGGTACTTTGAGATGATTCTTTGTCATACCTTCTTCGGGAGGAGCTATTACGATCATTTAGTGACTGCAGAGGAGATACTATTTTTATACTGCGCTAGTCAGTCACGTCCTATTGCAAGTGGAGCTTTCTTGATAGAAAGTCTAGATATGGCTGCGTTATCCTCTGAGGGATACTTGCACGCTGGTGGGAATGTGACGCTGATTGCATCTGCTCTGGGCTTGGATAGCCAGTTACTCCGCCTGACACCATACTGTGGTAGCACACGCATCGACATTGACTTTTGCTTAGACCATGGCTTTATGCGCCGAGCTTCTTTTCATCCATATCAGTACAAGCTCCTTATTGACGACCAGACTGTCTACTATTTCACTCTGCCTGATCCACAGATGACATGTGTCTCCAACCGGGCAAACTGGAACTACACTTTAGAGGGTTGGGGCGAGGCAGTTGTAGACAGCACTAACCAGCCAGAGCCAGAGTATTCACCAGAGTCAGAGCCAGAGCTAGACTATTCACCAGAGTCAGAGCCAGAGTTAGACGACCCGATCACTGAGGATCCGGTTACAGAGAATCCTACCCCAGAGTACACGCCTGCACCTAAGGTTGAGCATACCGTTGTTTATACTAATAACTTGACCTTACAGGAGCCCGACATGAAAGCGCAGATGGCAGCCATGAGAGCTGAGATGGCTACACTTTGCCAGGAGGTGGCTGATCTCATCCTACAGGTAGCGCTAGATGGTTCCACATATGCTGGCGAGATCGACGATTTGACATACGAGATTGCTGAGCTCAGACGCCAGGTGGCTGAGCTGCGAGGACGTGATTTTGCTGATATCTGATCATGAGACATCCACCATTGTTATTATTATTATACTATTTTTATTTTTTGCAGACTTACTTTTTCTGTTTTTCAGTTCAGTTGCACTTCGTACTCACTTACATTTATATATATATATATATATATATATATATATATATATATATATATATATATATATATATATATATATATATATATATATATATATATATATATATATATATATATATATATATATATATATATATATATATATATATATATATATATATATATATATATATATATATATATATATATATATATATATATATATATATATATATATATATATATATATTGTGTGTTTATTTTATTTTTATTTTTTCTTAACTTGTTTTATTTTATTTTGCGCCAAAATAGAAAATAAAATGTATGTGTATGATATACACATATATTTTACAAAAAAATATATTTTCACCTTAAAACGCTAGGTACACCCCAAGTGACAAGAGCAAGCCGCCATTTTTGGAAGCCCAATTGCCCAAAGAACAAAATCCGGCCCAGCTAGAAAATCAACAGGCCGCGCCCACAGAGGGAGGGACCGCGCCCGCGGACCTCCAACGGTAAAAAAACGGCTACTTTTCGGAAAACTCACCATTTACTCCATTTTTTCCTATTTAAACCCCATTTTCTTCCTCATTTTACCCACATTTTCATACCTTACCTTCCATTATTTCTCCACCTCAACTAATTCTCTATTATATTTCTTTTCCCACTACAATCCTTCCAAATCTATAAAAATCATTATTTTCTTCCTCCACCATACTATTTTCCTTTCTCCTAATCGTTCAAAACAATCAAAATGGACTTCAATGGGTATGTTCTTCGAAACGGCAAACCGAGATCCACACAAAGGAAGCTGCTCGAAAAGCTACAGTCTACGACAATTTACTCAACCAGGTATATTGACGAAGACTTTCTCTACACTTTAGGTATTTATCATAGTGTTTTTCATTTATTAGATAAAATAGGCATGCATAATATTTTCTCTGCAAAAGAACCTACCTACCCAAGGTTGACATATGAGTTTTTAAGTTCACTTATTTATAATGTCACACCTAACACTACTAGTACCGTAGGTGGGGTACAATTTAGAATGTTTAACCGTGAATATAGTTACTCTACCGATGGTTTAGCTGAGTTGTTAGGGATGCCTTTTGGGGAAGGTGCTATTTGTGAAGCACCCTTGGATACGGAATGGACAACCGCTGGCTATGCTTTTTGGCAAAAACTTACAAACCAAGAAGCAAATTCTTTTGATGGCCTGCTAGCCTCGAGTGTCCATAATCCGGCCATCCGTGTCTTCCGATACCTTTTAGCATCCACCATCTTTGCTCGGGAAAACCCGAACAAGGTGAATGCTAAAGAGTTAATTATTATGCAAGCATGCCTCACCGACACCAAAATTAACCCGGTGCCCTTTATGATTGCTCACATGAGCTATGTCCGAAAAAAGGGGGCACCGATTTCTTTTGGTGGCCTGGTTACTACTATCGCTCGTGCCCTTGGCTTGGCCACCGAGCTTGCTACTTTGGAGCCACTTCCTCCTCGTACTGCATGCCTAAAATTTTTGAAAGATATGCGCCTCTGCAAAGCGAGAAGGGAAGGTGGCTATTACCTTATGATTGGTAATGTTGTTGTACCAAGTGTTGTCCTTCCCTTTACCCGTCGCACTGATGATAGATTGGAGCGTAACTGGACCTATGATTTAAGCGCTCCCGCTTTCACTGGTCTGTTACCCCCCGAATGTTCCTTTAGAGGAGGGGAACAACACTGACGACGAGTATGACTTTCAAACAAAGTCACCTCCTCGATTTACACCATCACACACTGCACCATCTTCTTCTAACCCTCCTGCAGGTACCGCCCCGAGCTTCCATGTCACTGAGGACATGTGGAGAGAGCATATGGCCAGAGAGGAGAAGTGTGATGCCCTCCTTTCTACGATCCACAACAGGTTTCCGACAACATGGCTTTCATGCAGGCGTCTCAAATTCAAAATACCCGCTCTCTGACTACCATCATGGAAAGTCAATTGGCTTTCCAGAACGAGCAACACCGTCAGCAGACTAGCTTCTCTACTCACTTCCAATTAATGGAGGCCACACAAGGCACATTAATTGGTCGGACTAGGGAGCTACAAGCTGAAAATGCTGCTCTCACTGAGCGCATGGCACAGTTTAGCCTCGATAGAGATCGCCGCCGCCGTAGTCGTAGCCGCCGTTCCGGACGTTCACCTCAGGATGGAGAGGGTACTAGTGGGCCTCACTAGTTTTACCAGGTACCTCCTACCTAGACTTGTTGTGGAACATTGGGGACAATGTCCAATTCAAGTGTGGGAGGAGCATTTTATCTTATTTCCTTTCCGTTATTTCTTTTTCTGTTATTTCCCTTTTCAGTACTATATTTTCTTTTCAGTATCTTTTAGTTATTTCCCTTTTAGTAGTTTAGCCGTTAAATAAAATACATGTGATTGACGAGTCATTTTGCGTAGTATATCCTTAAGTTCTCCACCACTTCCTAGCCTTGAGAAAATTATTTTGCTAAAAATGAATACAACATGTTTTTAGTTAGTTTTTTTGAGCCATAAGTAAAGTTTTTTAGGTTTAGGATATAGTGTGATTAGTCTTAGGTACCCTTTTTGAAAAAAATCAACATCGTCTTTTACACCATAGACCTTGTAAATATTAGAGTTAATTCCGTCTTCTCCCCATGCTATGATTTTAATTTTACAAAACGGGTCCTAAGTAGTTTATTTTCGTAGTCGGTTCCGGCCTAAGCATGCGCTACGTGTAGGATCGATGAAAATAAGTGAATGATCTTTTTGCCTTGAAATATATATATATATATATATATATATATATATATATATATATATATATATATATATATATATATATATATATATATATATATATATATATATATATATATATATATATATATATATATATATATATATATATAAGCAAAAATGTATGGTTACGACCATGAATTGGGTGATCCTCACACGATCATTTAATTCCACTGGTCACAAACATCCACAAAAAAATATAATAAGTGAAAAATAATAATAAAAGGCATTACCCATTATGGCTGGTTCAGAGGTATCTGATGCTGAACTCGGTAGGGCAGATTACAATCTGATCCCCCACAACTATAATTGGGTAATAACGGGATTACACCAATTCTTGTACCAGAATCCCATTGCAAAGATCAGAATCACTAACCGGTCACTACACTATGAGTATGTACAGATAACAGGCTTAATGTGATTACACCTGAATGAAAAAAAGGACCTTTCCTAAAAGAGAAGTCTTAGCATAAGTGGGAGTAATAGGAGTTGACTTGTGTAGGAATAAGGTTTATGTCCGCATTCTGCAGTAAAGTGTCACTTCGATGTTCTTAGTTCAAATAGTTGGTACCTGTCGAACACACTCTCACTTGAACCTTACTGCTTTAGCTCGATAACTAGAAAAAAAACACTTGTATCCCTTTGACTACTTCTGAGAGTTTTGCTTGAGGAAGAGCAAAGGTTTAAGTGTGGGAGAATTTGATAACACTGAATCGCACTATGTTTTTGACTCGAATATCACATGTTTTCCTTAGTTTTATTATTTTTTTTCTAGTATTATGCCCTTGTTTCCTTTATTTTCAGGTCACATGTCCTTTTAGGGCCTTCAGAGAAGAAACGAGCAAAAACGCCAGAAAAATAGGGTTTTTCCAAGAAAATACATACATGGCGTCCAGCTCTGCACCGGCTACAGGGAATACGCTGACATGGCGCACTTTCACCCAGGGGGCAACTGTCATGTTCCCATGATCTCTCCATTTTCACTCACCACGCCCGCGAGGAGGATGGCCGTGCCCGCGGCCTTCACAAACCATTTCCCGCTCAGAAGGAGTTGAGGGGCATGCTCGTCTTTGCATAATTCCAGAATCTTCTATAAATAGCAAGTTCATTTCATTTTTGTTTTCATCCAAACTTAGGTGCAAACTTAGATCCAGACAAGTTACTGCTTAGGCATATATTACTACTTTGTAAAGTGATAATCTTCTCACATCGGGAAGTTGTCACACTTGAGTGTGCGAGATTGTATTCAAGTTTGGAGCACTTTGGTTGAAGTTTATCATACTATCTTTTACATTTCCACGACTTGTATCAGATTCAAGCCTCCGATTGGAACAAGGTTCTAATTTAATTGCTTTCATTTATTTTATGCTCTTACCATAATCTACACGTTTTATAGACTCTAAATGCTCTTACCATTATCTACACATTTTATAGACTTTAATTTCTCTTACCATAGTCTACACGTTTTATAGACTCTAAATGCTCTTACCATAGTCTACACGTTTTATAGACTTTAAATGCTCTTACCATAGTCTACACGTTTTATAGACTTTAAATGCTCTTACCATAGTCTACACGTTTTATAGACTTTATACGCTCTTATCATAGTCTACATGTTTTATAGACTTTAAATACTTACCATGTCTAGCTAAATTTATTAGGGTTAAAATGTAAGGATCGAATCATAACTATGTTCTGTATGCCATGCTAATGGAAATACCTTTAGGATGTTTTAGCTTTTTAATACTGGTTTAAATGTGTTTAAAAGTTTATGGGTAAGATCGAAAGCCGTCCATACTCGAGATTAAGCCAGATTAGTTCTTGACCAAACGAAAAGAGTGAAAGCAGTTCGTTTGGTTAGGTAGGATTACTTGATATAATTTTAGAAAACGATTTTGAAACTATTTGCGAACGCGTTTGTGGGATTAAAATTTGATTCTTGGTCAAAAGCCAAGGATCTCTTTAAGTTAAGTTTTCCAAATTAAAACACTTTTTCACTAAGTCAAAATAACTTGTTTCTTAAAAATAGGTTTACTCCTTTAACGTGTTAGGCACCCTTTATAAGTGATAATAAAGGAATTTAATTTAAAGAGTAAACTCGGTTCTTAGCATGCGAAAGCTACAAGTTCCTGTTAAACAGTTCTTTACTATAAATGGAAAATATTGCCCAAAAGTAAATACTATACATGCATGCTAGGACATTGTCTGATCTCATGATTTACATTTGATCCCGTTTGTTTTATCTTTTTAATTTTATTCGCTTTTATTTCCCTGTACTGAACTCAATCCCTTATTGATATGCCTTAGATAAACACCTTAACAATAGAATCGATAGATTGACAATTGGTCTCTGTGGTTCGATAATCTTATATATTACTTCGATAGGCTGTGCACTTGCAGTTATAATTTAGACTATACAGTAAAAGCCCATCACTACCTTCAATCCAACTTGAATAATGAGATTCAAAATGTGTGCGCAACACCGAATATGAAAGAAATTTCCCTCAAATTACAAGCTATTCGATAATCCTAAGTGTTCTTTCAAGAATCTTTGCATAGAAGTTGTCAAGAGTGATGGAAAAAACTTTCTTCTCTATACCCTAATCACTTAATATTTCCAACACCTTCTAAGCTAATTCTCGCCTAGTATGTGGGGGGTGTCATGTGAGCAATTTCTAAAATCTTACTTTGCAACTTCCAAGTCACATAATTATAATGAGAAGTTAAAGAAATATAACCTTCATTAGTGCATGCAGTCCAACAATCAGAATTAAAACAAACTCCCCCCCTAATTTGAGGCAACCGTAACTTATGATTTTGTTTCTCTTCCTCATAAGATTTCATAACATCACTGGAAGAAGTATTTCTAGTAATAATGGTACAATCATCATTCAATTTTTTTTTTATATTTCCTAAAAACCCTATATTCAACAAAGTTAAAAGGTACATTATGTGTACTTATCATTTCAGCCAAGATATTATGGTTAACCTTAGGATCAAACTTTTATTTGTCAATCTTCCTTCGGCATCAAGTATCATATCACTCACATCATGATATTTTGGTATAAGCCTACAACTGTTAACATGGTGAGTTAAATGGGAAGTTCTATTAGTAGCAACACAACTCAAGAATTTTCCACAACCCTTACATTTACATTTCTCTTTACTATCTGTGATATAGTGGCAGAACCGACTATTAATATTGGTTTGCGTTTTTTGTTTGCAAATGTCGCGGTAAGTAAGAGTCTCCATTGACTTTTCTTTTATCCAACAAGGAAAGGGTGAAAAGAACATAAAAGGCCTTTTTTCGAGATTTCTGAGTATGGGGGGTAGATTATGGAAAGGGAAGGTGTTATCACCCTTTCCATCCATGGTTTTCCATGGGCTCTTAGGTACTTGCTCATTTTCTAAAATTGCTTGTGTTTGTGTGTTTGAAAAGCTTTGGAAATTGCCTTAGTGCGGCGATTCACTTTATGGTAACTCTTGTATCAGTCCTCAAGAGTGTGATAAAGTGTTTTTGAAAACTTTGTTTGAAAAGTGTGTAAAAAGGATTGTTTGAGCAAGTACCTAACAATTATCTACCTACTCGAAAAAAGGCGTTCTTGTCCTCCTATCCTTTAGACCGTGTTATCCTACTATTAGTGAGTAGGTAACCCTAGTCGTTGGATGTTTGAGGGACTATCGAAAGGGACGTACGGTCACTAAGGCAACATGGCAAGATCTCTTAGTAACTGTCCTAAAGCCCTAAGATCACTTGTATACCGATGCAGTCGAGAGGGTCATCGAGGGACTAATGATATCTAGACTTGAGGGCAACCACTAAAAATTCTCACGTTTCGAGAATTGTGACTGTAATTCGAAGGCAACCGAGTGAGGTATACCCTAAGGGTGCAAGCGTGCAACAATGTCCTTTTTTCAGATATTTTATCTAGCACAATTAGGGTTATCTAGGTTCAATTAATCATTATCTTTCAGGAAACCCTATTAAACATTCATCTAAACAGTTTATCAGGCGGGAAAATAAATGGTGGGAAGATAAAGTTCCTACATCTATTACAAGGCTTTGGTGTAGATACATAAATAGTGAATGAAAAATAAAGTGCGGGAATCAAAAACCCTAATTAAACTATTACAAACCGGGAGCAATTACATAATTATAAATAATACATCAAAGATAATAAACATGCGACGCGTCTAAACCCTAAAACACGCATAGATTAAAAGAAAAGTATTTTTGTTGTTTTTATTTGAGAAAACAGGTTAAATGATGTGAGAGTAATTAATTAATTGGAAAAATTATTAATGAAAAAAAAGTGATTAAATCTGAATAAAAATATTTTTGATTTTTTTAAGAAAAAGATTTGGAATTTAAACCTAGGTTCTAATTGATTTTATTTAAAAGAGAATAAATCAAAAAATCTAAATCAAATTGATTTACAAAATTTATTTTAATAAAAAAAACCTAAATCCTATTTTTTTTTTGTGATTTAACTGATTTTATGATTAAATAAAAAAATTGATTTGTTTTGAAATATTTAAAATAAAAATAAAGAAAAGGTAAAAGAGTGGGCCTAATGGGGGTGAGAAACTCAATTGGAGGGTAGGCCTGCTAAAATGTGTCAAGGCCCAAATCTGATTGGTCCACAGCTGCGCTGGATCCAGTGGGAGGCAAGTTTGGAGGTCCACTATAGGGATGTGCCTACAAGCGCTGGATCTGGATGAAAGCGTGATCCTATGGCTGAGCGTGAGAGTGTATAATGCGCGCATAGGGTAATAATGCATTGGAATCTGCACGAAATTGAGAGAAAATAGAAAATGTTGGAGGCAGGGGTCGAACCCATGACTTCCCACACACAACGCCTTATGACCCTTCCTTCTTACCACTGGGATTCTTGGTTAGTCATAATACAAAATACAAATAATATATTATATACCCTAATGAGTCAGTGGTGTGATAAAATGCTAGCGCGGGTTTGAATGGCCCAACCAGATCATGCCACGCCTTCATCTTCTCCAAAGGAACTGTCGTTTTAGACATGACTTTTACCTACAGACAATATGTTATAACTCTAAACCTGCAAATCTCAAAAATCAACACAAGGCGAGATAAATCAAATCTAAATTCATAGATCAACTGGGTTTGATCTCTTGAGTGCAATGGTGTTCATCTTTGGCCCTGATTTTGCCTGAAACGAAAAGCCCTCAAACGGACCTCTAAACCCTAGCAATGGCATATCACACATCTTGCATCTAAACACGAATTCAACTATAGAGAAACTTTCTCTGCATCCATACAAACACAAATATGCAATCAAAACAGATTAATAAAGCAAGAATACACAGATACAAATTTGGAAAAAATGTAGCAAATTGTGATGATGTAGGTGATGATTCTTGGAGCTTTGGCGTCCAGGAGTGATGCAACTAGATTCAGAGCACCTCCAGCAATCGATTGCAAGCCTCATGATGCTTTGAATCCCTCTGCAACTATGAATCTGATTGGCACTTTTTTGTGAAAAATTTGGAACTTTTCTGGACTTGTGGAGGCAGCTTTCTTCGTCCTCTTTAACCTAGGGTTCTTGTGTTTATGTAGTGTATCTCATTAGGGTTGCAAATATGGAAATAAATCAATGATTTCATGAGAAAATATCCTTCTTTCAATTATGTGTTTTTTGGAACAACTCCAATCTTTTCCTTCCTCCAAGATTTTGCTTTGATTTGCCAGCATGTTTTGATGATTATTTGATAAGGAAAAGATTTGAAAAATCATATCTTACATATTTTCTATTATTTCTTATTTAATTTTGACTTTTAATGAATAAATAATCAAACTAAATAATCAAAATAATGGAATAACATATGAGTGAGCTCGAAGGTCGTGGGCAATGTTAGGAACAAGTTGCAAGCATGAAAACATGGGCCCATTTGGAAAAAATTCAAGTTAGGTCAATGTTGACTTCATGCACATTTCCAAAATTTGGTAAACTTTAGCAGTGCATATCTCTCTCATTTTTTCCCTAAGAGGGTGTTCTTGGACTTTTTAGAAAGCTTAATATGTCCTATAAACAACCCTTTTGGTCTCATCTCAATTGGATCTTCCATGTTCATGTAAGGAGCTTTGACCCAAAATGTGTTTTTGTTAACTTTTTGAATGGACCTATAATGTCTGAGCTTATATATTTTGATTGAGGCATTTCTTGAACTTGAGGGATGAATAGAAATTATAGGGAATTGGATTATCTTCAAAATTAGCCTTGGTTGGAAAATTTCTGATAAAGTATGGGAAAGTTATGCCTGGTCAAAGTTTGGTTGACTTTTCCTATAGAAACCCTAATTTGTCATTTTTGACTTTTGATGAGTTAGGAGCATTTCTCGAGGAATCATAATCAACCTTTGATCAAATGATGGATATTACTTCAAAATGTTGATTTTGACCAAAAATCTTGAAGTTTGACTGTATTTGGGCCACAATTGACTTTTGACCTAGTAGAGTTAATTTTCAGGCATTTGAGCAGTTGATTGAGCAAACTTGTTGTGCAAGGCATGAAACTTGGCATGGATGATCTTGAGGACATATTAGGACAATGGAGACCATTTGGGACCCTTGGAAATCAACCATCTTGATGAGGAGTGAAACCCTAGTTTGAGGCTTTTTGTCTTAGGAGGAGGATTTGTCTGGTCAATCCTTAGTCAACTTTGAGCAATTGAGGACCTCTAGGAGCATGTCTTGTGTGAAAATGGGAAGGTGTAAGTGTTTGGTTGTTGGCATGTTTTTTGGTAAAACCAGTTGTGTGAATGTCATGACTGATGTCATAACATTCTGGGATACAAGGTACATTCTGCAGAAAAAGAATGTCATACAGGAGCTGCTCAATATGAGTGTTTAGCTGATCATTATGCAATGATCATATTTATTGCATTCTACCAAAATCAGTAAACAGGATTCTTGTTGTCATAACCAATGTTAAGACATCCTGTATTGATCTAACATTTGTGCAGATTTGTTATTCCTGAGAATTTTCAGGAATCTAGTTTATACAGTCCATATCAGATTCTCACGTGGACATTAGGTTAACTCTTCTTAACCCTAATCTGGTTGTTAAAGACCTATGACCAAGTCTTGAGGTTAACCCTAATTAACCCTAGCTATTTTCGTGGAAGCCCTAACTGAAGAATAGCTGCCTATATATTCCTCATGAAGACTGTTGGTGAAGCACACTTTTTGACAGAAGATCAATAAGGGACTGTATAGTTGTAACTACTGTGAGCCAATCAATTATCATTGTGATAAGTGATTTGGAGTAGGATTTGATTGTAAGGTTTGTGTATCACCCAAATCTTTGAAGCCCGAGTGTTTGTGTTACTTGATTAAAGCTTTGAAGCAAAGTCAAGTTAGGGTTGTGTTGTGTATCACTCAAAGCTTTGAAGCACGAGTGTTTGTCACTTGATTAAAGCTGTGAAGCAAAATCAAGTGTATATACTGAAGAGTGTCTTCATAATTTCATTAATCAATTGTTTAGTATCACTGCTGTGATTGAGGGGAGTGAGTAGGAACTCAGGTTTAAGTTGAACTTAGATTGAAGTTGCATTGGGTAGGTCTTAAGTGAAGGAGATAAACTGGTTGGTTTATTCCTAAATTAATATCTCTTATAGTGAATTTCCTCCCTGGCTTGGTAGCCCCCAGAGTAGGTGTTGTTACACACTGAACTGGGTAAACAATTGACTGTGTTCTTTACTGCTTTTAAATTTACTGTCTTGAAGAGTGTCAGATACGGTGTCATAACATTCACTGTGACATTAAGTATCTGCTGCCAGAATTTCAATTGGCATTAGAGCAGGCACCCTGCCTGTCTTACTGGTGAGATCTAGGGATATTATTTTCTGGCGTTATGGACAAAGAAGGAGGATTTGGGAACAGACTACCCATTCTGGATGGATCAAATTATGACTACTAGAAACCTCGTATGATTGCCTTCTTAAAATCACTGGACAAAAAGGCTTGGAGAGTTGCTGACAAAGGATGGAACCATCCCACCATAACTGGGAAAGATGGGACAACCAATCTAAAACCTGAGGAAGAATGGAGCAAAGAAGAAGATGAGTTAGCCCTAGGTAACTCCAAAGCATTAAATGCCTTGTTCAATGGAATTGATAGAAACATATTCATACTAGTACATCAATGTGAACTGGCCAAGGATGTTTGGGACACTCTCAAAACTACCCATGAGGGCACATCCAAAGTAAAAATGTCAAGGCTTCAGATGCTGACTACCAAATTTGAGAACCTAAGGATGATGGAAGATGATACCATTCATGAGTTTCACATGAACATCTTGGAAATTGCCAACACCTCAGGAGCATTGGGAGAAAAGATGTCAGAAGAAAAACTGGTAAGAAAGATTCTCAAATCCTTGCCTAAAAGATTTGCAATGAAGGTGACTGCTATAGAGGAAGCTTAGGATATCTGCAACTTAAAGGTTGATGAACTCATTGGGTCACTTCCGACCTTTGAGATGGGGATTAGTGACAATGTCGACAAGAAAAACAAGAGCATAGCACTTGTATCTAATACTGAAGATGAAAACAAGGAGGATGAAGAAGAAAATATTTCAGAAGCTATAGCCATGCTTGGAAGGCAGTTCAACAAACTCATCAAGAGAATGGACACAAAGTCAAGGTCAAATGTCAAGAACATCCCCTCTGACATTAACAGATCTTATGACTCCAGCAGAAGACCAAAGTCTGAAGATAAGGGAAATCAAAGCAAAGGAATCCAATGCCATGGATGTGAAGGATATGGGCATATTCGAGCTGAATGTCCTACCTTTCTTAAGAAACAAAAGAAAGGAATGTCTGTTACTTGGTCTGATTGTGACTCAGAAAGTAATTCTGAAGAAGAATCTACCAAACTAGTTACTGCACTAACTGGTATTTGTAACTCTGATAGTGACTCTAGTGATGAGGAAGTAACATTTGAAGAATTGGCTGACTCCTACAAGAAGTTATGTATCAGAAGTGCTGAAGTCTGTCAGCAAAATGAGAGACAAAAAAAACTCATAGTAAAGTTGGAGGCTGAGAAGAAGGCAGGCACTGATACTATAAGTCATCTCGAAAGTGAAGTTCAAATGCTAAACTCAAAACTTGACCAAATGACCAAATCTGTCAAGATGCTGACAAATGGAACTGACAAATTAGAAGAAATCCTTCAGGTTGGACAAAATGTGGGAAACAAGTCTGGTCTAGGATTTGTGGCAGCAAAGAAATCCATTGTAGACAAGAAGAAAATCAGGCCTGATAAACAAATGTCAAAGCAGATGTCACAATATAGCACTCAACATCGAGAACAGAGAAATATGAAGAAAAAGTATCAAAGATGGAGATGTCATCATTGTGGGAGGTTTGGTCACATAAAGCCATTCTGCTTCAGATTATATGGATATCCTAATCAGACCCCAGTTGTCAAACCTAAGTCTAACAAGGCACCATATACTCAACAGTGGAAGAAAAAGGATGCTGCCCTGATATCTCACACCTCACTTAGAGTCTCTGTAAAGGAAGACTGATACTTTGACAGTGGATGCTCTAAACACATGACTGGAATCAAGAATCTTCTCAATAATGTTAAACCTCACACTACTAGTTATGTGACTTTTGGAGATGGTGCTAGAGGAGAAATCAAAGGAGTTGGAAACTTGGACTGCCCTGGAGTTCCAAACCTAAATGAAGTATTGCTCGTAAAAGGCTTGACTGCTAATCTCATAAGTATCAGTCAATTATGTGATCTAGGATTCAAGGTCAACTTCACCAAGTCTGAATGTCTTGTAACTAATGAAAAACAAGAAGTTGTAATGAGAGGAGTCAGATCTAAAGACAACTGCTACTTATGGGAGTCTGAGAACACTAATTATTCTTCTGTGTGCTCTATTGCCAAAGAAGAAAAAGAAGTGAAACTGTGGCACCAAAAACTTGGTCATTTACATCTAAGAGGAATGAAAAGGATTATATCCATGGAGGCAGTCAGAGGGATTCCAAGGCTGCAAATTGATGAAGGGAGAGTCTGTGGTGAATGTCAGGTTGGAAAGCAGACTAGAATGTCACATCCAAAGTCAAGACATCTGACCACCTCTAAGGTGCTAGAACTTCTACATATGGATCTGATGGGACCAATGCAGGTGGAAAGTCTTGGTGGAAAAAGATATGCCTATGTTGTTGTGGATGATTTTTCCAGATTCACCTGGATTAACTTCATTAGGGAAAAGTCTGATGTATTTGAAGTATTTAAGGAACTGTGTAAAAGAATTCAAAGAGAAAAAGAAGGATGCATTGTCAGAATCAGAAGTGATCATGGCAAGGAATTTGAAAACAGTAAGTTTGATGAGTTCTGCTCCTCAGAAGGAATTAAGGAATTAATCATGAATTCTCTTCACCCATAACTCCTCAACAAAATGGAGTTGTGGAAAGGAAAAACAGGACTATACAGGAATCTGCCAGAGCAATGATACATGCCAAAAGACTTCCTATTCACTTTTGGGCTGAAGCTATGAATACAGCCTGTTATGTCCATAACAGGGTCACCTTGAGAAAGGGAACATCATCCACCATTTATGAACTTTGGAAAGGAAGAAAGCCTACAGTGAAGTACTTCCATGTATTTGGAAGCAAATGCTATATTATGACAGATCGTGAACAAAGGAGAAAGATGGACCCTAAAAGTGATGAAGGAATATTCCTAGGATACTCTACCAACAACAGAGCTTATAGGGTATTCAATTCCAGGACCAAAGTTATGATGGAATCTATAAATGTCATAGTTGATGATTACCATGAGGAAACAAATGTCCCATATGATGTTGAGACATTCTTTGAGACCTCAACTCAAAAGGATGATATTCCTAAAACTACTTCATCAGAATCTGAATCAAAGGAAGCTAACAAAGACCCTTCCATCAGAATTCAGAAAGATCGTCCTAAGGAACTAATCATAGGAGATCCTAACAGTGGAGTCATTACAAGATCTATAGAAATCATCACAAACTCTTGCTTTGTATCTAAGATTGAACCAAGAAATGTTAAGGAGGCTTTAACTGATGAATACTGGATTGGAGCAATGCAAGATGAATTGAACCAATTCAAGCAACATAAAGTATGGGAGTTAGTTCTTAGACCAGGAGGAACAAACATCATTGGCACAAAACGGATCTACAAGAACAAATTAGATGCTGAAGGAGTTGTCACCAGGAATAAGGCAAGGCTTGTTGCTCAAGGATACACTCAAGTTGAAGAGGTTGAATTTGATGAGACTTTTGCTCCTGTAGCCAGACTGGAATCAATCAGACTCCTATTGGGAATTACTTGTCTCCTTAAGTTCAAGTTATTTCAGATGGATGTAAAGAGTGCATTCCTTAATGGGTACTTAAATGAGGAAGTTTATGTGGAACAACCTAAAGGATTTGTGGATCCAAACTGCCCTGATCATGTCTATAAATTGAGGAAAGCTTTATATGGCCTGAAACAATCTCCTAGAGCATGGTATGATAGGTTGACAAAATTCCTCTCTGACAAAGGATACAGGAAAGGAAGCTTGGATAAAACTCTTTTTGTCAAAAATGAAGGAGGAAAGATAATGGTAGCTCAAATCTATGTTGATGACATAGTGTTTGGGGGAATGTTAGATAAAATGGTTAAACATTTTGATGACCAGATGCAAGCTGAATTTGAAATGAGCCTCATGGGAGAATTGACCTACTTTCTTGGACTGCAAGTCACACAGATGGAAGACTCAATTTTCCTGTCTCAAAGCAAGTATGCAAAGAACATTGTCAAGAAGTTTGGGATGGAGAATGCCAGTCACAAAAGGACTCCTGCACCTACTCATTTAAAGTTGTCCAAAGATTCAAGTGGGGTTAAGGTGGACCAAAGCTTGTACAGAAGCATGATAGGAAGTCTGCTATACTTAACAGCCAGCAGACCTGACATTGCTTTTGCAGTTGGGGTATGTGCAAGATACCAGGCTGAACCCAAAGTAAGTCATATCAACCAAGTGAAAAGAATTCTGAAGTATGTGAGTGGAACCTACAACTATGGCTTGCTGTACTCTCATGGATGTGAACCAACTCTGACTGGTTACTGTGATGCTGATTGGGTTGGAAGTGCTAATGATAGAAAGAGCACCTCTGGAGGATGTTTCTTCTTAGGAAATAATCTTGTCTCTTGGTTCAGCAAGAAACAGAACTGTGTGTCTCTATCTACTGCTGAAGCTGAATACATAGCAGCTGGTAGTAGCTGTTCTCAAATGATCTGGATGAAACAGATGCTTACTGAGTATAATGTCACACAAGATGTTATGACATTGTACTGTGACAATCTGAGTACTATCAACATTTCCAAGAATCCTATTCAGCATAGTAGGACCAAGCATATTGACATTAGACATCACTTCATCAGAGATCTTATGGAGGAGAAGACGATTAAACTGGAACATGTTGCCACTGATCTACAACTGGCTGACATTTTTACCAAGGCACTTGATGCTAATCAATTTGAAAATTTGAGGGGCAAGCTGGGTATTTGCCAACATGAAGAAATGTAGCAATTAATTTTTCTTAAAACAAGGGATGAGAGAGATATTTTAGTTAAGTCTACTCTGATTGGGCTAATCATCTGTTTCTCTATTTCTTTCCAAAATTTTAAGAAGTGGAATAGACATTCATATAACTCCCACCTCTCGCGTTTCTGCAACAATCTCCAATCTCTCAAGCGAAGATTTCACTATCACTGTTACATGTTTTCTAAATCACTCAAAATGTCTCAACTATCCATGTCATCATCCTCTTCAAAGGCGAATGCTTCTTCCGCATCCTCTGATCGAGAACCTAGGGCAATCACAAACTGCATGGATTCTGAGGTTCTGGAGATAACTCCTCTTCGTGAACTGGAAGCTGACCCCACTAAGGTCAAGAAGCTGCGAACTAGACATGCAAGAAGATCACAAGCCTCTCCATCTGGTAAATCCTCTCAACCATCATCTTCTGTTCCTCCAGAAATAGAAAATAAGGAAGGTTCTGTTTATGTTCATCAAGCTATAGCTAGACTAGTCACTAGGATTCTAAATGAGAATCACTCTGTACCTGACATTTCTGTACCTTTGAACCAAGAATCTGCTAGTCCAAATGTTGAAATGAATCCATATGTCACTCAGAATGTTGAGACACCTGATGACAACATTAGGAAATCTCCTGAAAATCGTGATGATCACCAGAACCCTACTGAGAAGGATGTTGAACCCTCGGTTATTGATGTTGATGAAGAATACTCTGACAATGACTTAATTGCCAATATAAACCCTAGCATAGCTAGAAGGACGTTGAACAGAAAAGGAAAGCAGGATGCTGTCAAAAGCCTCTCCAAAGAGAAGGCTACTGAAGTTGTTCAAAAGAAAACCAGGTCTGAGAATAAGACAGGAGTAGAAGCTGTGAAGGCTGGATTGTCAAAAGAGAAAGGGAAGGTGAAAACTCGAGTACATATTGGTAGTCTCTCAAAACCTTTGAGACAACCAATAGCAAAGAAAAGGAAGGAGCCTGAACCCTCTGAATCTGATGAGGAATCATAATTTGAGTTTGATGTTGAAGACATTCCTCTCAGAAAGAAACTCTCTTCAAGCAAAATGCCTAAAGTCCCTGAAGGTACCATTGAAAACATCTCCTTTCACCATCCAGAGATTGCAAACAGGTGGAAGTATGTATTTTTGAAAAGGATCGCCTTGGAAAGAGAGCTGAACAACAGTGCCATGGAATGTAAGGAGATCATGGATCTAATCAAGACTGCTGGTCTAATAAATAATGTGGTAAAGTTTACCAACTTCTATGAAGTTCTTGTCAAAGAATTCATAGTAAATTTATCTGATGGGTGTGCTGATGGAAAGTCAACTGATTTTAAGTGTGTGTATGTGAGAGGAAGGAAGGTAAATTTCTCTCCCTCTGAAATAAACAAATTCCTAGGAAGACCTGATGATGCTTGCCCTGAGCTTGAGGTTACTGACAACCAAGTGTGTCAAACCATCACTGCAAATCAAGTCAAGAGCTGGCCCTTAAAAGGGAAGCTGAATGCAAGCAAGCTAAGCATGAAATTTGCCATTCTGCACAAAATTGGTGCAGCTAACTGGGTTCCCACCAACCATAAGTCAACCATCTCCACAGGCTTGGGAAGATTTATTTATGCTGTTGGAACCAGGACAAACTTTGACTATGGAAAGTATATCTTTGATCAAACATTGAAACATGCTGGAAGCTGTGCTATTAAAGGCCCTACTGCCTTTCCCTCTCTCCTGTGTGGTATAGTCATTGCTCAGTATCATGACATTCTAGTTGAAAAAGATACTGTATGCAAAAGAGCCCCTGCTCTTGGTTTGCACTATAAGCTTTTTCAGGGAACACATGTTCCTGACATTGTCATGACATCTGCTGAGACATCAACTGTCAAATCTCATTCCAAGAAAACTGATGTTATAGCTGTGCTGAAGGAAACCTGCAAAGAGCTTGATACAAGGAAAAGGACTCTTGAGGACCTGATTGCTAGACTAGAACAGGAGGAGATTGAAGGACAAAGAAGGGAAGAGGATGCTGCTGAAGACCAGCTTAATGCTGAAGATAGTGCCTCCTTTGAAGATGAAAGTGCTTGAAGATCAATGTAGTTGACAAGTTTGCTGCTGGTACCTGTTGCTGCAAATGACTTTTGATTTTTTCTCTGTGTTTTTATTATTACTTTTGGATGACTGTATAACTTAAAAGTACAAGTATCTTTGGCCTATTTATGGCTAAAGAGGGGGAGAAGATTTTGTGATAATTTTGGTAGAATTAGACTTGGTAGATATTATTAAAAAATTCTGCTGCTTTCTAATCTCTGATTGTTTAGGGGTTTTAGCCAAAAATTTGCCAAAGGGGGAGTTTGTAAGTGTTTGGTTGTTGGCATGTTTTTTGGTAAAACCAGTTGTGTGAATGTCATGATTGATGTCATAACATTCTGGGATACAAGGTACATTCTGCAGAAAAAGAATGTCATACAGGAGCTGCTCAATATGAGTGTTTAGCTGATCATTATGCAATGATCATATTTATTGCATTCTACCAAAATCAGTAAACAGGATTCTTGTTGTCATAACCAATGTTAAGACATCCCGTACTGATCTAACATTTGTGCAGATTTGTTATTCCTGAGAATTTTCAGGAATTTGGTTTATATAGTCCAGATCAGATTCTCACGTGGACATTAGGTTAACTCTGCTTAACCCTAATCTGGTTGTTAAAGACCTATGACCAAGTCTTGAGGTTAATCCTAATTAACCCTAGCTATTTTCGTGGAAGCCCTAACTGAAGAATAGCTGCCTATATATTCCTCATGAAGACTGTTGGTGAAGCACACTTTTTGACAGAAGATCAATAAGGGACTGTATAGTTGTAACTACTGTGAGCCAATCAATTATCATTGTGATAAGTGATTTGGAGTAGGATTTGATTGTAAGGGTTGTGTATCACTCAAAGCTTTTAAGCACGAGTGTTTGTGTTACTTGATTAAAGCTTTGAAGCAAAGTCAAGTTAGGGTTGTGTATCACTCAAAGCTTTGAAGCACGAGTGTTTGTCACTTGATTAAAGTTGTGAAGCAAAATGAAGTGTATGTACTGAAGAGTGTCTTCATAATTTCATTAATCAATTGTTTAGTATCACTGCTGTGATTGAGGGGGAGTGAGTAGGAACTCAGGTTTAAGTTGAACTTAGATTGAAGTTGCATTGGGTAGGTCTTAAGTGAAGGAGATAAACTGGTTGGTTTATTCCTAAATTAATATCTCTTATAGTGAATTTCCTCCCTGGCTTGGTAGCCCCCATAGTAGGTGTTGTTACACACTGAACTGGGTAAACAATTGACTGTGTTCTTTACTGCTTTTAAATTTACTGTCTTGAAGAGTGTCAGATACGATGTCATAACATTCACTGTGACATTAAGTATCTGCTGCCAGAATTTCAGAAGGAAAATTTTGGGGTACAACAGCTTCCCCTGTTCAATCTTCTTAAACCTGAGGATTTAGATTGGCTTGTCTGTCTTTCGTGATCTGAAGGTGGAAGATGATTGAA
Source organism: Vicia faba (assembly GCA_948472305.1). Classification (NCBI taxonomy): domain Eukaryota; kingdom Viridiplantae; phylum Streptophyta; class Magnoliopsida; order Fabales; family Fabaceae; genus Vicia; species Vicia faba. The sequence continues at coordinate 47,018,973 of OX451738.1, read as the reverse complement.
CACTAGAGTGCCCATAAATTTGTACTCGTATGAAATGATACTTGATTGTGTAGGTAATATCGGGAATGGGCTTATAGATGCCATTTAGAGAAGATGACAGAAGATTGCTGGAGATGGGCTTAAAGATGCCATCTAGAAGATATGACGGGGAGTCATCGGAGATGGGCTTAAAGATGCCATCCAGAACAATGATGATTTCGTGAGATATTCCTTGGTGGGAATTCCTGTTCTTGTTGTTAGAAGGTCTCCGCTGAGGAATGTTGGTCTCTATTTTGGGGAATAGAGTTTAGGGGCTTCAGTTGTCCACTACTCTACTGGGGGGTCATCCTTTTATTGAAGAGACGGAAGTGAACTGTTATCTGGTCAGGATCCAGGCTTCACAGTGACTTACTGAGGATGATAAGGTTGACTTCTATTTGGTCGTATTCCAGGCTTCACAACGCCTTACTGGGGAAATGAGATTAAACTTTTATCCGGTCAGGATCTGGGCTTCACAGTGTCTTTAATTGTTGATTGACTATTATTTGGTCAGTTTCCGGGTTTCATAGCTTCTTTAACTGGAATAGAAATCTTAGTATCGATTTGACTGGACCAGAGAAAGGTCTCAAGTTGTCTTCAACTGGGATAGAAATCTTAGTATCGATTTGACTAAACCAGAGAAAGGCCTCGGATTAACTTTGACTGGCATAGTAATCAGGAGAATCTTAGTAGCGATTCAACCGACCCAGATAAAAGTCTTGGAATCTCTTCCACCGGTATAGTAAGCAGAGAGATCTTCGGTTAACTTTGACTGGCATAGTAATCAGGAAAATCTTAGTATCAATTCAACTGACCCAGACGAAAGTCTTGGAATATCTTCAACTGGAATAGTAATCAGAGAGATCTTAGTGTCGACCTATCTGACCCATGGAAAATATTGGGTTAACTTTGACTGGCATAGTAATAAGGAGAATCTTAGTAGCGATTCTATTGATCCAGGCGAAAGTCTTGGAATCTCTTCCACCGGCATAGTAAGCAGAGAGATCTTGGGTTAACTTTGACTGGCATAGTAACCAGGAGAATCTTAGTAGCGATTCAACTGACCTAGACGAAAGTCTTGGAATATTTTCAACTGGAATATTAATCAGAGAGATCTTAGTGTCGACATGTCTGGCCCTTGGAAAATCTTGAGTTAACTTTGACTGGCGTAGTAATCAGGAGAATCTTAGTAGCGATTCAACTGATCCAGATGAAAGTCTTGGAATCTCTTCCACTGGCATAGTAAGCAGAGAGATCTTGGTGTCGACCTGTCTGACCCAGGGAAAATATTGTGAGGACATCTTTCTGAGGAAAATCTTGGAATAGTCCTTGGTTAGACGTAGCTTGTTGATTTGATCTTTTCCCTGAAAGGTAAAGACTTAATTGTATGCAATGTCATGATGTATGAAATGCATTGTGATGATGTTCTCAAAATAAATGAGCTTGCACTGTATGCAATATGTATGTGCATGCCATGATGTATGAATATGGGATGCTATTGCCTTAATTTTTAGTCAGGGAAAATAAATCCCAGATTGCTGCTGAAGAGCAATAGGAAGGTGAACCCTTCATTTCCGTTGAAGATGGTGAATGGAGATGTCTATGCTGGGGATTTACTCCTTTCTATTTGCGAATATTATGTTGGGGAGAGACTCTGCCTGAGAATAACTCTGCGGGGGAATAACTTTGTTTGCGAATATTCTGCGGGGAGAGACTCTGCCTGAGAATAACTCTGCAGGGGGAATAACTCTATTTGCGAATATTCTGTCGGGGAGAGACTCTGCCTGAGAATAACTCTGCGGGGGGAATAACTCTGTTTACAAGAGGAGATGTTTTGCCAGAAGATTTTGCCGATTCGGGGAAATAAATTTTGTCGGGGGATGAACTTCCATAGCTGGAGAAATAAACTCTGTTAGGGATTGAGCTTTTGTATTCAGAGAAATAAACTTTGCTCGGGAGAAAACTTTATAAACCGCTTGCGATTATAAAATTCGGTTGGGGGATATAGATATCAGCTCTCTGAAGGAACTTTGCTGGGGAAAGTATTTCCTGTTTGAGGAAGATGTCAAAACTTTTGGTTGCCTCTACTCTGTGGGGAACATAGACGTCACGGAGGCGCATGTAATGGTGACTTCATTTCAAAGCCGTCTCTTCCCTGATACCTGTTGGAAGGAGTAACTGTCGGGATTCACATGTTTTTTATTTTTTTTTATGTTTAGATTTTGCCTGGTTCCTTAAGTCATAAGCAACTGTCTTTCCATTTCTTATGCAAGTATTAAATGCATATGTCAAGAATAAATCATTGGACGTTTTTGCAAAACAAAACAAAAAAGAAAAACGAATAGTTTTTGTGTAAAAATGACTTGAATTGATTTTGAACTTAGCCTATAACAGGCGTTTTTGTACAAGGAGGCTGACGCTCTAGTAAGAGAACGCCGCAGTGAAAATGAAAGCTATACAATATTGTGTACAAAGAGAAGAAAACATCTATGTGTAATAATCCCATTGAGTTTCAATTCTGCTATTGCCACTATGTCTTCGAGTGTCTCATCACTTTACTACTTGTCTGAAGCTAACTGGATTGATCGGTGCCGTTTTGAGCTTGATAGCTGATGCTGAAGTCTGGCCGCAAGGTGATTCAATGGGACATAGTGATACGCTTCAAATCCCTAACTTTTTGCTGGACCGCCCTTTCGGGTTTTCAGTCCACCGGGATACCATTTTTTGCTTAAACCGCCTTTTCAGGTTTTCGGCTTGCCGAGTTTATAAATATTTTTTGTTCTCATCCCTTATTTTTACCCAAACCATTTTGGTTCACCAGGATGCCCTTATTTTTTCCTAGGCCAGTCAACCTAGAAGGTCTTTAATCATGTGTAGTATCTTTTCACTATGTCTGCATTAACAGGGTGAGGAAGATCGTCACCATCCATGGTGGTCAAGATCATGGCTACTCCTGAAAACATGCTTTTGATCACAAATGGCCCTTCATGTGTGGGAGTCCATTTTCCCCTGGGATCACCTTGCGGAAGTATGATGCGCTTGATCACTAAATCCCCGACTTGATATACTTGGCGTCTAACCTTTTTGTTGAAAGCCTTGATCATCCGTTTTTGATACATTTGACCATGACAGACAACAGTAAGTCTCTTTTCATCAATCAGATTCAGTTGATCAAATCGAGTCTGGATCCAACCATCTTTATTTAGACCCGCATCCTTCATGATTCTCAGGGAAGGGATCTGGACCTCAATAGGCAGAACAACCTACATACCATATACCAGAGAGTAGGGTGTTTCCCCTATCGATGTTCACGCAGAGGTGCGGTACCCGTGAAGAGAAAATGGTAACATCTCGTACCAATCCTTGTATGTCACCGTCATCTTCTGTATGATTTTCTTAATGTTCTTGTTAGCAGCCTCCACAGTTCCATTCATCTTAGGCCGGTAAGGGGAAGAATTATGGTGCTGGATCTTGAACTGTTTACAGAGTTTGGTGATCATCGTATTGTTGAGATTCATACCATTGTCAGTGATGATTCTTTCTGGCACACCGTACCGACAAATCAAGCTATGCTTGGTAAACCGTGCCACAATGTTCTTGGTAACAGTAGAAAAAGATGCAACTTCAACCCACCTCGTGAAGTAATCAATAGCCACCGGGATGAAGAGATTCTCATTGGAAGCGGTAGGTCTAATCTCTCTGATCATGTCAATGCCCCACATTGCAAAGGGCCAAGGAGCCGTCAATACATTCAAAGGAATCGGAGATACATGCACCTTATCAGCATAGATCTGGAATTTGTGACAAGTTCGAGAATACTGATAGCAGTCTGCTTCCATAATGGACCAATAGTATCTTGCCCGTAGGATCGTTTTAGCCATGGTATGTCCACTCGAATGGGTTCCAAAGGCGCCTTCATGTAGATCTGTCATAATCTTCTTTGCTTCGCTATTGTCTACGCACCAAAGTAAAGTAGAGTCATGGTTGTTGTGATACAGTGGGAAGAACTGACTGTTTTTTGGAATGTTGGTTTGCGTTTTGCGTTTGTTTTTGTAAAATGTCGCGGTAAGCAAGAGTCGCCACCGACTTTTATTTTATCCAACAAGGAAAGGAAAAAAGCACAGAAAAATTCCTTTTTTCGAGATATTTCTCGGGTTCGGGGGGTAGATTATAGAAAGGGAAGGTGTTAGCACCCTTTCTATCCGTGGTTATCCACGGGCTCTTAGGTACTTGCTCATTGTTTTCAAAATTGCTTTCTTTGTGCTTGTGGGTTTGAAAAAAAGTTTTTGTTTTGAAACTTCGATTTAACTCTTGCTTCTGTCCTCAAGAGCGTATGAAGTGTTTTTGAAAACTTTGTTCGAAAAGTGTAAGTGTGAAAAATTTGTTTTGTTTTGAAAGAGAAAGTATCTAAGAACCATCTACCTACTCGAAAAAGGAATCGTTCTATGCTAATTTCCTTTAGACAATGTTATCCCACTATTGATGAGTAGGTAGCATCATTGTTGGTGTTTGAGGGTCAATTCGAATTAGGGACATACGGTCACTAAAGCAATGTTAGGACGCCTTAGTGGTAACCCTAATGTCTTAGACCATTTAATTGAGGCAACAATATCCGAGGCAACCATTTCGAGGCGACTATGATCTTTTAGAAAAAAGGGCGACCTCTAAAACGACCTATGCTCAATGACCGTGTACGAAGGCAACCAAGTGGGGTGTACCCTAAGAGTGCGCATGTGTGAGTGTGTCGTTTTCAGTTACTTTTATCTTTGTACATGTTAAGGGTGATCTAAGTTGATTTTAGTTTAAGCATTCAGTCTTGTCATGCAACCCTATTATCAAACATCTAACAGTTATAATTTGCGGGAAATAAAAAGTGGAATTTAAATTACAAGGCGTCGGGTATTTACATCGCCAAAGACAAACCCTTTAAAAATAAATAAAGCGATAAAAAATAAATAAAAGTCCTATTTACTATTACAATCCTGAAGCAAGTACATTATCGGATAAAAGAAAATAAATCGCGGCGCAAAATTTAATCGGACGCATGATTGGGGTTTTGACCCTTTTGATTAAAGAAAATATCTTTTTTGTTGTTTTTGAATTAAGAAAGAAATAAATCCTAAATTAATTACTAAATTAAATTAAATTAAATTAATTAATTAAATGAAAAATTATTTTTGGAGTTTTTGATTATTTTAAGAAAGAAAAATGGAATTAATTAATGGTTAATACCTAATTAAGTCTAATTAATTATTTATTTACAAAATAAGTCAAAATTATTCTTGAATTAAAACCTAAATTAATTAATTAGTATTTATTAAGAAAAATAATAAAAGTTAAAATTTGATAAAAAAATATTTTTGGTGATTTTATTTTATAAAAAAAAAGAAATTTGTGATTGGTTAGAATTTAAATAAAAATAATAAAACAATTGAAATAAACAAAATAAATGAGAGGAAAGGGGTATGGGCCTGATTATGGGGTGTGAGTAGCAATTCTGTGGCCCAATTGCAGCTGGCCTTTGTTGACTTTTTGGAATCCAGTGTGCACGCTTGGACTTGGTCTTTGGTGGACCTTCAACCTTGATCCCTCAGATTTGGCCTTTGGCCACCTGGTAATTGGATGAATGAGGATGCATGGTGTTCTGAAAGCCTAAGCGCGCATAGGAGTACCTGAAGAAAAAAAACATTGAGAAAGTGGGGGACCTGGGATTCGAACCCAGGTCCTGAAGGAGTTTACACGTGCATGCTTGCCACTACACCATCCTGGCCTGTCTGTTAATATAATGGAAATAATATATATCATATAAAAACAAAAACTATTGCCAGAAATTAAAAAAAAGCGCGCGTGGTTTGAATGGCCCAATAATGGGGCGCCACGCATCATTTTCAACCTCATGTCCGTGGCTAAAAAATCTCAGACCTATACCAACAGACAGAAGTCCGTAGCTATAAGCCAGTCCATCTCCAAAATTCGCTACGAGCCACAAAAATGCATTTCAAGGACATGGTTATGCTCGTCTCAACCTCCCGGTCCTAACCATACCCTTCTTGATGGTCAATTGTTCCTGAAAAGAAAACGCCCAAAAAATATCCAAGAACCCTAGCTATACTGTTTTGCTTTACAGGTTATATAAACGAAATTAAATGATGCAAATAGCTTGGAAATGTTGTGAGGATTACAAATATGCAATTACTTTGGTCAAATGATGCCAGAATAATGAATTACGATTTCAAGAACATGGGTGGTTATCGTGACACTTACAGCGCGTTTGGGCGTCTGAACAAGCTTGCTTTGGATTGGTTTGGCTTGAGTGAATGCCCAGGAAGCGATTGGGACAGGTCTCAGCCCTTGAAAACACCTCTAAACACGATTTCGATTTCAAGCTTTTTGTGACTTTTTTCAAATCTTGTTCTGCCTCTCTCTGCAATTTCCAACCCTTATTTCGATTGCTTTGGCTTCCTTATGTAACATGCTTTGCATTAGGGTAGAAATCATGGACTGAATCCCTCCAAATCAATGCACATGAATATGATTTGATTCCCATTTACAAACTTGCAAAATTTGATTTGATTCAATCTTTTTGCACGTGATTTGTCTTGGTACGAGTTTGGAGATATGCTAGCTGTCCCTTGAAGCCTACAATCAATAAAAAATCTTTGGTTATCAATTTTTTTGATTTTATATGATTTAATTTGATTTAAAATGAATAAATTCAAATAAAAATCAAATTAAATAATAAAAATAATATATGGAGACATGGCTGAAGCTAGGGCACGTGGACAATGATGCAAACTCAAATCAAGTGGAAAAGAATGGGCCTATTTGACAAAATTTGAAGTTTTGGGGATAGTTGACTTTTGGCAATTTTGCAAAAAGGTCCAACTTCAACAATGCATAACTTCTTCAATTTGAAATTTTGGAGGTGTTCTTAGACTTTTTAGAAAGCTTGAGATGTCCTATAAGCAACCCTTTTGGTATCATCTCATATTGATATTCCATGCTCAAGTTATAAGCTTTGGCAAAAAAGGTGTTTTTGTTGACTTTCAAAAATGACCTATAATGTCCAAATTCATAACTTCTTGTGAATGCATATTTTGAACTTGGTGTGTGAGGATGGAGTGTAGGAAATTTAACCCTCTTCAAAATGATGTTTTTATGGGTCATTTCTCATAAAGTATGAGAAAGTTATGCTTGGTCAAAGTTGAGTTGACTTTTCCTACAAAACCCTAATTTAGCAACTTTTGAATCTTGATGAATTTTGAGCAGTCCTTGATGAATCATGATCAACCCTTGATAAAATGATGAAATATCCTTAAAAATGATAATGTTGGCAAAAAATATTGAAGTTTGACTGTATTTGGGTCACATTTGACTTTTGCCCTAACACAGTCGACTTTTGGACCTTTGAGCAATTGACTGAGCAAACTTCCTCTGCAAGGCTTGAAACTTGACATGGATGATCTTGAGAACATATTAGGACATTGGTGAGCACTTGGGGTCATTTGGACTCAAGGATCTTGATGCAACATGAAACCCTAATTTGGTAGATTGCCTTAGGAGAGAGCTTGTCTGACCCACTCTTGAACAATCTTGAGCCACTTGGAAATTTTTCTTCCAATGTCTTGAGAAATATGAGAGGGAAAATTTTGGGGTACAACAGCTGCCCCTGTTCAATCTTCTTAAACCCGAGGATGTAGATTGGCTTTCGTGCCTTTCGTGATCCAAAGGTGGAAGATGATTGAACACTAGAGTGCCCGGAAATTTGCACTCGCATGAAGTGGTATCAGCCTCGTCATGTCAGGAATTGGCTTACAGATGCCATCTGGAGATTGTCGGCGGGAGGATGGGCTTAAAGATGCCATCTAAAGGGGTGTCAATCGCATAATAGATTCCTTAGCGAGAACTTGCATACCTAATGTTCTGGAAGATTCCGCTTGGGGAAGTCTGATCTTTGTTGAGATTTATGAACTTGTTTGTACTTCAACTGAGAGAACATCTCTGCTGAGTTTTAAGAACTTGTCTGTAATTCAACTGGGGGGAACGCTGTCGAGATTTAGGACTTGTCTGTAATTCAACGGAGGATAATTTTGTTGATATTTAAGAACCTTATCTGTAATTCAACCGAGAATAATTCAGTTGAGATTTAAGAATCGGTCACTACTTCGACTGAGGGAAACATCTTCATCAAGATCCAGGAAATGCCTGTAATTCAACCGAGGATAATTCTGTTGAGATTTAAGAACTCTTCCACACTTCGACGGAGGAAAATTGTCGAGATTTAGAACCTTATCTGTAATTCAACCGAGAATAATTCAGTTGAGATTTAAGAACCGGTCAATACTTCGACTGAGGAGGATTTCTGAGATTTAGAACCTTATCTGTAATTCAACCAAGACTAATTCAGTTGAGATTTAAGAACCGTTCAGTACTTCGACTGAGGGAAACATCTTCATCGAGATCTAGGACTGTCTGTACTTCAATGGAGGATAATTCTGTTGAGATTTAAGAACTTGTCCACACTTCGATGGAGGAGAATTGTCGAGATTTAGAACCTTATCTGTAATTCAACCGAGACTAATTCAGTTGAGATTTAAGAATCGGTCAGTACTTCGACTGAGGGAAACATCTTCATCGAGATCTATGAACTGTCTGTACTTCAACGGAGGATAATTCTGTTGAGATTTAAGAACTCATCCACACTTCGACGGAGGAAATTTTTTGAGATTTAGAACCTTATCTGTAATTCAACCGAGACTAATTCAATTGAGATTTAAGAACCGGTGAGTACTTAGACTGAGGGAAACATCTTCATCGAGATCTAGGAACTGTCTGTACTTCAACGGGGGATAATTTTGTTGAGATTTAAGAACTCGTCCACACTTCAACGGAGGAAAATTGTCGAGATTTAGAACTTTATCTGTAATTCAACCGAGACTAATTCAGTTGAGATTTAAGAACCGGTCAGTAGTTCGACATAGTTGAGAACTTAACTGCATCCTTCCTGAAAGGTAAAGGTCAGTCGTATGCAATGCATGATATATATCAAGCAATGATGTTCTCAACATAAATGATATTGTGTTGTATGATGTGTGTATGCATGTATCATGATGTATGGAAATGTAATGTTTTTAGCTGGGGAAAATAAATCCTGTATAGCTACTGGAGATTAGAGTTGGATTCTTCGTTTCCGCTGGGGATGGCGAACGAAAATGATTGCGGGAATAAACCTGCAGGAGAGGATAACTCCGTTGGGGAATAAACTGATGAGGAGATTACTTTGTGGGAAAGAGATGCTCTGCTGAGGATTCCACCGATAAATTTCGCTGGGGATGAATTACCGTTGTTGGTGATATTGAATCCTGTTGGGGATTGAATTCTTGTCTGTGAAAGGAAAGAACTCCGCTGGGGATGATTTTTCAGTTGCGACTTTACTGGGGATAACCTTTTAGACTCTAATGGGTATAATCCTTTGAGCTTTGTTGGGGACAATCTTCCAAAGTCTACTGGGGATGATTTTCCAAACTCCACTGGGGAAGCTTTTTCAGACTGCGCTGGAAAAATTTTAAACTCCACTGGGGATATTCTGTATCCTGCCGGGGAATATTGTTATACTCCGCTGGGGAATATTAAAACCTTTCAGTGCTGATGGTAGATAAACTCTGCTTGGGGAGGATATTACCGATTCATTCACAGTTGCAAGTCTCAGCTGGGGAGAGCTAACCTTACTGTCTTTTCTTACTCTGCGGGGAGTGAAAGCACCTTGGCCATATTCTTCAGCCGAATCTACCTTCGTACCTGGTGGATAGAGCAACTGTACAGTTTAGACAATTCTTATTTTCCCCTGTTTTTGATATTACGAGTAACCGTCTTTTGTTTCGCATGTAAATATTTATGAGCAGCAGTTAATGTCAAATGCATATATCAAAAATGAACATTGGACTTTCCTTGCAAAACAAAAAAGATAAAGGAAAAACAGTTTGAAGTTTCTTTGAAAATGAATTGTATTGATTTTGAAGTTTGGCCTGTAAATAGGCGTTTTTGTATAAGAGGCTGACGTCGTAGTAAGAAAATGCCGCCGAACAATAGAATTTACACAATTTGTGAAAAACTAAACAAAACAGCTGTGTGAATAATCCCACTGGGTTCCGACTCTGCTATTGCCTTTATGTCCTTGAGCATCTCATCCTTTTCTACTTGGTTAAAGGTAGATCAGATTGATTAGTGTCGTCCGAGCTTGATAGTCAATACCAAAGTCTGGTTGCAAGGTGATCCAATGAGACATAGTGTTACTGTGATCGGTGGATCTGGAACTGACTGTTTAACGCTGGTTCGCGAAATGTCGCGGAAGCAAGAGTCGCCTCCGTCTTTTATTTTCTCCGACAAGGAAAGGACAAAAGCACAGAAAAATTCCTTATGAGATTAGCTCTCGATTCGGGAGGTAGATTTATAGAAAGGGAAGGTGTTAGCACCCTTTCTATCCATGGTTATCCATGGGCTCTTAGATACTTGTTCATTTGTGTTTTCAAAGTGTTTGTTTGCTTTTCAAAGTGTGAGTGGGTTTGAAAAAGTCTCGTTTAAAGTTTCAGATCGACTCTTGTATCAGTCCTCAAGAGTGTTTGAAAAATTGTTTTTGAAAGCTTTTTGAAAAGTGTCGGTGTGAAAAGAAGTTTTTGATTTGTTTTGAATTAGAGCAAGTATCTATGAGTCATCTACCTACCCTAAGGAATTTGGCTGTGTAAATGTCCTTAAGGTAGTGCCATCCCACCATTGAGAGGTAGGTAGCACCACCGTTGGAGGTATTCGGGTCAATTCGTTTGTAGGGACAGTGTGGTCACCAGAGAAACAGCAAGACACCTTAGAAGCTACCCTTATGCCATTGATCTTTTAATTCCGAGGCAACTATTCCGAGGTAACCGTTTCAAGGCAACTAGATCAATGGACATAAGGACTTACTAAGACGTCCTATAGTCGACGACCACGTTTCGAGGGGCAAGGCAACAGTGTGATCACCAGAGCAACAGTAGGACACCTTAGAAACTACCCTTATGCCATGTTCACGGACATAAGGACTTACTAAAACGTCCTATACTCGACGACCACGTTTCGATGGGCAAGGCAACAGTGAGGCGTACCCTAGGAGTGGTGTGTGAATTGTGTGTCATTTTCAGTTATGTTTTATCTTGATCATGCATTGGGTGAGCTACGCTTTGATTTTATTTGGGCCATTCATTCTTTCATGTGATTAGCAGTTTAAAGGTGCGGAAATTAAAGTGCGGAAAATAAAGTCCTACGCTATTACAAGGCGCGGGACTATACATCGCCAAATTAACAAAGACCCGATTTTAAATAAAATGCGGAAAATAAATAAGTTCCTAATTATCTATTACAAAGCTTTGGGGCAAATACATAATATTTAAAACGAAAAATAAGAACAAACGCGCGAAAATAAATTAGAATCGAACATGCGAGGGCGTTGGACCCTTTAAAGAAATTAAATTGGAATTGAAAATTAATTAATGATTAAAATAAAGAAAAGAAATTATTTTTATGTTTTTTGGTATTTAATGAAAATAAAGAAAGAACATTAATTATTATTAGAAACCCTAATTCTACACTATTTTTAATTTTGTTAAAGAAAAATATTTAAATTTAAACCTAATTTATACTAATTGTTTAATTACAAGAGTTTTTTACAAAATAAATTAATAATTAATAATAATAATAAGGAGAAAAAGTTATTTATTAAGAAAAGAGAATAAAAATGCTAAACCCTAATTTGTATATTTTTTAGTTATTTAAGAAAAATATTAAAGTTGAAGACCTAAAATTAAACTAATTTGATTATCAAAATTTATTTACTAAAACTATTTAAAGAATTAAAAATTAAATAAACATATTTTATTTTTATGATTTCTGATTTTTTTTTTTGTGTTATAAAAATTATTTTGTGAATTAAATAAAGGCAATTAATCAAAATAATATTTAAAAGAATAAAAGAAAAAAAATGAATAAAGAAAGAAAAGAATTAAAAGAATGAGCAAACCCTGGGGTGTCTGAACCCAATTTGGAGGTTTTATTGAACAATTTGGCCCACTTCAATCAGGCCTTTTTTTGACTTTCCTGGATCACGTACTTGTGGTTGACTGAGCGTGCATGATGGTCTGCAGGTTCTGGCCATTGGATTGATCTCTTGGACACTTGGCAGGCAAGCTGGCGAAGGCATATGGTACTTCTTTGAGTGTGAGCTACGCTGGAACATGCTAATGAGAAAAATATGAAATATATAAGGGGACCTGGGAATCGAACCCAGGTCCCAGTACCTGCATGACAAGTCATCTTCCACCAAACCAAACGCGTTTATTTGTTAACTTAATGGACAATGATCAATATAATGGAAAAAGTAATATTATGCTGAACAAAAATAAAAACGCGCTAAATTCAAACTGCCCAGTCATGTGCCAACAACTCAGCATCTTCTTCATGGTTTCTTCGTTTTGCCTGAAGAATAAGAATAGATAGCGGGGGTTTTAAACCCCCACTAAACTCAAACAATAAAAATAGCGATTAGCTCCTGTGCAAGTATAAAAAGGGCGCGATGGGTGATTTGGCTTCGTTGGAATGTCACGAGTCCAATGGTCTAGGTTTCATGGCCTGATTTATCCATATATGCAAAACCCCAAATCTGAGCTTCAGAAACCCTAAAAAGCTTTCATGGCAACTTCTGACACGAGCAATATTAATTCAATTGAAGGACACCAATGGCTTCAGCATATTCATATTAATACAAACCAATCATTAAAACACAGTAATCATGCATGAAAAGTGAAACACGAATATGAAAATTTTAAAGAAAAGTCAGACTTCAATCTACCAATTCCTTAAGTATGAAGGCGTGGTTTTGATTGGAATCTCTTCCTGGTGGTGTCAGCAAGCGTTTGGAATAGCTTTGAGGCCTTGAAACACCTTGTATCTATGAAAACAGTTTTCAATTTTTTTGTCAAAAATGCAAGTTTGTTTCTTTGTTCTGAGCGCAACCTGTGTGTTCTTTCCATTAGGTTTATGATTGTGCATATATGTGGAAGGAATTAGGTCAGAAAGACCAAGCCCAAAGCATTTGCATTGATGATTTTGATTATTTGATTTTCATGATCTTTTTCAATCTTTTTCATGCCTTTCTTATGCCAATCATTTCCAATCATATTGAATCTTTCCTTATTGAATGGTGCACGAAATATTGAGTGAATTCTATGCACAAAAAGATTTGAAGCACATGGTTTAGTATTTTTCTCATAATTGATTTTAATTAAATGAATAAATAGGATTAAAAATTCAATTAATTAATTAAAAATAAGAAAATAACTCCCTTTAAAGTCAATGGGTCGTGCATGGCCTTTGGGTGATGATTCATGGAAGAAATTGAGGCCCATTAGCCATTTTGAGGCATTTGAAGCAAAGTTGACTTTTCAAAATGCCCAAACATTTCCCAACTTCCACTAGGCATATCTTGCTCAATTTTTAAGCTTTGATCATGTTCTTGGACATTTTGGAAAGGTCTTGAAGTCCTATAACCAATGCTTTTAGTCCCATGTCATTTTGATTTACCAATCTCAAGTTATGGTCTTTTACTTAAAGTGCCTTTTTGTTGACTTTTGAAAATGACCTATAATGTTGAGATTGATAACTTTTTGTGAGGGCATTTCTTGGACTTGAAGTGTGAATATGAGTTGTAGGAAATGTAATTCTATTCAAAATGAGCTTTGGATGGAATTTTTCTGATAAACCATGTGGAAGTTATGCCCTGGTCAATTTGCAGTTGACTTTTTCAACTGTCCAAAAATAGAAACTTTTGCATCTTGAGACTTTTTTAGCCATGTTTTGAGAATCATGATCAAGAATTGATAAAATGATGTTTGTGGCTTCAAAATAAGATGTTGACCAAAAATTTTGACTTTTGACTGTCAAATGACCATTTTGCCCCTGCAGTTGACTGTGAAGCATTTAGGGTTTTTGACTGTGCAATTTGGTGCTGTGAGTCTTGAAACTTGGCATATGGATGCTTGACAATGTTTATAGGCATGTGGGACTTGATTGGAACCTTGGAAACTTCAACTTCTTTGCCAGAATCAAAACCCTAATTTTTGACTGTTAGGAGGCCATTGGACTGTACAACCCCTGGGAGATTTTGAAGCATGATCTTAGCAAACCTTGGAGAATATGGGAGGGCAAATTTTGGGGTACAACAGTTGCCCCTGTTCAATCTTCTTAGACCTGAGGATGTAGATTGGCTTGCGTGCCTTTCGTAATCCGAAGGTGGAAGATGATTGGACACTAGAGTGCCCAAAAATTTGCGCTCACGTGTTAGCAGTATGATGGTGGGAATGGGCTTACAGGTGCCATTTGGAGATTGATGGATAGGAATATGGTATTACAGATGCCATGTTTAAGAGGTGATGGATAGGAAGATGGGCTTACAGATGCCATCTGGAGCTGTGACGGAGCTTTGTCGGGAATGGGCTTATAGATGCCATTTGGAGACTGTCAGTATGTGGATGGGCTTATAGATGCCATCTAGGTGTTGCTCGCGTAAGAGATTCCTTAGCGAGAACCTGCGTACCTCAACAATAACAATGAGAGAACCTTGGGCGATTACTACCTCAACAGTAACGATGAGAGAACCTTGGACGATTACTACCTCAACAGTAACGATGAGAGAACCTTGGACATTTACTACCTCAACAGTAACGATGAGAGAACCTTGGGTGATTACTACCTCAACAGTAACGATGAGAGAACCTTTGGCGATTACTACCCCAACAGTAACGATGGGAGAACCTTGGGCGATTACTACCTCAACAGTAACGATGAGAGAACCTTGGGCGATTACTACCTCAACAGTAACGATGAGAGAACCTTGGGAGATTACTACCTCAACAGTAACGATGAGAGAACCTCGGGCGATTACTACCTCAACAGTAACGATGAGAGAACCTTGGGCGATTACTACCTCAACAGTAACGATGAGAGAACCTTGGGAGATTACTACCTCAACAGTAACGATGAGAGAACCTTGGGCGATTACTACCTCAACAGTAACGATGAGAGAACCTTGGGCGATTACTACCTCAACAGTAACGATGAGAGAACCTTGGGCGATTACTACCTCAACAGTAACGATGAGAGAACCTTGGGCGATTACTACCTCAACAGTAACGATGAGAGAACCTTGGGCGATTACTACCTCAACAGTAACGATGAGAGAACCTTGGGCGATTACTACCTCAACAGTAACGATGAGAGAACCTTGGGCAATTACTACCTCAACAGTAACGATGAGAGAACCTTGGGCGATTACTACCTCAACAGAATGATGAAGGAATCTTCGATGTCTTCTACTGAGTCTTCATCAGGAAAATCTTTAGGAATCGATTTAACTGGACCAGAGAAGGCCTTTGACTGGAACGGCATCAGAAAAATCTTTGGGAGTCGATTTAACTGAACCAGGCAAGGTCTTGGAATCTTCAACTGAGTCTTCATCAGGAAAATCTTTAGGAATCGATTTAACTGGACCAGAGAAGGCCTTTGACTGGATCGGCATCAGAAAAATCTTTAGGAGTCGATTTAACTGAACCAGGCAAGGTCTTGGAATCTTCAATTGATTCTTCATCAGGAAAATCTTTAGGAATCGATTTAACTGGACCAGAGAAGGCCTTTGACTGGATCGGCATCAGAAAAATCTTTAGGAGTCGATTTAACTAAGCCAGGCAAGGTCTTGGAATCTTCAACTGAGTCTTCATCAGGAAAATCTTTAGGAATCGATTTAACTGGACCAGAGAAGGCCTTTGACTGGATCGGCATCAGAAAAATCTTTAGGAATCAATTTAACTGAACCAGGCAAGGTCTTGGAATCTTCAACTGAGTCTTCATCAGGAAAATCTTTAGGAATCGATTTAACTGGACCAGAGAAGGCCTTTGACTGGATCGGCATCAGAAAAATCTTTAGGAGTCGATTTAACTGAACCAGGCAAGGTCTTGGAATCTTCAACTGAGTCTTCATCAGGAAAATCTTTAGGAATCAATTTAACTGGACCAGAGAAGGCCTTTGACTGGATCGGCATCAGAAAAATCTTTAGGAGTCGATTTAACTGAACCAGGCAAGGTCTTGGAATAGCTGAGAACTTAACTGGATATTTCCTGAAATGTAAAAGTCAGTCGTATGTAATGCATGCCATGGATCAAGCAATGATGTTCTCAACATAAATGAGATTGGAAGATATGATGCGTTTATGCATGTATCATGATGTATGACAATGTGATGTTTTTGAACGTATTTTCGTCTAGGAAAATATATCCTTGACGAATGCCGGGAGCAAAATCCTGGGCTGATGGTTGAAGAGAGTTCTTCGTTTCCGCTGGGGATGAAGATTGCAAGAATGAACCGGTAGGAGAAGATGACTCCGTTGGGGAATAAACTTGAAGATTTCTCTGTGGGGAGAAATTACTCTAGCGACCTTGCTGGGGAATAATACCCTGTGGGAAGAGAGGTACTTTGCTGGGATGTTTGATGATAACTCCGCTGGAGATATCGTTGTTATGTTGGAAGTTTTAATAGACTCCGCTGGGGATAAGAAGACTTCGCCGGGGACGATCTTTCCCTGGTTATTGGCTGAGGATAACCCAGTTATATCCTGGTGGGGAAATGACCTTCTGAATAAAGCCGGGGGACGCATTCGGGCTCTATGGGTGACAAGCTTCCAGAATCTACTAGGGATAAGCTTCCTGCTGGGGAGTTTGATTCCACTTTCATGGGGAAACTTTTGGACTGGACTCTCCTGGGGAAATTAATTTGAGATGCACTAGGGAGGTGGCTCCACTGAATGTCTGGTATACGCCCGGGAACAATCTTAGATCAGGATTGCCGGGGATGCTTGTTAAGAATGTTTGTATACTCCTCTGAGGAATGTTGAGATCTGCTGGAGGATGCCCAACTTCCTTAAGGCTGACAGGATAACTCTGCTTGGGGAGAGTGTATTGACTTGTTGGCTCACTCTCTGGGGATTTAAGATATTTTGGTTACATTCTTCAGCTGATCATACCTTGTATCTTGTGGACAGAGCAATTAGATCGCTTGGACGACTCATTACTGCCCCTGTTTCTGTGGGAGAAGATACTGGTGGAGTCTTGATAACTGCCGTTTGACAAACCTTCTTCTGATAGGCAAGTGACGAGGCGCCGGGACATAGTCGTACGCTTTTGATCCCTAACTTTTGCCTGGACCGCCCTTTCGGGTTTTCAGTCCACCGGGATACCCATTTTTGCCCGAGCCGCCTTTTCAGGTTTTCGACTTGCCGGGTGTACAGATTTTTTTCATTTCATCCCTTATTTTTGCCCGAACCCTTTTGGTTCGCCGGGAAGCCCTTATTTTTGCCTAGGTGTATCAACCTAGCGGGTCTTTGATTATGCGCCGTATTTTTTATACTATGTCCATGCTCTCAGGATGTAGGGAGGTGCCCCTGTCAGTAGTATTGCGTTGCCGTACCACTAGAAGATGTCTGATCAGGCAAGATTCATTGTCGGAATGCCCCAGGTGATCCAGATGGAGATTTGCCCCAAGCTGGTTGGCCTTTTGAGAAATTCTCCGAATCTTGACTGGACTGCCCCAGATGATGGCCACTGATCATGCCATGCCCCTTGATTGGAAGTGTTTCTTCCACCGGAGGTGACTCTTTTGTTGAGAGGACCTTCGTTCATCGGATATTCGTTGCGCAAAGTTCTCTGCTGTTCAAACAAATAATCATATGCAAACAATGTTATCTTAAGAATGCAAAGCTTATGTCTATCTTGAAATTTTTGAAAATGCATTTTTCAGTAAAACCAGCAAATTTTGTAAAATGTGATGCCAACTCAATATTTTATAGCAAGCCTTAAGGAGTCAGGATACCTTTCGTAACAGTATGCTTTCGAACTAACCCATGCTTCAGCTAGGAATTTTGAGGGTTATAACGTGGCCTGGTTCACAGTTTAAGAAACAAAGGATAAAGGCTCAAATTATTTGTACCCACCCGCTCTTCGTGATGTTCTTCAAACCTAAACTCAACTGATCATGCGTTAGACCTTGTTTGAGTCTTTGCTCTGAAATTCCAGTGATGGTTCGAATGTTGAACGTTTATTTGAATAGGCAGTCATTTTTTGTTTTTGTTGAGGGTTTGTATGACCTCTTTCTTTTTGATTTCTCTATCCCTAAATTTTGCCTGAACTGTTTCTTTTATGATTACAGTCAGCGGGATGCCCCAGTTTTGTAAGTCTCCTTCATAGGTTTTGACTTATTGGGTTTTTATTTTTTTGAGATATAATGACTGCCTATCCTTATGATTATTCGGAATCATCACTGTCTTTTTTTTATTTTTTAAGGACCTCTTTGGTGCCATTTGTTATGCACTTGGATCAACTGAGAGAACTACCCTGCCCCAGGTTATGATAAAGGGTTTTAATTTTCGAAAAGAAAAACTCCTACTTCTTTGGCTCAGAGGGGTTGACGAGGGATTATCTTCCTTATAACTCCAGTGTTTAGGGATTGAAACAATGCCTGTACCTCATCAGCGGGGTCTGTTCAAAAGCATACTGTAAATGTCGTGGTATCGTTTTCGTCATCCTCCATCAAGAGGCTTAGAATTTTCAATTGAGCATTGAACATCACAAAAATGAAAGCAATTTTAAATAGTGAATACGAAATAATTACTTCAAAACAGACATGTGTAGTGCATTAATGAAATAACAATGTTTAACATGAATAAATGTTTGAACAATCAAAAGAAAATCACAACTTGAAAAATTCTAATGAACAAAAGCCTTATAGTCTCAGGGCTTGTTACTTCGACTGGTGCATCTTGTAGGGATGGCAGGAGCATACAGCATGGCCCATATGGGTGAAATCCACAGCTCTTTCGTTAATCAGGTCTTGGATCTTATTCTTCAGAGCCCAGCAGTCGTCGGTGTCATGTCCTGGACTGTCAGAGTGGTATGCACATCTTTCCTCAGGATTGTACTTTAGGGAGGTTGTGTTGAGATTCTTAGGAGGGTCCCTTAACGTCACCAGATTCAACCTCAACAATTGTTGTAAAGCTTGAGACGGTGACACGTTGAGCTTGGTGAACTGCCTTTTAGGCTTGTCTGGCTTGCTCTGATCAGCCCATTGTTCTCGGCGAGGTCGTTGTTAGACCTGTGAAGTAGTAGCAGCTTGGAGAGGCCCATTCATTAAACCAAACCTTTGACTTCTTGGAGGCTGATTAATGACTTGGTCTCTGACTTGGACTGGTTGTTTCATGTTATATCTGTCTTGATGGAGTTGACTGATCATGGTCCTCAACTCCTCTTGCTCCCGAGCCAAACCTTGGATGAGAGCCCTTTGCCCCAGCATCTGGGTTTTCAATGTATCTACCTCAGCTTGTAGACGTTTCAATCGTTCTTCCTTGTCGTCCTCAGCACTGTTCCTGACCAAGGTCCCCGTGAGGAGTGTTTTCAGCTCTTCCTGCCCTTTGGATAGATTTAGGAAGATCTCCCTGAATTGAGTCTCTTGAGCATGAAGACCCTGGTTATCTTGTTGGGAAGCCATTGCTGAAATAAACAGCAAAGGGGGTAAGTGACCTGTAACAAGGATACCTGCAATGCAATGATGTGTATGTATGCATGCAATGTTTTCAAGGATCTCGCGGGGTAAACAAGAAAATTGTTAGCATTTGAACTTGGGTAGCTTGATTGAAGGAACTGCATATTATTGAGAGTCCTTCTTCAAGAGTCAAGGCTCACCATATCGAGTGGGTCGTAGCCCCTGACAACCTTGGCTAGAGGAAAATAAATCCCCTTTTGCCCCTTGCTGGACAGTTTGATTCATCATGACCTACATCACAAGCCCTTGAGATCCTTGGAATGGATTAGTCCTTATGAAGGACGTATGCAATGGTATGATGTTATGCTATGCATGGGGTAATGTAGGTAAACCCTGTAATGAGCCCAGATTAAGGACTGTAAACAAAACTTGCAAGAACTCATGTTGTCAGATAACAAGTATGCAAGTAGTTCAAGTATGCAGGCACACAAGTCAAACAAGAGAGCCCTTAGAGTTTAGGCCAGCATGAAGTTCAAGTACTACCCTCTTTCAGTTTGTTGGTTAAGACATGTCCTATCAAAAGTAACCGGGTTCTAGAGGATCCCAATATCACTGACTACCCTCAATCGGTCATAACTCCAGCATCGCAATCTTTTCTTGCAGCCAGAACCATCGCGAGAGTTTAGCCTCAATGGGTGTAGCATACTGCTACTGTTCTATTGGCCAAGTTGGGTCAATTAGGGTTCTAAGGTCGGTTGGTGCTTAATGACTCCTCAGAAGACCCATATTCTCCTCGTTGCAACACAAGGGATATCGGTACAGACCAAGGTGCCACACCAACGTAGCCACTGCTTCACCCATGTCGGTCTACGCCGGACAGGTCCCTCACAACTTATGCTACCTAACAGGGTATCCCCAGATCCGGGTTAGGATCTATGTAACTCTGATGCAACCCATAATTTTAAAGCAAACAAGTCAAAGCAATTGAAAACACAGTTATGAACTATCCTAAGGTACACCTCACCCTATTTTATATCCCCAACAGAGTCGCCAGTTCTGTGATCGGTGGATCTGGAACTGACTGTTTAACGCTGGTTCGCAAAATGTCATGGAAGCAAGAGTCGCCACCGTCTTTTATTTTCTCCGACAAGGAAAGGACAAAAGCACAGAAAAATTCCTTATGAGATTAGCTCTCGGTTCGGGAGGTAGATTTATAGAAAGGGAAGGTGTTAGCACCCTTTCTATCCATGGTTATCCATGGGCTCTTAGATACTTGTTCATTTGTGTTTTCAAAGTGTTTGTTTGCTTTTCAAAGTGTGAGTGGGTTTGAAAAAGTCTCGTTTAAAGTTTTAGATCGACTCTTGTATCAGTCCTCAAGAGTGTTTGAAAAATTGTTTTTGAAAGCTTTTTGAAAAGTGTCGGTGTGAAAAGAAGTTTTTGATTTGTTTTGAATTAGAGCAAGTATCTATGAGTCATCTACCTACCCTAAGGAATTTGGCTGTGTAAATGTCCTTAAGGTAGTGCCATCCCACCATTGAGAGGTAGGTAGCACCACCGTTGGAGGTATTCGGGTCAATTCGTTTGTAGGGACAGTGTGGTCACTAGAGCAACAGCAAGACACCTTAGAAGCTACCCTTATGCCATTGATCTTTTAATTCCGAGGCAACTATTCCGAGGTAACCGTTTCGAGGCAACTAGATCAATGGACATAAGGACTTACTAAGACGTCCTATAGTCGACGACCACGTTTCGAGGGGCAAGGCAACAGTGTGATCACCAGAGCAACAGTAGGACACCTTAGAAGCTACCCTTATGCCATGTTCACGGACATAAGGACTTACTAAAACGTCCTATACTCGACGACCACGTTTCGAGGGGCAAGGCAACAGTGAGGCGTACCCTAGGAGTGGTGTGTGAATTGTGTGTCATTTTCAGTTATGTTTTATCTTGATCATGCATTGGGTGAGCTACGCTTTGATTTTATTTGGGCCATTCATTCTTTCATGTGATTAGCAGTTTAAAGGTGCGGAAATTAAAGTGCGGAAAATAAAGTCTTACGCTATTACAAGGCGCGGGTCTATACATCGCCAAATTAACAAAGACCCGATTTTAAATAAAATGCGGAAAATAAATAAGTTCCTAATTATCTATTACAAAGCTTTGGGGCGAATACATAATATTTAAAACGAAAAATAAGAACAAACGCGCGAAAATAAATTAGAATCGAACATGCGAGGGCGTTGGACCCTTTAAAGAAATTAAATTGGAATTGAAAATTAATTAATGATTAAAATAAAGAAAAGAAATTATTTTTATGTTTTTTGGTATTTAATGAAAATAAAGAAAGAACATTAATTATTATTAGAAACCCTAATTCTACACTATTTTTAATTTTGTTAAAGAAAAATATTTAAATTTAAACCTAATTTATACTAATGGTTTAATTACAAGAGTTTTTTACAAAATAAATTAATAATTAATAATAATAATAAGGAGAAAAAGTTATTTATTAAGAAAAGAGAATAAAAATGCTAAACCCTAATTTGTATATTTTTTAGTTATTTAAGAAAAATATTAAAGTTGAAGACCTAAAATTAAACTAATTTGATTATCAAAATTTATTTACAAAAACTATTTAAAGAATTAAAAATTAAATAAACATATTTTATTTTTATGATTTCTGATTTTTTTTTTGTGTTATAAAAATTATTTTGTGAATTAAATAAAGGCAATTAATCAAAATAACAATTAAAAGAATAAAAGAAAAAAATGAATAAAGAAAGAAAAGAATTAAAAGAATGAGCAAACCCTGGGGTGTCTGAACCCAATTTGGAGGTTTTATTGAGCAATTTGGCCCACTTCAATCAGGCCTTTTTTTGACTTTCCTGGATCACGTACTTGTGGTTGACTGAGCGTGCATGATGGTCTGCAGGTTCTGGCCATTGGATTGATCTCTTGGACACTTGGCAGGCGAGCTGGCGAAGGCATATGGTACTCCTTTGAGTGTGAGCTACGCTGGAACATGCTAATGAGAAAAATATGAAATATATAAGGGGACCTGGGAATCAAACCCAGGTCCCAGTACCTGCATGACAAGTCATCTTCCACCAAACCAAACGCGTTTATTTGTTAACTTAATGGACAATGATCAATATAATGGAAAAAGTAATATTATGCTGAACAAAAATAAAAACGCGCTAAATTCAAACTGCCCAGTCATGTGCCAACAACTCAGCATCTTCTTCATGGTTTCTTCGTTTTGCCTGAAGAATAAGAATAGATAGCGGGGGTTTTAAACCCCCACTAAACTCAAACAATAAAAATAGCGATTAGCTCCTGTGCAAGTATAAAAAGGGCGCGATGGGTGATTTGGCTTCGTTGGAATGTCACGAGTCCAACGGTCTAGGTTTCAAGGCCTGATTTTTCCATATATGCAAAACCCCAAATCTGAGCTTCAGAAACCCTAAAAAGCTTTCATGGCAACTTCTGACACGAGCAATATTAATTCAATTGAAGGACACCAATGGCTTCAGCATATTCATATTAATACAAACCAATCATTAAAACACAGTAATCATGCATGAAAAGTGAAACACGAATATGAAAATTTTAAAGAAAAGTCAGACTTCAATCTACCAATTCCTTAAGTATGAAGGCGTGGTTTTGATTGGAATCTCTTCCTGGTGGTGTCAGCAAGCGTTTGGAATAGCTTTGAGGCCTTGAAACACCTTGTATCTATGAAAACAGTTTTCAATTTTTTTGTCAAAAATGCAAGTTTGTTTCTTTGTTCTGAGCGCAGCCTGTGTGTTCTTTCCATTAGGTTTATGATTGTGCATATATATGGAAGGAATTAGGTCAGAAAGACCAAGCCCAAAGCCTTTGCATTAATGATTTTGATTATTTGATTTTCATGATCTTTTTCAATCTTTTTCATGCCTTTCTTATGCCAATCATTGCCAATCATATTGAATCTTTCCTTATTGAATGGTGCACGAAATATTGAGTGAATTCTATGCACAAAAAGATTTGAAGCACATGGTTTAGTATTTTTCTCATAATTGATTTTAATTAAATGAATAAATAGGATTAAAAATTCAATTAATTAATTAAAAATAAGAAAATAACTCCCTTTAAAGTCAATGGGTCGTGCATGGCCTTTGGGTTATGATTCATGGAAGAAATTGAGGCCCATTAGCAATTTTGAGGCATTTGAAGCAAAGTTGACTTTTCAAAATGCCCAAAAATTTCCCAACTTCCACAAGGCATATCTTGCTCAATTTTTAAGCTTTGATCATGTTCTTGGACATTTTGGAAAGGTCTTGAAGTCCTATAACCAATTCCTTTGGTCCCATGTCATTTTGATTTACCAATCTCAAGTTATGGTCTTTGACTTAAAGTGCCTTTTTGTTGACTTTTGAAAATGACCTATAATGTTGAATTTGATAACTTTTTGTGAGGGCATTTCTTGGACTTGAAGTGTGAATATGAGTTGTAGGAAATGTCATTATCTTCAAAATGAGCTTTGGATGGAATTTTTCTGATAAACCATGTGGAAGTTATGCCCTGGTCAATTTGCAGTTGACTTTTTCAACTGTCCAAAAATAGAAACTTTTGCATCTTGAGACTTTTTGAGCCATGTTTTGAGAATCATGATCAAGAATTGATCAAATGATGTTTGTGGCTTCAAAATAATATGTTGACCAAAAATTTGACTTTTGACTGTCAAATGACCATTTTGCCCCTGCAGTTGACTGTGAAGCATTTAAGGTTTTTGACTGTGCAATTTGGTGTTGTGAGTCTTGAAACTTGGCATATGGATGCTTGACAATGTTTATAGGCATGTGGGACTTGATTGGACCCTTGGAAACTTCAACTTCTTTTCCAGAATCAAAACCCTAATTTTTGACTGTTAGGAGGCCATTGGACTGTACAACCCCTGGGAGATTTTGAAGCATGATCTTAGCAAACCTTGGAGAATATGGGAGGGCAAATTTTGGGGTACAACAGTTACGATTTAATCCCTAATTTTTTCCTGGACCTCCCTTTCGGGTTTTCAGTCCACCGGGATACCCTTTTTTGCCCAAGCCGCCTTTTCAGGTTTTCGACTTGTCGGGTGTACAGTTTTTTCATCTGCATCCCTTATTTTTGCCCGAACTCTTTTGGTTCGCCGGGAAGCCCTTATTTTTGCCTAGGCCAGTCGACCTAGCGGGTCTTTGATTAGGCGTAGTATTTTTTCACTATGTTTGTATTGACGGGGTGAGGAAGGTTGTCACCATCCATGGTGATTAGAATCATAGCTCCTCCTGAGAAGATGTTCTTAACCACAAATGGCCCTTCGTAAGTAGGGGTCCACTTGCCCCTGGGATCACCTTTAGGTAGGATAATGTGCTTGATCCCCAGATCCCCAACTTGATACTCTTGTCGTCTAACTTTCTTGTTAAATGCCTTGATCATCCGCTTTTGGTACGTTTGACCATGAAAAATAGCAGTAAGTCTCCTTTTGTCGATTAAGTTCAGCTGATCAAGCCGGGTCTAAATACAGTCATCTTCGCTCAAACCTGTATCCTTCATAATACGAAGAGAGGGTATCTGAACTTCAATGGGCAAGACTGCCTCCATGCCATATACCAAGGAATAGGGCGTTGCTCATGTTGACGTCTGTGCTGAGGTACGGTACCCATGGAGAGAAAATGGTAATATCTCGTGCCAGTCTTTGTATGTCACCAACATCTTCTACACAATATTCTTGATGTTCTTATTAGTCGCTTCAACATCCCCATTCATCTTCGGCCGGTAGGGAGAAGAGTTATGATGTTGTATCTTGAACTGCTTTCAGAGCTCAGTGATCATCTTATTATTGAGATTTGTACTATTATCCGTAATGATCCTATCTAGTACACCATATCGGCAAATCAGATTATGCCGAATGAACCGTGCCATGACATTCTTGGTTACAGTAGCAAAGGAAGCTGCTTCAACCCACTTCGTAAATTAATCAATAGCTACCAGGATGAAACGATTCCCGTTGGATGCCGTAGGTCTGATCTCGTCGATCATATCAATGCCCCACATTGCAAAAGGCCACGGAGCTGTCAAGACGTTCAGAGGTACTGGAGGTATGTGCATCTTATCAGCATAGACTTGGCACTTGTGACATGTCCGAGAATGCTGATAACAGTCGGCTTCCATAGTGGACCAATAATATCCTGCTCGAAGGATTTTCTTTGCCATGGTGTGTCCACTGGAGTGAGTTCCGAAAGTACCTTCATGTAACTCTGTCATGATCCTTTCTTCCTCGTTCTTATCCACACATCGTAGTAAGGTCGAATCATGGTTACGCTTGTAAAGGATACCATTGCTGATGAAGAACTTCGCCGCGAACCTCCTCAGAAAATTTTTGTCATTAACAGATGCACCCTCAGGGTATTCTTGAGTCTCAAGATACCTCTTCACTTCATGAAACCAGGGTTTATCTGCTACCTCTTCAGTCTCAATATCACAATAATGCACGGGTTCGTCCAACCTCTCGATGGTAATCTGGGGAGCTTCGTTGTCCCAATTGACTTTGAACATAGAAGGCATCGTAGCCAGCCCGTTCGCTAATTGATTCTCCTCTCTAGGGAAGTGTTCAAAGGTTATCTCTTCGAAGTGCGGAAGCAACGTCAATACATACTCCTTGTAAGGAATAAGATTAGGGTGTTTCGTATCCCACTCGCCTTTGATCTGACTGATCACGAGAGCGGAATCTCTGAATACACTCAAGAACTTAATCCTTAAGTCAATTACTGCCCGAAGACCCATGATGCACGCTTCATACTCCGCCATATTGTTGGTGTAGTTGAAACATAGTCGGGCGGTGAATGGAGTATGAGAGCCTTTAGGAGATATGATTACGGCGCCAATGCCATTACCCAAAGCGTTCGAAGCTCCATCAAAGTACATAGACCATCGGGATCCTTCCTCAGGTCCTTCATCCGGTCCAGGTATCTCATAGTCAGTTACTATCATGATATTCTCATCTGGGAATTCAAAGTTCATAGACTGGTAATCGTCCACTGCCTGATGTGCCAAATGATCTGCCAACACACTTTCCTTGATTTCCTTTTGGGTCGTGTATTGGATGTCATACTCAATTAAGATCATCTGCCATCTTTCTATTCTTCCGGACAAGGCGGGCTTCTCGAAGATATACTTGACTGGATCCATCTTTGATATCAATAGAGTAGTGTGAGTCAACATATATTGTCTCAGTCGGCAAGCAGCCCATGCCAAAGCGCAGTAATTTTTCTCGAGCAGTGAGTATCGGGTCTCACAGTCGGTAAACTTTTTGTTAAGGTAATAAATAGTATGCTCTTTTCGGCATGACTCGTAATGCTGACCCAGCACACACCCCATTGAGTTGTCGAGTACTGTCAAGTATAAGATCAAAGGTCTCCCTTCAACTGGAGGCATCAGAATAGGTGGCTCTTAGAGATACTCTTTGATCCTTTCGAAAGCGGCCTGACATTCATCGTTCCATCTTACCACTTGATCTTTCTTCAGTAATTTGAAGATTGGCTCACAAGTAGCAGTTAGGTGTGAGATGAATCGGGAAATGTAGTTCAGACGTCCCAGAAAGCCTCTGACTTCTTTTTATGTTCGGGGTGCTGGAATTTCCTATATGGCCTTCACCTTTGCAGGATCCACTTGAATACCTTTGTCACTTACAACGAAACCCAGCAGCTTACCAGATCTCACCCCGAAGGTGCACTTGTTCGGGTTTAACCTCAGCTTGTACAACTTCAACCTGTCAAATAACTTCTGAAGATGGTTAAGATGCTCTTCCTTAGTCTTTGACCTGGCAATCATGTCGTTGACGTATACCTCAATCTCGTGATGGATCATGTCATGGAAAAAACCGACCATGGAACGCTGATATGTTGCCCCAACATTTTTCAATTCAAAAGGCATGACCTTGTAGCAAAAGGTACCCTATTGAGTAACAAAGGTTGTCTTCTCTATGTATTCGGGAGCCATCTAAATCTGATTATAACCGGAGAAACCATCCATAAAGGGGAAGACCTTATGCTGAGCGGTGTTGTCAACCAGAACGTCGATATGAGGTAGAGGGAAACCATCCTTGGGGCTCGCCCTATTCAGATCCCTATAGTAAACACATATTCGAACCTTACCATCCTTCTTCGGCACAGGAACTACGTTGGCAACCCACTGTGGGTAAGAAGTAACTGCTAGAAAACCAGCATCAAACTGTTTCATAACTTCAGCCTTAATTTTCTCAGACATCTCCGGGCGCATTCGATGAACCTTCTGTTTCACTGGAGGACAGTCTTCCTTGGTAGGCAAGCGGTGAACCATAATATCGGTATCCAACCCAGGCATATCTTCATGAGACCAGGCAAAGATCTCAATGTAGTCATGCAGCATCTGAATCAACCGTTGCTTCACACTAAGCTCCAGATTTGCCCCGATCTTGACCTCTTTCTTGTCTATCTCTGTACCCAAATTTATTGTTTCCACCGACTCTTCATGTGGCTGAATAGCCCTCTCTTCCTGGAGTAGCAGTCTTGCAAGTTCACCAGGCACTTCGCAATCTTCTTCACCTTCGTCTTCGGCTAAGTTAATCGGACATTCGAAGTCATAACTGGCAGTAACAGAGTTGTTACCAGTAGGATCCAGAGTGGATGAAGACCTGTATATGTGAGTGTGTGTAAAATAGCTGTTTTGCAACATATAATAAAAGAAAAACAAGGAGCACAAAATTTGAAATGCAAGAAACGTCTAATGCTTTTATTAATGATATATGTAGATGACACACATAAAGCCCTCATAAATGAAGCCACGGTGCCCCGGGTAAGACATCGGGCTGTAAAGTTTAAAACACTGCCTGTTACAAATTCAAAACAAAAGTCTCATTACTGGGTAATAAAATAAATCAGGACGAAGTCCTTCACCGTCCAATTGCTTAGTCCACCATCGGCAGTAGGGTAGATCCAACTGCCAAACTCAAACTCTTCAACATCGTCTTCAATGGCATTCACTCTTGAATTGCTGATAAACGGGGGAGGTCTTCCGATCTGTGCATTCCGAACAACCCTTTGAGCTTCTGCAGTGAAACCCAAACCAAACTTGTTAGTCTTATGTGCAAAATCAGGGAGTTGGCCCCAATTTGCACACCCACCTTTCTCAATAACAGCTCGGGTATCCTTGAAGGAAGCCATCTTCATTGGAGGATCTTCAGTAACAGTTTCAGCTGACGCCAACGTTTGGGCAACCTCTTCAAAATGTTGAAACGGGGTCTCAATGAACTCCCCATCCATCTCTACACATCGGAAATAGTTGAGATGGCTCACCATGTACTCCTCTTCTCCTTGTACTGTCACAATTTTCCCTTTCACCGGGTACTTTAGCTTCTGGTGGAGTGTGGAAGTCACTGCCCCAGCTTTGTGGATCCACGGGCGACCCAACAAACAAGAATAAGATGGCCGAATGTCCATCACATAGAATGTAGATGTGAAAACCTGAGAACCAACCTTAATCGGAATATCCACTTCTCCGTGTACCATCCTCTTGGACCCATCAAAGGCCCTGACTACAATGTTGCTTGGTTTCAGCTCCAACCCTTCACAGTCTAACCGGTCTAGAGCTTTCTTAGGTAAAAAATTCAGCAATGACCCAGTATCCACCAATACGTGAGCAAGAGTAGTGCCCCTGCATTCAATGGATACATGCAGGGCATCATTGTGATTCTTCCCCTTAACAGTCAAGTCGGCGTCAGAGAAACCCAACCCATTATCTGCTATTAGACTAGCCACGCAATCTTTAAACTGATCAGCTGACGTCTCTTGCGGTACATGTGCAGTCTTCAGGAAAGCAATCAGAGCCTTGGCATGGGCCTCTGAGCATAACAAAAAAGATAACATAGAGATTTTGGACGGGGTTTGCCCAAGTTGCTCGACTACATTGTAGTCGCTCTTTTTGATGATCTTCAAAATTTCCTCCATCTCTTGTCTAGAGGCTTCAACAGTGATCGTCTTCGGTGCCTCCGTCCGGGCAGGCTCATCAGTAGTCCCTTTGCCCCGAGTGTCAAATGACTCGGTAACATGGGTAAGAATTGGAACTTGAATAGTAACAGTATCAGGTACACTGGAAGGTGTAATAACAACAGGCTTCCGGATAGTTGGTGGAGAGATCTCAGGGGAGAAAAGTCTTCCGCTGCGGGTGACCTTGGCAGGTCCAACAATATTGCTGACGTCAATATCAGCATCCAAATCTTGTTTAACTCCGTAATAGTATACATCAGCCCCGTAGTGCCATGGGACAACTTTATTTGATGTATAGGGGATAGGCCCAGGAACGGTGATGATCAAGGGAGCGATTCTTGGAACAGGTGTAATTCTAACAGGCTTTCTCGTGGAAGCCTTGGAAGAATTGTCGAAAATGGTGATTATAGCAACTTCTTCAGTAGGAACCAAAGGAACAAAAGTCTTCTCAAACATAATTTCTTTATTATCCATCAGGCGTTGAACACCTGACTTCAAGAGATGGCAACCGGTAGGTAGGACAGAACACATACGACATCCTTCATCACAGCCCGGAAATAAAATGGCTAACAAAAGGTTCTTCTTCACAGTCATCAAGGGAGTAACAATGTCTCTCACAGAAACCACAAACGAGTCTTCATCTATAGCATTCACTCTATGCTTGGGCATAGGAGCAGTCACAACATTAGGTCTTTCAGGTGCTTCGAACTCAATCTCCTTCGCATTAATCAAGTCTTGTACTTTGTTCTTCAAGACCCAGCAGTTATCCGTATCATGCCCCGGGCTATTAGAGTGAAAAGCACAACGGGCATTTGGATCGTACATGGGTGATGTAGTGTTGGGAGTCTTCGGGGCCTCCTTCGGAATCACCAAGTTGGTCTTCAATAACTGCGGCAGAATTTGGGATAAAGTCATGTTGAGCTGAGTGAATTGTCTTCGTGGCCTTTCGACCCTTAATTGATTATTGCGCTGAGGAGCACCAGCGGGTCTTGATATAACCACCGCATTAACAGCTTGGCGGCGTTCAACTCTATTCCGAATTTTTGCACTGTAAACAGCATTGGACTCTTTCTTAAAAGGATTTTTCTCGGTGCTCGATGAAGCACCCTTCTGTATTTTACCGGATTTGATACCGGCCTCAATCCTTTCTCCGGTCATGATCAGCTCCGTAAACCCGGACGAAGAACTTCCAATCAGATGGTTGAAATATGGGCCCGACAAGGTCCCTAGAAACATATCCACTAGCCCCCTATCATCCAAGGGTGGTTGCACTCTTCCAGCAAGGTCCCTCCACTTCTGAGCGTAGTCTTTGAAACCTTCGCCCGCACCTATAGACATACCCTGGAGTTGGGTACGCGTGGGAGCGACGTCGACATTGTATTGGTATTGCTTGTAGAAAGCAGCGGCCAAATCTTCCCAATTACGGATACTAGCACCTTCCAGCTGGTAAAACCATTCAAGCTGAGTCCCTGAGAGACTATCTTGAAAGAAGTGGATCCAGAGGTTCTTGTCAGCGGTGTATGGCTGAATCTTCCTAACATACGAACGGAGGTGCAGCTTTGGGCAAGAAACCCCGTCGTATTTAGAAAAGATCGGTGCTTTGAACTTGTGGGGAATTACCACCCCAGATGACAGACCCAAATCACCAAAGTCCAGACCAGGCACTTTCTGAACTTCCATCGCACTCAATCGGTCTTCCAGTTGTTTATATCTATCCTCAGCCAGAGGATACTGGTCTTCATCAAAGTCAGTCTCGTTGTCTGAAACCACAGGGCTAGGAGCCCTCCATTCTTCCTGATTATCTCCCCCTCCAGATGAGTGGGTCAAATCAACCTCTTCCCGCAAATCGTTTCTGAATCTGCGACCCATATTAAATAGAACTGTCTTCTTCTTCTTCTTCTCTTTCAAGATAAGGGTCTTCAGATCTTGCTGACCCTTAGCCAAACTCATGAACAATTCCTGGAACTGGGCATTTTGGGCTTGCAGAGCCTTGATTGCTTGTTCAGTTGATGGTTCAGAAGACATGATGCTGATATAAACAGCGAAGAAGATGAGAAAACCTGTAAGGGCACCTGTTATGAGGTGCATGGGTATGATATGTGCATGATATGATTTCAAAGACATCGAGAGATTCAAATTCGTAAACAAAAAATGAAACACACTTTTATTAGATAAACTTGAAATTCAATTGTTCAACTGATGCCTTTAAGGCATTACAAGAAAGAAAAACTGAAAAGTAAATCGAAACTAGAAATAATCAAAAGACAATCAGTGCTCCCATGGTCGTTTCTTGTCGGTGCAGACATAGTCATTGAGGATCCGCTCGTTCTCCATCTTCCTTGTCAACTTCTGGATCTTTTGCTCTTGCTCGTGATACTTTTCTCTGTAAGTATCGCGCTCTTCTCTCAGCTACATCCACGATCTCTTTAATGCCCCAATGTTAGTAGGCATGTATGGATGGAGGATGGTAGGGGGAACCCCTTCTTCATCAACAACCTCAACAATGATAGGCAAGACGGCTTCGTACGACATTCCCAGCTTTTGGGCACGGATTCGAACCCATCGAAGATATGGCTCCATCGGAAGAGAATTCTTTGCACCCATCTCGTGCGGATCAGACCTGTGAACTCTATCCCAAGCTCGTATGAACCTGCGACATTGCTCGTCACTATCCCCTTGAAAATCGAAGACAATACTTGGCATTAGCAACTCATGAGGTCCTTCCATCCTAGCTCGCCCAAATTGACGTAAGGCCAAACACGGATTATAAGTAATTCCTCTATTGGTTCCTATTAGTGGAACATTGGGGTATTCCCCACAGCGATCAATAATGGCCACGTCTTCCATGCCCTTGATAGTCCAAATGATGTCATTATGAGAGAGAGACATAATCCTATAGGGCCAGCCCATGCCTTCCTTGTTCTTCAAAACTGATTTGGGGAGGTGAGAAATAAACCACCTCGCCAGCAATGGTGCACAGCACATAAGGGTTCCCCGCTTCCGAGCAGTACGGGCATAAAGAGAGTGCAAAATATCACCCAAGAGAGTGGGCACAGAATTATCGGACATAAAAATCTTTATTGCATTCACGTCGACGAAGGCATCTGAGTTAGGAACCAAAACCAAACCATATATGAGAAGAGCCAGAATGTCTTCAAATTCCTGGAAGTCTAGATTGTCCCAGAACTGATTAGCTTTACCAACCAAGAATTTAGTCAAGAAGCCCTTTGCTCCACTACGAGTTTCCCAATTAGACATTACCTCAGCCTTTGTCAGATAGAGGGCTGAAGCAATTTCTTCCGGCCTAAGGATCTTCTCCCAACCTGTGAATGGGGTCTGCTCCAGAATAGAGATACCAAGCAGATCAGAGAACTCTTCCAAGGTAGGGACCAACTGGTAGTCCGGAAAAGTAAAGCAATGGTATAGTGGATCAAAGAACTGGACTAGGACACTCATCATCTGTTCATCCAATTTAGAAGTGACCAAACTGAGGAGGTGCCCATGTCTTCTGATAAAGGAGGAAGTATTTGAAACCTTTGCAACCAATTCCTTAAGTTGAATGGGAATCTGGACAAAGTTGATCTGAATGGTGTTCCTACGCATGGGTGCCATGACCTACAAAATAGAACAAAGATGAATCCCTCCTGTCTTTGAAATGGGTTAGTCCAATGCAAGATGCATGAAATGTCATAATGTCACGATGTCATGATAGAAAACACACCACAAGTATCCACAAATAGCAAACATGGTAAGGCCAAACAAGTCACACAGATAGTCCTTAGATTTCAGGCTGGCAAGGAGCTTAGGTACTACCCTCTTTCAGTTCAGTTGGTTCAAACCTGTCCTAGAAATAGTAACAGGGTTCTAGAGGATCTCAATATCACTGACCATCCTCGATCGGTCATAATTCCAATTTAGCAACCTTTTCTTGCGGCCGGAATCATCGCGAGAGTTTGGTCTCAATGAGTGTAGCATAATGCTACTGTTCTATGGCCAAGTTGGTCAATTTAAAGGTTCTAAGGTCAGTTGGTGCTTAATGACCCCTTAGCAGACCCATATTCTCCTTGTTGCGCCACAAGGGATATCGGTACATACTAAAGTGCCACACCAACGTAGCTACTGCTTCAACCGTATCGGTCTACGCCGTACAGTTCCCTCACAGTTTATTGCTACTTACCTAAAGGGTATCCCCCAGACCCGGGTTAGGATCTATAGTAACTCCGATTCAAGCCCACAAATATAAAGCATACAAATTAAACAATTAAAAACATTATGAACTATTCTTAAGGTACACCCCACTTATAAGTTTCCCCAGCAGAGTCGCCAGTTCTGTGATACGGTGGGAAGAACTGACTGTTTTTTGGAATGCTGGTTTGCATTTTGCGTTTGTTTTTGCAAAATGTCGCGGTAAGAAAGAGTCGCCACCGACTTTTATTTTATCCAACAAGGAAAGGAAAAAAGCACATAAAAATTCCTTTTTTCGAGATATTTCTCGGGTTCGGGGGGTAGATTATAGAAAGGGAAGGTGTTAGCACCCTTTCTATCCGTGGTTATCCACGGGCTCTTAGGTACTTGCTCATTGTTTTCAAAATTGCTTTCTTTGTGCTTGTGGGTTTGAAAAAAAGTTTTTGTTTTAAAACTTCGATTTAACTCTTGCTTCTGTCCTCAAGAGCGTATGAAGTGTTTTTGAAAACTTTGTTCGAAAAGTGTAAGTGTGAAAAATTTGTTTTGTTTTGAAAGAGCAAGTATCTAAGAACCATCTACCTACTCGAAAAAGGAATCGTTCTATGCTAATTTCCTTTAGACAATGTTATCCCACTATTGATGAGTAGGTAGCATCATTGTTGGTGTTTGAGGGTCAATTCGAATTAGGGACATACGGTCACTAAAGCAATGTTAGGACGCCTTAGCGGTAACCCTAATGTCTTAGACAATTTAATTGAGGCAACAATATCCGAGGCAACCATTTCGAGGCGACTATGATCTTTTAGACAAAAGGGCGACCTCTAAAACGACATATGCTCAATGACCGCGTACGAAGGCAACCAAGTGGGGTGTATCCTAAGAGTGCGCATGTGCGAGTGTGTCGTTTTCAGTTATTTTTAACTTTGTACATGTTAAGGGTGATCTAAGTTGATTTTAGTTTAAGCATTCAGTCTTGTCATGCAACCCTATTATCAAACATCTAATAGTTATAATTTGCAGGAAATAAAAAGCCGAATTTAAATTACAAGGTGTCGGGTATTTACATCGCCAAAGACAAACCCTTTAAAAATAAATAAAGCGATAAAAAATAAATAAAAATCCTATTTACTATTACAATCCGGAAGCAAGTACATTATCGGATAAAAGAAAATAAATCGCGGAACAAAATTTAATCGGACGCATGATTGGGGTTTTGACCCTTTTGATTAAAGAAAATATCTTTTTTGTTGTTTTTGAATTAAGAAAGAAATAAATCCTAAATTAATTACTAAATTAAATTAAATTAAATTAATTAATTAAATGAAAAATTATTTTTGGAGTTTTTGATTATTTTAAGAAAGAAAAATGGAATTAATTAATGGTTAATACCTAATTAAGTCTAATTAATTATTTATTTACAAAATAAGTCAAAATTATTCTAGAATTAAAACCTAAATTAATTAATTAGTATTTATTAAGAAAAATAATAAAAGTTAAAATTTGATAAAAAATATTTTTGGTGATTTTATTTTATAAAAAAAAAGAAATTTGTGATTGGTTAGAATTTAAATAAAAATAATAAAACAATTGAAATAAACAAAATAAATGAGAGGAAAGGGGTATGGGCCTGATTATGGGGTGTGAGTAGCAATTCTGTGGCCCAATTGCAGCTGGCCTTTGTTGACTTTTTGGAATCCAGTGTGCACGCTTGGACTTGGTCTTTGGTGGACCTTCAACCTTGATCACTCAGATTTGGCCTTTGGCCACTTGGCAATTGGATGAATGAGGATGCATGGTGTTCTGCAAGCCTAAGTGCGCATAGGAGTACCTGAAGAAAAAAAAAACATTGAGAAAGTGGGGGACCTGGGATTCGAACCCAGGTCCTGAAAGCGTTTACACGTGCATGCTTGCCACTACACCATCCTGGCTTGTTTGTTAATATAATGGAAATAACATATATTATATAAAAACAAAAACTATTTCCAGAAATTAAAAAAAAAAGCGCGCGTGGTTTGAATGGCCCAATGATGGGGCGCCACGCATCATCTTCAACCTCATGTCTGTGGCTAAAAAATCTCAGACCTATACCAACAGACAGAAGTTCGTAGCTATAAGCCAGTTCATCTCCAAAATTCACTACGAGCCACAAAAATGCATTTCAAAGGCATGTTATGCTCGTCTCAACCTCCCGGTCCTAACCATACCCTTTTTGATGGTCAATTGTTCCTGAAAAGAAAACGCCCAAAAAAGCTCCAAGAACCCTAGCTATGGTGTTTTGCTTTACAGATTATATAAACGAAATTAAATGATGCAAATAGCTTGGAAATGTTGTGAGGATTACAAATATGCAATTACTTTGGTCAAATGATGCCAGAATAATGAATTACGATTTCAAAAACAGGGGTGGTTATCGTGACACTTACAACGCGTTTGGGTGTCTGAACAAGCTTGCTTTGGATTGGTTTGGCTTGAATGAATGCCCAGGAAGCGATTGGGACAGGTCTCAGCCCTTGAAAACACCTTTAAACACAATTTCGATCTCAAGCTTTTTGTGACTTTTTTCAAATCTTGTTCTGCCTCTCTCTGCAATTGCTAACCCTTATTTCGATTGCTTTGGCTTCCTTATGTAACATGCTTTGCATTAGGGTAGAAATCATGGACTGAATCCCTCCAAATCAATGCACGTGAATATGATTTGATTCCCATTTACAAACTTGCCAAATTTGATTTGATTCAATCTTTTTGCATGTGATTTGTCTTGGTACGAGTTTGGAGATATGCTAGTTGTCCCTTGAAGCCTACAATCAATAAAAAATCTTTGGTTATCAATTTTTTTGATTTTATATGATTTAATTTGATTTAAAATGAATAAATTCAAATAAAAATCAAATTAAATAATAAAAATAATATATGGACACATGGCTGAAGCTAGGGCACGTGGACAATGATGCAAACTCAAATTAAGTGGAAAAGAATGGGCCCATTTGACAAAATTTGAAGTTTTGGAGATAGTTGACTTTTGGCAATTTTGCAAAAAGGTCCAACTTCAATAATGCATAACTTCTTCAGTTTTGAACTTTTGGAGGTGTTCTTGGACTTTTTAGAAAGCTTGATATGTCCTATAACCAACCCTTCAGGTATAATCTCATTTTGATATTCCATGCTCAAGTTATAAGCTTTGGAAAAAAAGGTGTTTTTGTTGACTTTCAAAAATGACCTATAATGTCCAAATTCATAACTTCTTGTGAGTGCATATTTTGAACTTGGTGTGTGAAGATGGAGTGTAGGAAATTGAATCCTCTTAAAAATGAGATTTGTATGGGTCATTTATCATAAAGTATGAGAAAGTTATGCTTCGTCAAAGTTGAGTTGACTTTTCCTACAAAACCCTAATTTAGCAACTTTTGAATCTTGACGAATATTGAGCAATCCTTGATGAATCATGATCAACCCTTGATCAAATGATGAAATATCCTTCAAAATGAGAATGTTGGCAAAAAATATTAAAGTTTGACTGTATTTGGGTCACAATTGACTTTTGCCCTAGCACAGTCGACTTTTGGACCTTTGAGCAATTGACTGAGCAAACTTCCTCTGCAAGGCTTGAAACTTGACATGGATGATCTTGAGAACATATTAGGAAATTGGTGAGAACTTGGGGTCATTTGGACTCAAGGGTCTTGATGCAACATGAAACCCTAATTTGGTAGACTGCCTTAAGAGAGAGCCTGTCTGACCCACTCTTGAACAATCTTGAGCCACTTGGAAATTTTTCTTGCAATGTCTTGAGAAATATGAGAGGGGAAATTTTGGGGTACAACAGTTGCACTTGTAGAGGATTCCATTACTGGGGAAGAACTTTATGGCGAACCTTCTCAAATACTTCTTATCATTGACAGATGCCCCCTCGAGATACTCTTGAGCCTCGAGATATATTTTCACTTCATAGAACCAAGGTTTGTCTTCTACTTCTTCAGTGTTAATCTCGTAGCAATATGCTGGTTCATCCAACCTTTCAATAGTGATCCGAGGGGCCTCGTTATCCCACTTGACCTTGAACATAGATAACATGGTAGATAGCGCGTTCGCTAACTGATTCTCTTCTCGTGGAAAACGTTCAAAGGTTACCTCCTCAAAGTATGGAAGCAATGTCAGCATGTGCTCTTTGTATGGGATGAGATTCGGGTACTTTGTGTCCCACTCCCTTTTGATTTGACTTATTACCAAGGTTGAATCCCAGAAAACGCTCAAGAACTTGATCCTTAGGTCAATAGCAGCTTTAAGACCCATACTGCATGCTTCATACTCCGCCATGTTGTTGGTACAATTGAAGCATAGTCTGGCGGTGAAAGGAGTATGACAGCTTTCCGGAGATATAATTACAGCACCAATGTCATTGCCGAGTGCATTCAAGGCTCCATCAAAAACCATAATCCATCGGGATCCTTCTTCAGGTCCTTCATCCGGTCCAAGTTTTTCATAGTCAGTCACTAGCATAATATTCTCGTCTGCGAACTTAAAATTCATGGACTGGTTGTCATCCACGGCCTGATGAGACAAATGATCAGCTAATACACT
The DNA here is from genome assembly GCA_948472305.1 of Vicia faba. Taxonomy (NCBI): domain Eukaryota; kingdom Viridiplantae; phylum Streptophyta; class Magnoliopsida; order Fabales; family Fabaceae; genus Vicia; species Vicia faba. The sequence goes on along the minus strand of OX451738.1, from coordinate 46,980,546 downwards.
TCCCTTGATTGATTTTTGGGTCGTGTATTGGATATTGTATTCGGTTAAGATCATCTTCCATCTTACTATTCTTTTGGAGAGAGAGGGCTTCTCAAAGATGTACTTGATTGGATCCATCTTAGATATCATAAAAGTAGTGTGGGTCAACATATACTGTCTCAGTCAGCGAGCCGCCCATGCCAAAGCACAACAAGTTTTCCCGAGCAGTGAGTATCTTGTCTCACAGTCGGTAAACTTTTTGCTAAGGTAGTATATTGCGTGCTCTTTTTGACCAGACTCGTCATGCTGCCCCAAAACACATCCCATTGAATTATCTAACACTGTTAAGTACATTATCAAAGGTCTTCCTTCAATCGGAGGCATCAGAATTGGTGGTTCTTGAAGGTATTCCTTGATTCTTTCGAAGGAATTCTGGCATTCATCGTTCCATTTTATCACTTGATCTTTCTTCAGGAGCTTGGAGATTGGCTCACAAGTAGCAGTTAAATGGTAAATGAACCTGGCAATGTCGTTAAAATCCTCTGACCTCCTTCTCAGTGCAAGGAGACGGCATCTCTTGTATAGTGTTTACTTTTGTAGGGTCTACTTGAATGCCCTTGTCACTGACAATAAAACCCAACAGTTTACCAGACCTCACCCCGAAGGTGCACTTGTTTGGATTCAACCTAAGCTTTTATGTCTTCAACCTATCAAACAGTTTTTGTAAATGATCAAGGTGATCTTGCTCAGTTTTAGACCTGGCTATCATGTCATCCACATATACCTCTATCTCATGGTGAATCATGTCATGAAGTAAGGCGACCATGGCTCGCTGATAGGTTACCCCAGCATTCTTTAATCCAAACGGCATCACTTTGTAGCAGAAAGTTCCCCACTGCGTGATGAAGGTTGTCTTCTCCATATCTTCGGGTGCCATCTTGATCTGATTGTAACCATAGAAACCATCCATGAAGGAAAAGATCTTGTGTTGTGCAGTGTTATCAACCAGAACGTCGATGTGTGGGAGCGGAAAGTCATCTTTGGGGCTCGCCCTGTTCAAATCTCTGTAGTCCACACACATCCGTACCTTACCATCTTTTTTAGGCACCGACACCACATTGGCAACCCATTGGGGATAAGAGGTGACAGCTAAGAACCTAGTGTTGAACTGCTTCATAACCTCTGCTTTGATCTTCTCTGACATTTCAGGGCGCATGCGACATACCTTCTGCTTTACCGGAGGGCAATCTTCTTTAGTTGGCAGACGGTGAACCACAATATCTGTATCCAGTCCTGGCCTGTCTTTATATGACCAGGCAAAGATCTCGACATAGTCATGCAACATTTGTATCAACCGCTGTTTGACATTAAGCTCCAGATTTGTGCTGATCTTGACTTCTTTTCTGTCTACCTTTGTGCCCAAGTTTATTGTCTCAACTGTCTCTTTATGAGGCTGTATAGCTCTCTCTTCCTGTTGTAACAGTCTAGCAAGTTCTCCAGGTACCTCACAATCTTTCTCACCTCCGTCCTCAGCTTGGTTGATCAGATTTTCGAAGTTATAACTGGCAATAGCAGAATTGTTATCAATGGAATCCAGAGTGAATATAGATCTGCAGTTTGATACGTGAGTGTGTGTAAGAGCATAACTGTATAGACAAAGTAAAAGTAGAAGATAAAAACAGAGAGTGAAAAATTTGTATGCATAAACGTATAATGCTTTATTAATTCCATATGAAAGTGAAACATGATAACCCTCCCAAATAAACCGATGCACCCCGGGTAAGACACATGGCCATAAAATTATATTGTTTAGTACATATCCAAAAAACAAGAAAGACAATTACTTCTGAACAAAAGTAATAGGTACAAAATCCTTTTTCGTCCAGTTACTAGGTCCATTGTTGGTAGTAGGAAGATCCAGCTATCCATGTCATTGTCTCTGTCTCCGTCTTCTACAGCGTTGACCCCATGATTACTGATGCGTATGGGAGGTCTTCCAGCACGAGCACGTCGAACATCCCTTTGAGCCCCTAAAGAGAAACCCAAACCAAATTTATCAGACTTGTACGGAATATCAGGGAGCTGACCCCAGATGGTAGACCCACCTTCTTCAATAACCTCTTTTGCATCCTTGAGATAGGCCATCTTCAAGGGAGGTCTGGTGATCTTCGGCACATTGGTAACAATTTCAGTTGTAGCCAGAGTTTGAGGTACCTCTTTGAAATTATGGCATGGAGTCTCAATGAACTCACCATCAATTTCCACATATCTGAAGGAATTCAGGTGACTGACCATGTATTCTTCTTCGTCGCGTACAATGATAATTCTCCCTTTGACTGGGTATTTCATCATCTGATGCATAGTGGATGTAACAGCTCCAGCCCCATGTATCCAAGGGCGTCCCAACAAACAAGAATAAGATGGCCTGATATCCATCACATAGAAGGTAGAGCCAAAAGTATGAGAACCAACTTTGATGGGGATGTTCACCTCCCCGTGCACCATTCTCTTTGAGCCGTCAAAATCCCTCACTACAATATTACTGGGCTTCAAAGTCAAACCTTCACAGTCCAGTCTATCCAGAGCATTCTTAGGCAGCACATTCAATGATGAACCAGTATCTACTAGGATATGGTCCAAAGTAGTGCCCTTGCATTCGACAGAGACATGCAACGCATCATTGTGCTTCCTCCCTCTAGGAGTCAAATCAGCATCAGAAAAGTCCAAACCGTTATTAGTCGTCAAACTGGCCACGCAATCTTCAAATTGGTCAGCAGAGGTTTCCTGGGGCACATGGGCAATTTTCATAAACTTCACCAAAGCCTTCGCATGATATTTGGAGCACAACAACAAGGCTAGCATAGAGATCTTTGAAGGGGTCTTCCCCAGTTGTTCGACCACATTGTAGTCGTTTTTCTTGATAATTTTCAAAATTTCTTCCATCTCCTTCTTGGAAACCTCTGGAATAGATATTGATTGCGCCTTCATCTAGACAGGCTCAATCAATATGTCATTTCCCCGAGTCTCGGTCGACTCGATGATAGGGGTGTCAGCAGGAGTAATAAAAGGAATTGCAGTAGTAGTAGGAGCAGGAACAAAAGTAGGAATAATCACAGGACCAGTAACAGCTTTCGGAGGAGAAATCTCGGGGGAGAACACTCTTCCACTTCTTGTTATTTTGCTGGTTCCAACAATGTTGACAATGTCGGGATCAACATTCTCATAGACCTGGTCTTCATCAGCCAGCAAATCTTGCTTGACACCATGGTAGTAGACGTCACCCCCATAGTTCCAAGGAACCATTTTATCTGTGGAGTATGGGATTGGCCCTGGAGCAGTGATTATCAGCAGAGTAATCTTCGTAACAGATGTAATCCTGACGGGTCTTTTGGTGGAGACCCTGGGAGGATTGGCGGAAATGGTTATTATTGAAATATCCTTGCACAGAATGGTTAGAATGGGAGTCTTCTCAAACAAAATCTCTCCAACATCCATCAGGCGCTGAACACCTGCCTTCAACAAATGACAACCAGTTGGTAGAGATAAACAGAAGTGGCGACCTTCACCACAACCCGGAAATAAATCGACCTTCAACAAGTTCCACTTAATGGTCATAAGCGGAGTAACAAGCTCTTCCACAGTAGTAACAAACATATCATTTTCAATAGCATTAACACCACGACCGTGCTTGGGCATATGAGCAGTGATAACATTTGACATCTCAGGGGAGTCAAACTCAATTTGCTTTGCCTCGAGAAGGTCTTGTACTTTGTTTTTCAAAGCCCAGCATTCGTTTGTATCATGACATGGACTTTCCTAATGATAATCACAAAAGGAATTTGGATTGTAGCGGGGAGAGGTAGTGTTGGGATTCTTCGGAGCTTCCCGCAAGGCTACCAGATTGGATCTCAATAAATGGGGAAAAACTTGGGCTAGAGTCATGTTTAGCCGAGTGAATTGTGTTACCGGCCTTTCTATTCCCGGCTGATTATTCCTCTGTTGAGTGGGTGCAGGCTTAGAGATCACGACAGCCCCTACTGTTGGACGGTGTTCAGTTCTGTCTTGACTCAGTTGATGGAGCACAACACTAACCTCTTTCTTCCCAGCGAATGGTTTTCTCACGGCACTGGAGGATGCGTCCTTTTGGATCTTCCCATTCTTAATTCCAGCTTCCACTCTCTCCCCTGTCAAGATTAATTCAGTGAAGCCGGCGAGGAGCTTCCGATTATATGATTAAAGAATGTACCGGACAAGGTACCCAGAAACATGTCTACTAACTCCCTATCAGACAGTGGAGGTTGGACTCTTCCTGCTAAGTCTCTCCACTTCTGAGCGTAGTCTTTGAAACCCTCGCTCGAACCCATAACCAAACTATGGAGTTGAGTACGGGTGGGAGAAAGGTATGCATTATACGGATACTGCTTATAAAAAGCAGCGGCTAGGTCTTCCCAATTATGGATGTTGGCCCTCTCCAGTTGATAGAACCAATCTAGTTGAGTTCCGGATAGACCATCCTAAAAGGAATGGACCCACAAGTCTCTATCAGCAGTGTGAGGCTGTATCTTCCTCACATAAGATCGGAGGTGCATCTTAGGACACGAAACCCCATCGTACTTAGCAAACACTGGTGCCTTAAACTTAGGCGGAATAACAATCCCAAACACCAAACCCAGCTCTTCAAAGTCTAGCCCGGGCACTTTCTGAATCTCCATTGCACTCAAACGCTCTTCCAGATGTTTGTACTTTTCGTCAGCCGGAGGATACTGCTCCTTATTATAATCAATGTCATTATCAGATTCCTTCGAACTAGGGTCTTCCTCTCTTGTCTCACCCTCTTGGTTCTCTCCTTCCTTGGATGAAGAGGTCAGATCAACCATTTGCTTCAACGGTCCCTTGAATCTTCTTCCCTGATTTACCATACCAGTTGTCCTTCTTGGCTTCTTAGCCTTGTCTTTAACAATCAGGGCCTTCAATTCTTCCTTCCCTTTGGCTAGAGCCATAATAATCTGTTAGAATTGTGTGTTCTGAGTCTATAAGTCCTTCACAGTTTTTTCGAGAGCCATTTCTTTACAGCGTGATGAAATAAACAGCGAATAAGATGTGAAACCTGCTATGAAACATGTTTATGCAATGATATATATGACATGTATATGCAATGATTTCAAGAATTTCGGGAAATTTAAATTTCCGAACCAAAATGAAACGAAGATTTTATTAGTAGAATTCAAAATACAATTGCCTTTTAGGCGTTTCAATTAAATATTGTAAGAACTAAAAAAATCAGGTTTCCCATGGGCGCTTCCTCTTTGCACCGAGATAGACATTGAGGCTTCTTTCCTCATGAAGTTGCTTCGTAAGCTCTAAAACCTTCTTCTCCTGGGCATAGAACTGGTCCCTATAATTATTCCGCTCTTTCTTCAGCTGAATCCAGGACATTTGTAATTCCTCAGGATCAGTGGGCATATCAGGATGAAGAACCATATAGGGAATATCCCCTTCAGTAATGGGCTCCACAACCATTGGTAAGATGGCTATGTATGGCATCATAAGTTTCTGAGCATGAGCTTGTACCCATTGGAGATAAGGTTCCATAGGAATGGAAGTCTTCGGTCCCAAAGTCCTGATGTCAAATCTGTTTACCATGCCCCGAGCTCGTATGAACCTCTGGAGATACTCTTGAACATCATTCTCATAGTTAAACATAATGCCTTGGATAAGCATCTCATGAGGACCATCCCTTCGAGCGTAACCAAATTGTCGCAGAGCCAGAGAAGGATTATAGGTTATGCCTCCCCTAATTCCAAGTAGTGGGACATTAGGGAATTCCCTGCAGCGGTCAATAATAAAAATATCTCCCATAGATCGGGAATACCAGAGAATATTCGTGTGATAAAGTGACATTATCCTTTGCAACCAGCCCAAACCTTCTTCATTCTTCAGTACTGTCTTAGGGAGGTGAGAAAAAACCACCTCGAAAGAAATGGCACACAACATATAAGAATCCCTATTTTCTTTGTGGTGCGGGTATGGAAGGTATGTAAGATGTCTCAGAGTAAAGTGGGCACAAGGTTGTGAGAAAGGAAGACCTTTATATCATTCATATCTATAAGTAAGTCTGGATTAGGGAACAATACTAACCCATAGATGAGAAGGGCCAAGACCTCCTTAAAAGCCTGGAAGTCCAAATCATCCCAAAACAGCTGAGCCTTCTCTATTAGGAACTTGGCTAGAAAACCCTTAACTCCGTTTCTTATTTCCTAGTTAGATACAACGTCGGACACTTTCAGGTGTAAAGCTGTTGCAATGACCTCTGGATTCGGAGCTTCTTCCAAGCCGGTGAAAGAGAACTGATCCAAAATAGGTATGCCCAATATCTGAGGGAACTCTTCCATGGTAGGTACCAACTGATAGTCTGGAAAGGTGAAGCAATGATGCTTAGGTTCAAAGAACTGAAAGAGCACACACATCATATTCTCATCAAAACCCGAGGTAACCAGATTTAGGAGTCGACCGTAGTTCTTGGTGAATGAGGAAGTCTTAGAAACCCTGGATACTAGCTCTTTGAGTTGAAGCGGTATTCTCATAAAGCTGATTCAGATGGTATTTCTACGGGCGGAAGCCATGATCTACAAAACAGAACAAAGATAAATTCTCCTAATCCTTGAAATGGTTAGTGTAATGAAGAATGAATGTTTATGATGCATGATGTCATGTTTAAGCAAATTAATCACACACAAGCAAAGTACACAATACCTTAGTGTTGTACCCCAAAATTTGCCCTCCCATTTCTCATTGATATCTCATCACAAAGACCTTGGAGATCAAGATCCAGTTAGGGTTTCATCTGCTCAAGACTTCACCTTGCACTGTTGACCCAAATTAGGGTTTGTGTTTGCACAAAGATGTTTTGACCTAAAATGCCTAAGATGACTTTCTTGCTTCATATGGGACTCCCAAGTTTATCCATACCAAGTTTCAAGCCTTGATTCCAAGTTTTGCCCAGTCAATTGGACAGTTGACCTAGAAATCAACTGTATTGGGGAAAAAGTCAACTGTGGCCAATTGACAGTCAAATCTCATGAAAATTGACCCACATCAACATTATGAACTCACATGGACCATTTGATCAGGTTTGGATCACAATTCCACAAGAAATTTGATCAGATCATCAAAAGGGCAAAATGGTCATTTTTAGGGTTTTGACTGTACAAAGGCAATTTTTGACTGTTTGACCTAGCCAATGGCAAACCAAGCTCACCTATGGATTCAAGGATCCCATGGAATTATCTTGACATGCTCAACAAGTTCAAAAGATCCCAAATGCACAAGATTGACAGTTGAATTTCCCAGTCAATTGATCAATTTTGATTGTATACTGAAAAGTCAAACTTTGACTTTTTGGTCAAAATCAAGAGTCAAGATTCATTTTTCATCAAAACATGCCAAATCATGAAACTTGTTCACCAAGAAATCAAAAATTGCAAATTAGGGTTTGAAATGAGAATTTTTCATAACTTAGAATTTTTCTAAGTTATGAAAAACCCTAATTTTTTCCCAACTTTGCCTCACTTTCTCACCAAGATTCATTTGGATTCAAGCAAAAGTCAAAACATGAAAGTTGTATCTTGTTGCATAATCTACAACTTTTATTCATAAAGTTTCCCCAAAAGAGGCTTGTATCTCAAGTTACAATTTTTGGAATAAGGGTACTAAACCATTCTTAACTTAGTAAAAATTTGACCTATTTTGGCAAGGTTTTCTACCTAACTTCAAGACCATTTTCCATACACTTCCACTTGGAATTTCAATTTGCATTTCAAAGATGGATTGTAGTACGCATTCCAAGCTTTCCAAAATGTCCAAGAACTCATCAAACAACCTCATGACTTGAGAGAATCGAATTTTGCAATATGGCAAAAACTCACTTTTGAATTGGCCAATTTCCATGTTCATAACTTATGCATTTTCAAGTCAGCTTGGTTTATGCTACATTACAGGCCTCTAATCCCATTTTCACTCAATAATTTAATGCATATTCATTGTGCTAAGGCCTTGTTTCATGAGTTTAAGCATTACATGTTGAATTAATCCATAAATGGAAAAAGTGAAATAGCCATTTTTGCAAAAGCAAGTTTTATGTCATAATGCAAATCAACAAGTACAGATCAAATCTAATTGGCACAAGTTTATGAGTTAATCACACTAATCAAGGAGAAGCTTTGCAGCATGTTTAGGGGTCCTCTATCAGCCTAGAAACTCAAGTGGCCTTTGCTTTCTTAAGTGTTAAGAAACTTAGCATAATACAACATAACTTTCATCTCAGCACAAGCAAGCCTAAGCAAAGTTATCAAACATATCCTAAACATCAAACACAAGCTAGAACACGAGCAAACAAGGTCCCAAACACTCACATTCCCAGAATCACTCTCAAACTACAAAAACAGGGCAGGGTCTGCAGATTGAATCCCACAACTCATCCCTTTCACGCTTTCTTGCTCAAGGCTCATCAAACACATTCCCTAGCATCACTTGAAGCTGACCAAAGCATAAAACACGACCTGTAACTCCTCTAACTAGTTCCACCATTTTCACTTTCTTGTTTTGCAGTTGAAGGTCCATAGCTCGATTCAAGGTGTTTCAAAGCAAAGTAAGCATTGGAATAGCATCACCACACTTCAGGCAAGCTGTACAGATCATCATCTTGCCCTGAAATCTCCCCCATTGCCAGATAGAACTTCAACTGAACAGGTATCTTCTTGAACTTCTAACTCTTAGTGTAGGCATCATTAGCTCTAAGTTTGTGAATAAGAAGTGTTCTACTCATGCCCCTGAATCTGTACATGCTTTTACTTTTCATTTATTTTGCCTGAGCTATGAGAATTTAAGGTCTGAATATGGAAGAAAAGTTAGGTTAAGATTTGGGAATGTTAAAATTCTCTCTCATTTCTTAGAGTTAGGATGAGTTCTTTATATATTTAGAATCGTGATTCAATGCTTAACATTTCTTATGTTGTGAGTTTGTGCAAAAGATCAAAGAATCCAGATGTTTGAACTTGAGTAACAGGCGCGCGTTTTTGACATCTTTTTGTCTGAAGGTTGAAGAAGAAGCCACATGGGCTGGGCCTGCTTTGTCTTTTCTTTTCACACCATATTTCTGATTTCACACCACCTGAGCCCATTTTGTGTGTTTTATTGATTTTTTGATTTTTCTTTTTTCATTCTGGTTTATTTATTTTTCCTAATGATATTAAAAACATAAAAAACATTTTTTACACCATTTTTCTATTTTTAGGCATTTATTTGTTTATAGGAATCATTTGTACATAAATAATATACATATACTATTATTTAGAAAAAAAACTAGAAAAAATAATGCAAATATAATTTATTTCTGATTTTTATTTCATTTTTTTCTTTTGAAAATATTTTATACAAAATTTACTTTTTTTTATAAATATTAAATATTATTATTTTTGTATATATAATACTTATTTAGTAAATAGTAAAGATATTTATATATATTAATATATTTAGGGCAATAATACAAAAAATACACACATTTTTTATTTTATTAATATTTGACATGAAAAATACTTTTTATGAGTATTTTCCATTTTATTTCATTTTTTGTATATAATTATTAAATATTATACATATTAAATAGTTAATATATTTATTTAATGAAATTAGGGTTTACCCTTAAAATACAAAAACTCCAAAAATATTACTTTTTTTTTTATTTTTTTTATTCATTTTATTTATTGGACATAAAAAAATATATCCTTTTTCCATACATATAAAAACCCTTTTTGCATTTTTGCATCTTTATTTTATTTTCCATTTAATCTATGCAATTAATTATTTTGTAAATATTCCAAAATTGATGTAATAGCTAGGTTTAAATTCCTTGTCTAAATATCCCCCCATTTGAACATTTGTATCCCCCTTCCCATATTATTGTGTTGTAATAGTGTAGGAATTTTACTTTTCGCACTTTAGCGCTTTCTAAATATACCATGCTAGAATTAGGGTTTGTATGCAAATAAAACGAACAAAATAGTTTAACCTAATTTCAAGATAATCAAGCATGAAAATGGACAACACATATCACACTTGCACCCCTAGGGTATTCCACTTGTTGCCTTCAATAAATAGGCCATATTGCATGTTAGGTTTCTTTGGGCAAAAACAAATACAAAATCAATTGATCATAGTCCCTCGATGACGCTTTCGAAAAGTTGCCTAAAAATGATCAAGTCCCTTTCAAAGAAAAATTGCCCAAAGACATTTAACACTATTGCAATTATGGTCTAAACGATGACCCGCGCCCGTCCCTTTCACCTCCTAACACAAGATTGTCCACCAAATGCAATGGTGGAACAAAATTGTTAAAAGGGTTAAAACATAACAAAAATCTTTGAGAACTTTAGGGTAGATAGCTCTTAAGTACTTGTCAACTTGCAAAACAAAACACTTGCCTATTTTCAAAACCACACTTCACAAACACTTTCAAAACAAACTTTCAAAAAAAACCTTGAAACATCTTTTCAAAAAAAGACAAAACACCTTTTGTAAAACATTCGAGTAAAGAATTGTTACAAGGGTAGCCTATACAAGGCATCTTTTTCAAAACCTTTTCAAAACCATACACAAAGCACCATTTCAAACAATTGAAAACCAAGGCAAGTTGATCTAAGCGAGTACCTAAGAGCCCATGGATAACCATGGATAGAAAGGGTGCTAATACCTTCCCTTTCTATAATCTACTCCCCGAACCCAAGAAAAATCTCAAAGGTTTTTGCTGTGCTTTTTAAACCTTTCCTTAGGATAAAATAAAAAGTCGGTGGCGACTCTTGCTCAACCGAAACATTTGCGAAAACAAACGCAAAACCATAGTCAGTTCTCCCACCGTATCACAGAACTGGCGACTCTGCTGGGGACATTTTAAAAGTGGAGTAACCTTAGGGCTTAGATCACCCTCTTGCATGACTAATTGTGTGAATTAATTGCTTTATATCTTGGCTCTATTGTTTGGGTTTGCAATCCTACACCCAGATTTTTGGAAACATTCATAGATAGCAATACGTTGTGGAAACTGTGCGGGGTATACCGACACGGTCGAAGCAATAGCTATATTAGTGCGACATATTTGTGAGTACCGGTAACCCTTGAGTTCAATCAAGGAGAGTACGGTGCCGCTGAGTGATGTCACTAAGCACTAATGACCTAGAACCTTACTTGAACATCTTGGCCTTTTATTAGGGGTAGTGAGATGACCGGCTTTGGTGCAGTCCGAAGTTGGTAGATACTCGATACTACACTCATTGAGGGTTATTTTCTTGGAATATTTTGGTCGCTAGTTAAGTGGCTAAACCAAAACAATGAACAATGAAAACAATCCAATGATATTGAGCTCCTTAGAACCCGGTTACTATTTATAGGACAGGTTTTTAAGCCAACTACACTCAAGAGGGTACTTACCTATGAAACCCCATGCAAGCCTGAAACTAGGGTTTGGTGTGAATTGCTTGTACATTTGTTTTGTGCATACATCATAAACATCATAAAACATCATATGCATTCACTAACCATTTCAAGGGTTTAGATCTTCATCTTTGTTCTTGTTTTGTAGGTCATGGAAGTGCCTCGCAGAAAAACAATCCAAGTCAACCTTGTGAGAATTTCTCCTCAACTCAAGGAGCTCACCTCAAGAATTCCGGAAAGCTCATCCTTCAGTGAAAGACATGGCAGACTGCTCAGCGTAGTCAACACCAACATTGAAGAAGACATGATGAAAGTGCTATTCCAGTTCTTTGACCCTCTTCACCACTGTTTCACTTTCCCTGATTACCAGTTGGTGCCCACTTTGGAGGAGTTTTCTCAACTCCTGAGAATTCCTATCCTTAATCAACTACCCTTCAATGGTACGGAAAAGGAACCAAAGCCAGAAGATGTTGCTCGAGCATTACATCTACAACCATCCGACATCAAGGGGCATTGGGAAACCAGAAGTGGCGTCAAAGGATTCTTAGCTAAATTCTTGTTTGAGAAGGCACAAGAATGTTGGAATTCATTGGACCTTCAAGCCTTTGAAGAGATTGTGGCACTCCTTATCTATGGGTTGGTCTTGTTCCCAAATCCTGAACAGCTTGTAGATGTTAACGCCGTCAAAATCTTCTTGTCCAGAAATCCAATACCAACATTGCTTGGGGACATTCTTCACTCATTTTACACACGAACAATGAGAAAGAGGGGTGTTCTCATGTGTTGTACTCCTATCCTTGCAAGGTGGTTTATTTCGCACCTTCCACAATCTGTCTTGAAGAATGACCAAGGCTCAAGGTGGTCCCAACGGTTGATGACTCTTACTTACTCTGATGTACATTGGTGTTCTCGGTCCAGAGAAAATGTCATCATCGTCGATCATTGTGGAGAGTTTCCTAATGTTCCTTTACTTGGAATCAGAGGAGGTATCACCTACAACCCTTGCCTAGCTTTGAGGCAATTTGGATACGCACAGAGGGATGGCCCTCATGATATGTTGATTCCTGACCTAGTTTTTGACTTCGACAACGATGCGCAAGGACTTCGCCAAAGATTCATCAGAGCTTGGGGGAGGCCCAACAAGGTTGATAGCAAGACTCTGGGACACAAGAACTCCATCCCTCTTGAGCCTTATCTCAAGTGGGTACGAGCCCGAGCCCAAAGTCTAATGATGCCTTATCCTCATGTACTCCCTGTGATTAAAGAGCCCGTCAAGGAAGGAGAGGTTCCCTACACCATCCTACATCCTGACATGCCTACATCGTGGGAGGAAATGCAGAAAAGTTGGATTCAGCTCAAGAAGGAACGGAACACTTTTGAAGCCAGCTTCTACGCTAGTGAGAAGAAGGTTCTAGAGCTTACCCGCAGACTCCATGAGCAAGAGGCCCTCAACACCTACATCGCGCCAAAGAGGATGCGCAATGTCTTTTTACCTTAAGAAGTTTTTGTAATATTTGGCCCATGGGGCATTTATGTACTAACAAATTTCTTCTTATCAATATGACGTGCGTTCTTCTTTGTCTGAAACAAGTTTGAATGTTCTAAATCCTTGAATGCATTGCATACATAATCATGTCATTCATCATGTGCATAAGCAGGTCTCACTCCAGGTTTCCTTATCTGTCTGTTGTTTATTTCAGTAGGATGGATCTCGAGCAAACAGTCAAAGACCTACAAGCTCAGAATGCACAGTTCCAGCAACTCCTGACAACCTTGGCTAAAGGTCAGGAGGATCTCAAGACCTTGCTGGGGAATAAAGACCCAGTGAAAAATAAGAAAAAGAGACTCGAGGTGGCTACTTTAGGGAGAAGATTTGACGGAGAGGCCAGGAGAGTGCTTGAATTTCCTCCTACTTCTGATGAAGGGACCAGTAAAGGAGGTGGAGCTGCGGTACCTTCCGAGTCCGATGTGGAAGAAGAGGAGGTCGAAGAGGATGAAGATTACTCTGATCAGCAATACCCTCCAGCTGATGATAAATACAAAGGTTTAGAAGACAGGTTGGCCGCCATGGAGCTACAAAGAGTACCGGGTTTGGACTTTGAAGACCTGGTTTTGGTTGCCTGGATTGTGATTCCCCCAAAATTCAAAGTGCCAGTTTTTGTGAGGTATGATGGGCTGTCCTGTCCAAAAATGCATCTCAGGTCCTACGTGAGAAAGATCCAACCCTATACGGCAGATAAAAACCTTTGGATCCACTTCTTTCAAGACAGCCTTTCTGGAGCTCAATTGGAGTGGTTTTATCAGCTAGAGGGAACCAGCGTCCGAAATTGGGAAGACTTGGCCACCGCTTTTTACAAACAATATCAGTACAATTCTGACCTTGCTCCCACGCGTACCCAACTTCAGGGTATGTCATTGGGAACAGGCGAAGGATTCAAAGAATATGCACAAAAATGGAGGGATTTGGCTGGCAGGGTGCAGCCTCCTTTAACCGACCGTGAGCTTGTTGATATGTTTCTAGGGACCCTATCTGGGCCATTTTTCAATCATCTAATTGGTAACTCTTCCGCGGGGTTTACCGATTTGATCTTAACAGGCGAAAGAATAGAAGCTGGCATCAAGTCAGGAAAGATTCAGAAGGGTGTTGCTGCAAGTGTTGAGAAGAAGCCTTTTAAGAAGGAAACAGCTGTGGTATATTCTCAGAGAAGAGCAGGGAAGATTGAGCGCCGACCGACCGTGGGGGCCGTAATGATTCAAAATCCTTCAAGTGAGCAGCCTCGCTATAACCAGTCCAGACCAAATCAACAACGAGTGGAACGGCCACAACGGAAGTTCACCCGAATTAATATGACTCCAGCGCAAGTGCTTCCCCATCTGTTGAAGTTGAATCTCGCCACTATCAAGGAGGCACCAAAGAATGTGAATACGTCCTCTCCACATTATCATCCTAATGCTAAATGCGCCTACCATTCTGACAGTGTCGGGCACGACACCAATGATTGTTGGGCACTCAAGCATAAAATCCAAGACCTGATAGAGGCGAAGGAGGTGGAGTTCGATGCTCCGGAGAAGCCTAATGTGATATCTGCTCCCATGCCGAAGCACGGCCGAAATGTCAATGCCATTGAAGAAGATTTGTATGTTGCTGATGTCAATGATCTGATAACTCCTTTGCTAACCATCAAGTTGAATCTGTTAAGGGCCGGGATCTTCCCGGGATGTAAAGAAGACTGCTATTGTTGTTACTCTCTGCCGTTTGATTGTCCGTTACTGAAGAAAGGCATCCAAGGCCTTATAGATAGTCGACAAATTTTGTTTGAAAACGTTTCTGCTGTTCCAACCCATATCGAAGATGTCTCAATCATAACCATTCACGCCAATCTTTCCAAGGCCGTCAGAAAGCCTGTTAAGATTACGCCAGCTACGAAATCTGTTTCTTTGAAGATAACAATGCCAGGGCCTGTCCCCTATGTTTCTAAGAAGTCAATACCATGGAACTATGGCGGTGACTTCTACTACCATGGTATCAAACAAATCGAAATAACTGAAGAAAGTTTGGATGATGAAGAAGCCAGCATTGGTAACATTGCAGGCACGAGCAAAATCACCCGGAGCGGGAGAATTTTTTCTCCAGAGATTGCCCCTCCAAGAGCAATCTTTGGACCCTCATCTGCCGACAAGGTCATCCCTGCCCCAATAAAACTCTCTGCTAGAACCCCTTTGATTGAAGATGTTGTTGTTCCTACAACTGTCTCTCCTACCACTGCTGACAAAGGTAAGGGAATCCAAGATGAGCTCGTCAGGACGAGGGCTCAGCCCTTGGTTATCCCGGAAACCTCCAAGAAGGAAATGGATGAGATCTTGAAGATAATCAAAAGGAGTGATTACGATGTGGTAGAACAGCTGGGGCAAACCCCCTCAAAGATCTCCATGCTGGCACTACTACTTTGCTCAGAAGCGCACGCTAAAGCTTTGATCAAATTCCTGAAGGCAGCCCATGTGCCCCAGGAAACTTCTGCAGATCAATTTCAGAATTGCGTGGCTAGCCTTACTGCGAACAATGGATTAGGTTTCTCTGATGCCGACTTAACTCCTAAAGGTAGAAACCACAATGATGCTTTGCACATTTCAGTCGAGTGTCGAGGAACTACTCTCGCACATGTCTTGGTCGACACTGGTTCGTCGCTGAATGTACTGCCTAAGAAGGCCTTGGACCGACTAGATTGTGAAGGGTTGGAGTTGAAACCGAGTGATATTATTGTCATAGCTTTCGATGGTTCGAAGAGAATGGTCCATGGGGAGGTTGATATTCCCGTCAAGATAGGCACTGAGGTGTTTAAGTCTACTTTCTATGTGATGGACATCCGTCCGTCATACTCTTGCTTGTTGGGTAGGCCTTGGATACACCATGCAGGGGCAGTCACCTCCTCCTTACATCAGATGTTGAAGTATCCTGTCAGGGGAAAGATCATTACCGTCCATGGTGAAGAGGAGTACATGATTAGCCACTTGAACTCTTTCCGATCTGTGGAGGTTGAAGGGGAGTTCATTGAGACGCCTTTTCAGCATTTCGAAGAGGTCCTTCCTGAAATAGCAGTAGCAAAGTTGGCAGCTGAGACACCGAGGCAGATGGCCAGGATGGCATCTCTGGAGGACGCAAGGGCCGCGATAAAGGAAGGGAAGAATTCAGCATGGGGGCAGTTACCTGATATTCCGCATAAGACAGACAAATTCGGTTTAGGGTTCACTACTGCAGGCCAAAAAGCTATGCGCCGGTCGAATATTGAAAGAGCGCCAATCAAAATTTCTCCCTACGGAATCAATGCTTTGGAGGACGAGGACAAAGAGAGCAACATCGAAGAGTGGATTTACTAAACTGTCAAAGGGGGATTGTGCAACTGGGAGGAAAAAGACTTTGTCCCCATCACTTTTATTCATCAGTAATTTATCTGTCAAACATTTCCTATTTGGTCTGTAATATTTGTTTCTGAACAATCCGTACACTATCTTTTCCACCTCATGCCTTGCCCGGGGCATGTAGGTCCATTTGTAAGGGTTTTGATTATTTTTCATATCCTTATGCCATGTTTAATGATTCATTGGATGTTTTTCATCTGATAAACTGCTTGTGTTCATTTTCTTTCCTTTTGCATTTTTTGTTTAAGGATGGCTATCCCTTACACACACCCACACTCACAAATGCAGGTACCCATCCATTCCGGATTCCATGGGTGACCATTCTGCTATATCCTTCAATAACTCTGAAGATCTGGTCAATCAAGCCGAGTATGAAGATGACGAAGGTTGTGAAGTACCAGGGGAATTAGCCAGACTCCTACAGCAGGAGGAAAGGGCCATCTTACCGCACGAAGAGTCATTGGAAACTGTCAACTTAGGGACCGAGGAAGACCGGAAGGAGGTGCAAGTGGGTGCCAATCTGGAGCCAAGTGTCAAGGAACGCCTGATACAATTGCTGAATGAGTATGTTGAAATCTTCACTTGGTCTTATGAAGACATGCCGGGTTTAGACACAGACATCGTGGTTCACCGTCTCCCCACAAGAGAGGATTGTCCACCGATCAAGCAAAAAGTCCACTGAATGAGGCCTGACATGTCTGAAAAGATCAAAGCAGAAGTGATGAAGCAATTCAACGCTGGCTTTCTGGCTGTTACGTCCTATCCTCAATGGGTCGCTAACATCGTGCCAGTACCTAAGAAAGATGGCAAGGTCAGGATGTGTGTGGACTACCGGGATTTGAATAGGGCCAGCCCCAAAGATGATTTTCCACTTCCACACATTGACATTTTGATCGACAATACAGCTCAGCATAAAGTGTTTTCCTTCATGGATGGATTCTCGGGCTACAATCAAATTAAGATGGCTCCCGAGGATATGGAGAAAACAACTTTTGTCACACAATGGGGCACTTTCTGTTATAAGGTGATGCCGTTCGGGCTGAAGAACGCAGGGGCAACTTATCAACGCGCCATGGTAGCTTTGTTTCATGATATGATACATCATGAGATTGAAGTTTACGTAGACGATATGATAGCTCGGTCACAAACAGAGGAGGAGCACCTTGAACACCTAGAAAAGCTGTTTGCCAGGTTGAAAGAATACAAGCTCAGGCTGAATCCAAGTAAATGCACTTTTGGAGTTAGGTCTGGTAAACTCCTGGGATTCATTGTAAGCAACAAAGGCATTGAAGTCGATCCAGCAAAAGTAAAAGCAATACAAGAGATGCCTGCTCCCCGTACAGAAAAGGAGGTTAGAGGGTTCTTGGGGCGCTTGAACTATATTTCCAGATTCATCTCTCATCTGACTTCTACCTGTGAGCCGATTTTCAAACTCTTGAAGAAAGATCAGGTAGTCGAATGGAACGACGATTGCCAAGCTGCTTTTAATAAGATCAAGGAGTATTTGCTAGAACCTCCTATTCTGATGCCACCCTTCGAAGGAAGACCACTGATCATGTATTTGACCGTCTTGGATAACTCAATGGGGTGTGTTTTGGGCCAGCATGATGAGTCTGGTCGAAAAGAGCATGCTATTTATTACCTTAGCAAAAAGTTTACCGACTGTGAGACTCGCTACTCACTACTCGAGAAAACTTGATGCGCTTTGGTATGGGCTGCTCGCCGACTAAGACAATATATGTTGACTCATACTACCTTGTTGATTTCCAAAATGGATCCTATCAAGTATATCTTCGAAAAGCCCGCTTTATCTGGAAGGATAGCTAGATGGCAAATGATCCTAACAGAGTATGACATCCAGTACACCACCCAAAAAGCTATAAAAGGGAGTGTACTAGCCGACCATCTAGCTCATCAAGCTATCGAAGACTATCAACCCATGAGATTTGACTTCCCAGACGAGGACATCATGAATTTGGACAACATTGAAGGTGATGGACCGTATGACGGACCCAAAAAGGGATCTCGATGGACCCTGTACTTTGATGGTGCTTCAAATGCACTTGGAAATGGTATCGGCGCAGTACTCATTTCTCCGGAAGGCTGTCACACACCTTTCACGGCCCGACTTTGCTTCAACTGCACAAACAACATGGCTGAATACGAAGCTTGCATCTTTGGTCTCAAGGCTGCTATAGACTTGGGGATCAAATCTTTGATCGTATTTGGGGACTCGACTTTGGTCATCAGTCAAATCAAAGGAGAGTAGGATACCAAGCATCCTAATATTATCCCATACAAAGAACATGTCCTGACATTGTTGCCTCATTTCGAGCAAATTACCTTCGAGCATTTCCCACGAGAAGAGAATCAGCTAGCAGATGCTCTAGCTACAATGTCTTCCATGTTTAAACTCAACTGGGATAACAAGGCTCCCAAAATCACCATCGAGCGAATGGATGAACCTGCGCATTGTCATGAGATTAATACCGAAGAAGTAGTGGAACAACCTTGGTTCCATGAAATCAAAAGGTATCTCGAGACTAGAGATTATCCCGAAGGAGCTTCCGTAAATGACAAGAGGTTCTTAAGGAAATTTGCTGCTAAGTTATTCCTGAGCAACGGTATCCTTTACAAACGAAGCCATGATTGTGTATTACTCTGATGCGTAGACAAAGCTGGAGCAGAGTTGATCATGACTGAGATACACATCGGCACATTTGGCACTCACTTGAGTGGGCATACAATGGCTAAGAAGATCCTAAGGGCAGGCTATTACTGGTCTACCATGGAAGCTGACTGCCATCAACATTCCCGTACTTGCCATAAATGTCAAGTCTACGCTGACAAAGTTCATATCCCTCCGGTTCCTCTCAACGTTCTGACTGCTCCTTGGCCATTTGCAATGTGGGGCATTGACATGATTGGGGAGATCAAGCCCACGGCTTCCAACGGACATCGCTTCATTTTGGTTGCCATTGACTATTTCACCAAATGGGTCGAAGCAGCTTCCTTCGCCTCTGTTACTAAAAACGTGGTTGCCCGCTTCATCAAACAAAATCTCATATGTCGGTATGGTGTTCCAGACAGGATCATCACAGACAACGGTACGAATCTGAATAACACGATGATCACCGCATTGTGCAAACAGTTCAAGATTTATCATCACAATTCATCTCCCTATCGGCCGAAGATGAACGGTGTTGTTGAAGCTGCGAACAAAAACATTAAGAAGATCATTCAGAAAATGACAGTCACTTACAAAGACTGGCATGAGATGTTACCGTTTGCTCTGCATGGATACCGTACGACGACACGTACTTCAACCGGGGCAACCCCATTTTCGTTGGTATATGGCATGGAAGCTGTCCTGCCTATGGAAGTTCAGATTCCTTCTCTAAGGATTATGAAGGACACAGGTTTGAATGAAGATGATTGGATGCAGACCCGACTTGATCAACTCAATTTGATCGACGAGAAGCGACTCGCTGCTATATGCCATGGTCAGACGTATCAAAAACGGATGATCAAGGCCTTCAATAAGAAAGTCAGACGTCAAGTGTATCAAGTCGGAGATCTCGTGATCAAGCGGATTATCTTGCCGCAAAGTGATCCCAGGGGCAAATGGACTCCTACATATGAAGGACCATTTGTGATCAAGAGTATATTTTCTGGTGGTGCAATGATTCTGACCACCATGGACGGCGACGATTTGCCGCATCCTACGAACGCAGACATAGTCAAAAGATACTACGCATAAGATAACCCGACAAGTTGAAAACCCGAAAGGGCGGCTTGGGCAAAAAAGGGGTTTCCCGGTGGATCGAAAACCCGAAAGGGCGATTCAGGCAAAAGTTAGGGAATTAAAGCGTATGACTATGTCTCGTCGGATCACTTCAAAGACAATCTCTTCATCAACCAGTTCCAGGCTTCGGATCAATCCAGTCATCGGCAAACGAAGCATTGAATGGACATATATTCAGAGTTGTGAAGGCTATAGCGGAATGGAATCCCATGGAATTATTTCACATAGCCATCTTTATTTTGTATAAATCTTTCAAATATTTACGACAAAATCCTCTTACTAGGATGATTGTCTCCTTTGTACAAATATACTCATAGAAAGTCAATACAAATACTTTTCCCAGAAATTTGTGTCGTTTCCTTTTTCTTTTCTCTTGCACTATTTGTTTATTTTGAGAAACGTCCAATGTTTTGTTAAATAGGCATATGCATTTGAACATAATCATTTCCTTACGAATCAAGAAAGAGGATTACTGATAGGTTGAAGGTACAGTTGGATATCTTGATACCCTTTAAAAGGAAACCCCTAGGAGATTTGGAATCCATATCCCCCAGCAAGTCTTGAAGCTTATCCCCTGCAGAGTACGGACGTCTCTCCCGAGTTTTATTCAAAGTTATCCCTCACAGGGGCTTATAACTGGGTTATCCTCAGCTTATTGCCACGGAAGATCGCACTCGCCAAAATTCTTCCTACCTCCAGCGGAGTTCATCAGAGTTCCCCAACATAACTTATCAATACAATCCCCAGAGGAATTTATCTTTGTTATCCCCAGCCAGAGAACCCTCCAGAACTCAATTCCCCTCAGAATTTAAGTTTCAGTATCCCCAGCCGAGCTAAAACTTCAATTTATCAATCCCCGGCGGAGCCAGACTAATGAACCTCCTCCCCACAGAGTTTTGTGAGGGCAAATCTTGAGTTCCCCAGTGAAGTCGCCAGAAATACTTCCCACCAAACTGAAGATCCTCAGCCTTACGTCCCCAGCATGAGTCTATTAGATTGGAACTCCCCAGTAGAAGTCGTCAGGAATTCCCCAGAAGATTGGTATACAACCCAAGCTCTTTATTCTCCAGCAACGACCAGGAATTATTCTTCCCGGCAGCAGTCAAGATACTGTTATCTTCAGCCATCTCGGATTCATCTATCCTTTGCAAGACAGCTCTCCAGCTTACATGCGCATTCATTTGCATTCATATCACATAACATACATTGTATCATGCATCATGACATTGCATATAACTAACTCTTTACCTTTCAGGTAAGATCAGTCGAAAGACTAATATCATCATCTTCCGAGATCCTTTCCAGGAATAGTTCGGATGTGACCCATACATGGCAACATTCTAATGCTTATACCAGATTTATCCAGATGCAGCTTTACACGAGCTCATCATCAGGGAACCCTACACCGGTTCTTCCTCCAAATTCAAGGTTTCTGAAAACAGTTCACGGGTTCTCCAAGTAACGGATGTTAACCTATCGCTTGTTCAGTTTCTTCTCAAGACTTCTGAAAACAGTTTATGGATTCTTCCCAACAACGGACGTTAATCTATCGCTTGTTCAGATGCAACTTTTGAAAACAGTTTACGGACGCTTCCCAACAACGGATGCTGCTCTATTGCTTATTCAACTTCAAGACTTCTGAAAGCAGTTCACGGGTTCTCCAAGTAACGGATGTTAACCTATCGCTTGTTCAGATTCTTCTCCAGACTTCTGAAAATAGTTTACGGATTCTTCCCAACAACGGATGTTAATCTATCGCTTGTTCAGACTCTTCTCAACTTCTGAAAGCAGTTCACGGGTTCTCCAAGTAACGGATGTTAACCTATCGCTTGTTCAGATTCTTCTCCAGACTTCTGAAAACAGTTTATGGATTCTTCCCAACAACGGATGTTAATCTATCAATTTGTTCAGATGCAATTTTTGAAAACAGTTTATGGATTCCTCCCAACAACGGATGTCAATCTATTGCTTATTCAGACCCCATTTCAGAGATGGTCCCAAGCATGGGCACCTTCCTGATACTCATTCCAGATGGCATCTTTAAGCCCATCCCCGACAAGTTTCTGTCATTCTTCCAGATGGCATCGTTAAGCCCATCTCCAAATGGCATCTCTAAGCCCATTCCCGCATCCATTGCTTTGACAAGTGCAAATTTCCGGGCACTCTAGTGTCCAATCTCCTTTTACCCTCGAGTCACGAAAGGCAAACTTGCCAATCTAACTCTTCGGATTCAAGAAGATTGAACAGGGGCAACTGTTGTACCCCAAAATTTGCCCTCCCATTTCTCATTGATATCTCATCACAAAGACCTTGGAGATCAAGATCCAGTTAGGGTTTCATCTGCTCAAGACTTCTCCTTGCACTGTTGACCCAAATTAGGGTTTGTGTTTGCACAAAGATGTTTTGACCTAAAATGCCTAATATGACTTTCTTGCTTCATATGGGACTCCCAAGTTTATCCATACCAAGTTTCAAGCCTTGATTCCAAGTTTTGCCCAGTCAATTGGACAGTTGACCTAGAAATCAGCTGTATTGGGGAAAAAGTCAATTGTGGCCAATTGACAGTCAAATCTCATGAAAATTGACCCACATCAACATTATGAACTCACATGGACCATTTGATCAGGTTTGGATCACAATTCCACAAGAAATTTGATCAGATCATCAAAAGGGCAAAATGGTCATTTTTAGGGTTTTGACTGGACAAAGGCAATTTTTGACTGTTTGACCTAGCCAATGGCAAACCAAGCTCACCTATGGATTCAAGGATCCCATGGAATTATCTTGACATGCTCAACAAGTTCAAAAGATCCCAAATGCACAAGATTGACAGTTGAATTTCCCAGTCAATTGATCAATTTTGACTGTATACTGAAAAGTCAAACTTTGACTTTTTGGTCAAAATCAAGAGTCAAGATTCATTTTTCATCAAAACATGCCAAATCATGACACTTGTTCACCAAGAAATCAAAAATTGCAAATTAGGGTTTGAAATGAGAATTTTTCATAACTTAGAATTTTTCTAAGTTATGAAAAACCCTAATTTTTTCCCAACTTTGCCTCACTTTCTCACCAAGATTCATTTGGATTCAAGCAAAAGTCAAAACATGAAAGTTGTAGCTTGTTGTATAATATACAACTTTGATTCACAAAGTTTCCCCAAAAGAGGCTTGTATCTCAAGTTACAATTTTTGGAATAAGGGTACTAAACCATTCTTAACTTAGTAAAAATTTGACCTATTTTGGCAAGGTTTTCTACCTAACTTCAAGACCATTTTCCATACACTTCCACTTGGAATTTCAATTTGCATTTCAAAGATGATTTGTAGTACACATTCCAAGCTTTCCAAAATGTCAAAGAACTCATCAAACAACCTCATGACTTGAGAGAATCGAATTTTGCAATATGGCAAAAACTCACTTTTGAATTGGCCAATTTCCATGTTCATAACTTATGCATTTTCAAGTCAGCTTGGTTTATGCTACATTACAGGCCTCTAATCCCATTTGCACTCAATAATTTAATTCATATTTATTGTGCTAAGGCCTTGTTTCATGAGTTTAAGCATTACATGTTGAATTAATCCATAAATGGAAAAAGTGAAATAGCCATTTTTGCAAAAGCAAGCTTTATGTCATAATGCAAATCAACAAGTACAAATCAAATCTAATTGGCACAAGTTTATGAGTTAATCACACTGATCAAGGAGAAGCTTTGCAGCATGTTTAGGGGTCCTCTATCAGCCTAGAAACTCAAGTGGCCTTTGCTTGCTTAAGTGTTAAGAAACTTAGCATAATACAACATAACTTTCATCTCAGCACAAGCAAGCCTAAGCAAAGTTATCAAACATATCCTAAACATCAAACACAAGCTAGAACACGAGCAAACAAGGTCCCAAACACTCCCATTCCCAGAATCACTCTCAAACTGCAAAAACAGGGCAGGGTCTGCAGATTGAATCCCACAACTCATCCCTTTCATGCTTTCTTGCTCAAGGCTCATCAAACACATTCCCTAGCATCACTTGAAGCTGACCAAAGCATAAAACACGACTTGTAACTCCTCTAACTAGTTCCACCATTTTCACTTTCTTGTTTTGCAGTTGAAGGTCCATAGCTCGATTCAAGGTGTTTCAAAGCAAAGTAAGCATTGGAATAACATCACCACACTTCAGGCAAGCTGTACAGATCATCATCTTGCCCTGAAAGCTCCCCCATTTCCAGATAGAACTTCAACTGAACAGGTATCTTCTTGAACTTCTAACTCTTAGTGTAGGCATCATTAGCTCTAAGTTTGTGAATAAGAAGTGTTCTACTCATGCCCCTGAATCTGTACATGCTTTTACTTTTCATTTATTTTGCCTGAGCTATGAGAATTTAAGGTCTGAATATGGAAGAAAAGTTAGGTTAAGATTTGGGAATGTTAAAATTCTCTCTCATTTCTAAGAGTTAGGATGAGTTCTTTATATATTTAGAATCGTGATTCAATGCTTAACATTTCTTATGTTGTGAGTTTGTGCAAAAGATCAAAGAATCCAGATGTTTGAACTTGAGTAACAGGCGCGCGTTTTTGACATCTTTTTGTCTGAAGGTTGAAGAAGAAGCCACATGGGCTGGGCCTGCTTTGTCTTTTCTTTTCACACCATATTTCTGATTTCACACCCCCTGAGCCCATTTTGTGTGTTTTATTGATTTTTTGATTTTTCTTTTTTCATTCTGGTTTATTTATTTTTCCTAATGATATTAAAAACATAAAAAACATTTTTTACACTATTTTTCTATTTTTAGGCATTTATTTGTTTATAGGAATCATTTGTACATAAATAATATACATATACTATTATTTAGAAAAAAAACTAGAAAAAATAATGCAAATATAATTTATTTCTGATTTTTATTTCATTTTTTTCTTTTGAAAATATTTTATACAAAATTTACTTTTTTATATAAATATTAAATATTATTATTTTTGTATATATAATACTTATTTAGTAAATAGTAAAGATATTTATATATATTAATATATTTAGGGCAATAATACAAAAAATACATACATTTTTTATTTTATTAATATTTGACATGAAAAATACTTTTTATGAATATATTCCATTTTATTTCATTTTTTGTATATAATTATTAAATATTATACATATTAAATAGTTAATATATTTATTTAATGAAATTAGGGTTTACCCTTAAAATACAAAAACTCCAAAAATATTACCTTTTTTATTTTTTTTATTCATTTTATTTATTGGACATAAAAAATATATCCTTTTTCCATACATATAAAAACCCTTTTTGCATTTTTGCATCTTTATTTTATTTTCTATTTAATCTATGCAATTAATTATTTTGTAAATATTCCAAAATTGATGTAATAGTTAGGTTTAAATTCTTTGTCTAAATATCCCCCCATTTGAACATTTGTATCCCCCTTCCCATATTATTGTGTTGTAATAGTGTAGGATTTTTACTTTTCGCACTTTAGCGCTTTCTAAATATACCATGCTAGAATTAGGATTTGTATGCAAATAAAACGAACAAAATAGTTTAACCTAATTTTAAGATAATCAAGCATGAAAATGGACAACAGATATCACACTTGCACCCCTAGGGTATTCCACTTGTTGCCTTCAATAAATGGGCCATATTGCATGTTAGGTTTCTTTGGGCAAAAACAAATACAAAATCAATTGATCATAGTCCCTCGATGACGCTTTCGAAAAGTTGCCTAAAAATGATCAAGTCCCTTTCAAAGAAAAATTGCCCAAAGACATTTAACACTATTGCAATTATGGTCTAAACGATGACCCGCGCCCGTCCCTTTAACCTCCTAACACAAGATTGTCCACCAAATACAATGGTGGAACAAAATTGTTAAAAGGGTTAAAACATAACAAAAATCTTTGAGAACTTTAGGGTAGATAGCTCTTAAGTACTTGTCAAATTGCAAAACAAAACACTTGCCTATTTTCAAAACCACACTTCACAAACACTTTCAAAACAAACTTTCAAAAAAAACCTTGAAACATCTTTTCAAAAAAAGACAAAACACCTTTTGTAAAACATTCGAGTAAAGAATTGTTACAAGGGTAGCCTATACAAGGCATCTTTTTCAAAACCTTTTCAAAACCATACACAAAGCACCATTTCAAACAATTGAAAACCAAGGCAAGTTGATCTAAGCGAGTACCTAAGAGCCCATGGATAACCTTAGATAGAAAGGGTGCTAATACCTTCCCTTTCTATAATCTACTCCCCGAACCCAAGAAAAATCTCAAAGGTTTTTGCTGTGCTTTTTAAACCTTTCCTTAGGATAAAATAAAAAGTCGGTGGCGACTCTTGCTCAACCAAAACATTTACGTAAACAAACGCAAAACCATAGTCAGTTCTCCCACCGTATCACACTTAGGTTTAGGCTTTCATGGGGTTTATAGGTAAATACCCTCTTAAAATTTAGCTGGTTTCAAACCTGTCCTAGAAATAGTAACTGGGTTCTAAGGAGTCTCAATATCACTGATCTTTCTTTATCGAGTTATTTCAGATAAGAAATCTTCTCTTGCGGCCGAAACATCTCGAAAGTTCAATCTCAATGAGTGTAGCATCGAGTATCAACCAATTCCAAGCTTTACACTGAGACCGGCTATCTCTCTACTTTCTAATGTCCAAGTTTGTTCAACTAAGG
This sequence comes from Vicia faba, assembly GCA_948472305.1. Classification (NCBI taxonomy): domain Eukaryota; kingdom Viridiplantae; phylum Streptophyta; class Magnoliopsida; order Fabales; family Fabaceae; genus Vicia; species Vicia faba. The sequence goes on along the minus strand of OX451738.1, from coordinate 46,953,673 downwards.
TTATAAGGTTCGTTAGTGCTTTACGACACCATGCGGCGACCCTGTATTCTCCTCGATTCGACACAAGGGATACCGGTACCAACCAAAGTGTCACACCAACACAGCTATCGCTTCAACCATATTGGTCTACGTCGTACAATCTCCATGATCTATTATTGTTTACCTAAAAAAATGTCCCCAGATCCGGGTATAGGATCTATACAAGAATACCCCAACAAACCTTTAAAAGTAAAGCAATCAAAGCAAACAAAAGAAAGCAATTTAAAATGATCTAGACCCTAAGGTAAACCCCACTTTATAATTTTCCCCAGCAGAGTCGCCAGTTCTGTGATACGGTGGAAGAACCGACTGTTACTACTGGTTTGCGTTTTTTGTTTGCAAATGTCGCGGTAAGCAAGAGTCGCCACCGACTTTTCTTTTATCCAACAAGGAAAGGGTGAAAAGAATAGAAAAAGACCTTTTTTCGAGATTTCTGAGTACGGGGGGTAGATTATGGAAAGGGAAGGTATTAGCACCCTTTCCATCCACGGTTTTCCATGGGCTCTTAGGTACTTACTCATTTTCTAAAATTTCTTGTGTTTGTGTGTTTGAAAAGCTTTGAAAATTGCCTTAGTGCGGCGATTCAATTTATGGTAACTCTTGTATCAGTCCTCAAGAGTTTGAAAAGTGTTTGAAAGTGTGTAAAAAGGATTGTTTGAGCAAGTACCTAACAATTATCTACCTACTCGAAAAAAGGTGTTCTTTTCCTCCTATCCTTTAGACCATGTTATCCTACTATTAGTGAATAGGTAACCCTAGACGTTGGATGTTTGAGGGACTATCGAAAGGGACGTACGGTCACTAAGGCAACAGGGCAAGATCTCTTAGTAACTGTCCTAAATCCCTAAGATCACTTTTATACCGAGGCAACAATCAAGAGGGTCATCGAGGGACTAATGATTTCTAGACTTAAGGACAGCCACTAAAAATTCTCACATTTCGAGAATTGTGACCGTAATTCGAAGGCAACCGAGTGAGGTATACCCTAAGGGTGCAAGTGTGCAACAGTGTACTTTTTTCAGATATTTTATCTTGTGCAATTAGGGTTATCTAGGTTCAATTAATCATTATCTTTCCGGCAACCCTATTAAACATTCATCTAAACAGTTTATCAGGCGGGAAAATAAATGGCGGAAAGATAAAGTTCCTACAGTTATTACAAGGCTTTAGTGTAGATACATAAATAGTGAACGAAAAATAAAGTGCGGGAATCGAAAACCCTAATTAAACTATTACAAACTGGGAGCAATTACATAATTATAAATAATACAACAAAGATAATAAACATGCGACGCGTCTAAACCTTAAAACACACATAGATTAAAAGAAAAGTATTTTTGTTGTTTTTATTTGAGAAAACAGGTTAAATGATGTGAGAGTAATTAATTAATTGGAAAAGTTATTAATGAAAAAAAAGTGATTAAATCTGAATAAAAATATTTTTGATTTTTTTAAGAAAAAGATTTGGAATTTAAACCTAGGTTCTAATTGATTTTATTTAAAAGAGAAACAAATCAAAAAATATAAATCAAATTGATTTACAAAATTTATTTTAATAAAAAAAACCTAAATCCTATTTTTTTTTTGTGATTTAACTGATTTTATAATTAAATAAAAAAATTGATTTGTTTTGAAATAATTAAAATAAAAATAAAGAAAAGGTAAAAGAATGGGCTTGATGGGGGTGAGAAACTCAATTGGAGGGTAGGCCTGCTGGAATGTGTCAAGGCCCAAATCTGGTTGGTCCACAGCTGCGCTGGATCCAGTGGGAGGCATGTTTGGAGGTCCACCATAGGGATGCACCTCCAAGCGCTGGATCTGGATGAAGGGGTGATCCTATGGCTGAGCGTGAGAGTGTATGATGCGCGCCTGGGGTAATGGTGCATTAGAATCTGCAAGAAATTGAGAGAAAATAGAAAATGTTGGAGGCAGGGGTCGAACCCCTGACCTCCCACACACAACGCCTTATGACCCTTCCTTCTTACCACGGGGACGCTTGGTTAGTCGTTATACAAAATACAAATAATATATTATATGCCCTAATGAGTCAGTGGTGTGATAAAATGCGCGCGCAGGTTTGAATGGCCCAACCAGATTATACCACACCTTCGTCTTCTCCAAAGGAACTGTCGTTTTAGACAGGATTTTTACCTATAGACAATATGATGTAACTATAAACCTATAAATCTCAAAAATCAACACCAGACGAGATAAATCAAATCTAAATACATAGATCAACTGGGTTTGATCTCTTGAGTGCAATGGTGTTCATCTTTGGCCTTGATTTTTCCTGAAACGAAAAGCCCTCAAACGGACCTCTAAACCCTAGCAATGGAATATCACACATCCTGCATCTAAACACGAATTCAACTATACAAAAACTTTCTATGCATCCATACAAACACAAGTATGCAATCAAAACAGATTAATAATACAAGAATGCACATATACGAATTTGAAAAAAATGTAGCAAACCGTGATGATGTAGGTGATGATTCTTGGAGCTTTGGCGTCCGGGAGTGATGCAACTAGCTTCGAGTACCTCCAGTAATCGATTGCAAGCCTCAGGATGCTTTAAATCCCTCTTCAACTATGAATCTGATTGGCACTTTTTTATGAAAAATTTGGAACTTTTCTGGACTTGTGGAGGCAACTTTCTTCTTCCTCTTTGACCTAGGGTTCTTGTGTTTATGTAGTGTATCTCATTAGGGTTGCAAATGTGGAAAGAAATCAATGATTTCATGAGAAAATATCCTCCTTTCAATTATGTGATTTTTGCTTATTTTTGGAACAAATCCAATCTTTTCCTTCCTCCACGATTTTGCTTTGATTTGCTAGCATGCTTTGATGATTATTTGATAAGGAAAAGATTTGAAAATCATATCTTACATATTTTCTATTATTTCTTTATTTAATTTTGACTTTTAATGAATAAATAATCAAAATAAATAATAAAATTAATGGAATAATATATGAGTGAACTCAAGGGTCGTGGGCCATGTTAGGAACAAGTTGCAAGCATGAAAACATGGACCCATTTGGAAAAAATTAAGTTAGGTCAATATTGACTTCATGCACATTTCCAAAATTTACTCAACTTTAACAGTGCATATCTCTCTCATTTTTTACCCTAAGATGGTGTTCTTGGACTTTTTAGAAAGCTTAGGGTGTCCTCTAAACAACCCTTTTGGTCTCATTTCAATTGGATCTTCCATGTTCATGTAAGGAGCTTTGACCCAAAAGGTGTTTTTGTTGACTTTTTGAATGGACCTATAATGTCTGCGCTTATATCTTTTGATTGAGGCATTTGTTGAACTTGAGGGCTGAAGAGAAATTCTAGGTAATTGGATTCTATTCAAAATGAGTCTTTTTGGAAAATTTAGAATAAAGTATGAGAAGCCTGGTCAAATTTTGGTTGACTTTTCTTATAGAAACCCTAATTTGCCATTTTTGACTTTTGATGAGTTAGGAGCATTTCTTGAGGAATCATGGTCAACCCTTGATCAAATGATGGATATTACTTCAAAATGTTGATGTTGACCAAAAATATTGAAGTTTGACTGTATTTGGGCCACAGTTGACTTTTGACCTTGTACAGTTGATTTTTAGGCATTTGAGCAGTTGACTGAGCAAACTTGTTGTGCAAGGCATGAAACTTGGCATGGATGATCTTGAGGACATATTAGGATAATGGAGACCATTTGGGACCCTTGGAACTCAACCATCTTGATGAAGAGTGAAACTCAATTAACACAAACCTTTTAACCATAAACTATACGAGCCGTTCACATTGCTATGAAATTGTCAATTAATTCGTTAAGTTCATAAATGATTACTCTTGTGGGAAAATCCCTTATGAGAAATTGAAGTTTATTAGTACCTCGTAGGATTTCAGATCAGTAGAGACGCTTAGCGCCAATGTTATGAAGGAGGGGAATGACGAGGTTGGCCATATGATCGGTTGGTGTTTCCTTTGTTGGTGTTCCATTGTTTACTTCTTTACTAGACTAGGAAGAAGATGAAGTAGAAAGTGAACGTGAAAGCAGAAAAAAAATTGATATATCTCATAAGATAAAGATGGTGATAATAATAAAAAATTTATGAATTTTAATTAAAATAATGAAGATGAAATTGAATCAATAAAAAAGAGCCCTTAAACATTGCTAACTCTTGATAAAATTATCATGTCACAAGTCATTCAAGATAAAAAAATGTCACATCTAATATCAAATCTCAAAACTTAACCTTTATTTTTGTCAAAAACTATCAAAAGATCTACGGATATGTCATTTTTACACCCAAAGTGTACACTAAATATTTATACTAAACATTATTTCTCGGTGAACAGTGTTTTTTAATAAAAAATATATATGAACAATGACATAAACATTAACGTGAACAGTAATGTGAATAATGCGTGTGAATAGTATTTGAACAATGATATTTAATGGTAAAATAAAATTTGTTAATGAAATGTAAAAAAATTAGTTAATGAAGTGATGTAGTTGGTTAATAAACTCTCAAATATTAAAAATAATTTAATAATAAAATAAAGTTGATTAATAAAATGTAAAAAGTTGATTAATGAAGTGATGAAATTGGTTAATAATGCTCGGATATTAAAAATAATTTTTAATAATAAAAAAAATTAGTTAATAAAATATAAATTATTAATTAATGAATTTATGAAATTGATTAATCATATAATTTTATATTAATATCTTATAATTTAAAAAAAAACAATTTTTTAAATTTTTTTATATATTTTTAAAAAATTAATATTATAATATTTTACTATTTATCGTAATTAATAATATTGATTATTATGACCAACATAAATAAAACAAAAACTAAATTAAAGAATTACGGTATAACTCAGCCAAAAAATTTAATGTAATGACTTTAATCTTGTAAGTGTTTATAAGTTTTTGGCAAAATATTTTTTTTCATCTCTCGTATATTAGTGTCAAGGTTTATTTTGTTCTTTTAATTTTAAAAAAAATCATATTAATCTCTTAACTCTTAAAAACATTTCATCTTAATTCTTTTTATCTAATTGATGACGAAAAAATTCAAATCAAACACTAAATTCATTGTTAATTAAATAAAAAAATTAAAATAAAATGTTTTAGAAAATTAAAAGATTAATATAAAAAAAAATTATTTAAAATAAATCTTCAAATTAACTTACAGAACTAAAAAAAAATATTTTGCCTACGTTTTTCTAATGACTAAATTGAGATGTATTTTTTGTGAAAGACTTAAAAAGAGGCTTTCTTATCAACACTATTATCATGTTTTTTTTTAATTCTCAAAGTGAATCTGTACTGTGCTGTTTCCTCCCCCATATCCCAAAGAATTGGGAACTTGATAATGAAAGCTTTATGAAAAGTTGGTTGACAATTAAATCATTAGTGTCAAAAAGGAAGAAATTAGGACAACCACTATGGAAAATTTGACTTAGCGTATTTAGTGCTACGTTCTTGGTATTTCTAATCCAACGAAACAACCAATCCATTAATGTTGAAATTGATGTGACTTTTGCTCATGCTTGGACTTCAATGCGTATAAGCAAAGCAACCAAAGCTGTTTTCTAAAACAACTTCACATTGATGAACATATCATAAAAGAATTTGGTACAAATAGTAAGTTGTAACAAAAATAAAGGTGGATTATAATACAAGCAAAGGATCATACAATATTGAAATATCTGTTTAATAAATGAGACTCCAAACCAAAATTGCTTCGGTGGATCTTATTATTCCAAAAATTTGATCTAGATATAAGAGATAAGAAGGTTGTTGAAAATGTGGTTGTTTATCATAACAACTTGAATATTAATACAATTAAAAATCCAAAAAAAAATCTTTAAAACTTTGTTTCATTCTATTGCATTCTTAAAAATCCACTTCAACTTTTAACAATTTTTGAATTGTTTTCTCAATTTTTGCCCTTTGTAATTAAAGATTATGCAACTGCTCTTCAATTTCTTTTGTTGACTTTTTGAACCTTAATTTTTGTTTTATTATAAATTGATCGTTCTCATCTTTCACTTTTTCATAGAACCAATCGAAAAATTCACACTCAAATTGAGTAGAGCCATGTGTACATTAAGAAACTAAAATAAATTGTTACAAACTAACTTAGTTTGCCCAATATTTACAAGAAAGAAGAATGGTTAAGAATACTTACCCTAAAATGTGGAGATCCCTAAAATTGTTTTTCATAGTTGCTAAATATTGTTGCCCTACAAAAAAGAATGACAATGTCTCTACGATAACAATTAGATCTCCATCGTAGATTGGAGCTTGAATACACCTTCGATTCAAAACTCCCAACACTTTTCCCTTTCCCAATGAATGAAAACACTCAAAACTCATTTACATTTTGAATACACCTTTGATTCAATGAATATACTAATTTATCCATAGAGATTATATTTATTATAAAAAGAAAATAGAAGATGCATTGTTCATGTACAATAATTACAAATTGATATTCAAAGAACATATATATTATATCCGCCAAATCACAAAATAAAATTAAAATAACTTTGTGGATATGACATACCGATAACTTAATTTCTCTATAAAATTGGTTTTCTCTGATTCTTTGCAATTTATCTCGCTTATCTCTCTCTCATTCTCTAAATATTTCTTTTCATCAAAGTTGCCTTAGTGCCTTGTGAGTGGAAACTGCTTGTGAGGAAAGACTTGTACATATATTGAGCCATTTTTTTAAAGAGTGTGATACTCTTGAAAAATTGAACTTGGTTCTTGAGATTAACCAGTCTTAAAATCTTTGTTTAGTTCTAGAACTTAGCCTAGAAAAGTTATGTTTGGCTATTGAGATCAGCCTGTACAATCTCTAATCGGTTCATTAGCTTAGTCTATGGAAAAGCTTTCTTCTGGTTAAGGATAGGCCAAAAAAATCTAGATCTTTGTGTATCAAAGTTTTGTGGGTATAACATGTAAAAGCTTAAATTTAAGTCAAATCTCAAGAAGACCTCTTGGGAACATGAGTAGGCCAACATTCAACCGAACCTAGATAATTCTCTAGTGACATCTCTATAACCATTATCTTTTATTTTCTGCTATTTACTTTACTGGTTTTACTTTCCTCTAATTTTTATTTTGATATTAAAATACTATCACAATTTGATTCTTAAGTAACAAAAACTCGAAATTAATAGCATATTTTGAATACCACAATTCACTCATTCTTGTGGTTGTAGTCACTTGTCTAACAAGTGGCATCAGAGTCTAACTCTAGTTAAAGACTTATCGTCCCAGGAGGAAAAATGGCCAAAATATTTGCTTTTACGGATGTTATTTTCTTTTTAAAAGCTATACAAATGTGTTGAAGTTCAGGTCTCAAAGTTGATGAATTATAAAATACTTAGATATTTTTCTAAGTGTTTTTCAGCTTCAAATATCAATTTTGTTGCCCAGTTTTCTCATTGATTCAATATAATTCAAGCCAAGTGATTAATATGAAAGTTGTAGAGGAAATGACCATCTTTCCAATGGAACCAGGAGCATGAATTTATCTTGTTTGAGCACCAAGTTTTGAAGGGGAGAAGTTTCCATGGTAAAGTTATTTTACAAGTCAAATTTGAGGTTCAAAGTTCATGTCAAACCTAAACCAATCCACGTGATATTGCTTTGCAGCCTACATTGCTTCTAAGTCTCTGCATAATTGATGTTTTACACAAGTCCTAAGTTCATTATACAAAGACTTAAGGCTTTATCCAATCCTTCACCTGCTTCTGATGCATCTTCTTCAAGCGGTTCTAATCCTTCTTTCACAACATCCCAAAGATCTTGACAATATAACACAGCCTTCACCTGCTTACATCAATTCTCATAGTTATCAACTTTCAGGATTGGAAGACTTGCTGGAAAGTAACTATTCACATGATTCATTACCATTGTGATTTTCTTCCCACAAATATCTTAGTCAGCGCTCTAGATACTAGATGTTGGAAATCCACCAAAACTATGAATAATTTCTAACCAGTCTTGATTAAGAAGATTCAATCACACCGATGAAATATCTTGTTCTTCACTCTTCACTTGAGTGAGTCAATCAACCTTGATAGAAAGATGATTATCTCTACTCAATAATAAGGAAAAGAAATAAAATTGATAAAGAAATAAGATTAGGGTTTGATGAAAATTAGGAAGAAGATGATGATTTCTGCAGAGTTTCTCTCTATCCACAAACTGTGAAAATTTCTCCTATTTCTCTCTTGCAATTGCAAGTTTCTCAGAAATTCATGTTCTTACAAAATAGGGATTACTCCCTCTATTTATAATTGAGCTTGCTTGCTTCTTAAGTCAAATCCCAATAATACAAAAGTCTAAAATAACTATTTTAGACCTAATTCGAAATCATGTGTGAAGAAACCTACTTCGACACACATTAGACTAGTTTTGACACAACCTTGTTTCTGTCGAGCAACATGCTGCTTTGACACAAGAAATTAGAATCTCAACAACTAACATTTGGGAGAGTGTTTAAGAGAATGTGAGGGGTTCAGATTTAGGGGGAGTCTGAGTTGAAATTCACGAGTAGTAATCAGAAAAAGGACATTAGACTAAGAGATTCAGATGAGAGTGTCATGTATTATTGACTAATGATTAGTCATTTTCCTTTCATTAGCATTATGATATCTAAACATTGGTGACGTTTCTATGAACTAGATTAAAAATTATAAATTAAAAATTATCTATGTCATTTATTTTGTTTATTTGTTATTCCTAACTTGTTCATTATATTGTCTCATACATTGTCTCCATATTCTATGTGACATTTTGCCCTTTATCGAACATAATTTTAATAATCCTTCAATAATGGCAAAAACTTATGGGGATTGTTTTACTACAAGGATTTTATTCATGTTTACATCCCTTTTTATCCCCTCAACCATAAACGTCATAAAAATTTATGACATATCACATGCAAAAAGTCTAAACTACTTCACTTAAATGTGCACAAAGTTGCATCTTCTTGCCTTTTTGAATTTGATGATCGTCCCAATAGTTGAGAGAAATACGATTTGATTTCAACCAGTCCATTCTAATAATTTAGTGTATATACTTTAAAGGTAGACAAATGATCGTACTTGATCAGAAGAGATCGTCAAGGCCAGTAAGCTTCAAGTCGGGCATCGGTTGAGTGTGAAGTGGAGGGGGGAGGGTACCTGCAAGACACTCTGATGCCAAATTAAGGTTCATAGTAAGTGCAATTAAAATGTGAGAGTATGGATGAATGAATGAAATCCCGACCCTCTCAAGTGAGAGGGTACTTATAGCCCCTAACACTGGGCCAAGGTCCCTATGTTAGGCTGACCAAGCAGGCCCAAAATGGAGATTGTCAGGTCCTACGTGTGTAGTGGAGGCAAGAACGTGATCTCTAACCTGAATGGACTCCTCTAATTATCAGAAGGACGTGGATGCAGTCTTTTTTGGATCAAGAGAACTTTGTGATATTCTGAGGCATTGGATGCCTTCCCTGTAAGGAGGGTGCTTGTGAGGACCTCCTCAGTGTCGTTGGTCCTCCTTGAAAATCATGTAGTGAGGTTATCCCAAGAAGACATATCCTAGTCGACGAGAGGAGTGGAATCACTTCCCGATATGGTCATGGGAAGACTCTCTCCTATCGGTCTTCTCTTGCAGCCTAGTTGGACTGGGCCTTGTATGATGTTTGGGCCAAGTGCAGGCCCAGTCCAGAACAGGAGCCCCCAAGTCGTTGCTCCTAAGGAGATGAGCTATGACTTAAGACCAACTTTCCCGTATGGCGATCATAGTTTCGCTAGGACCCCCTATCAAGTCGAGTGACAGGGTCGTCTTTATATGCGGCCACTCGAATGAACATCGAAGTGTGTTTGCAGAGAAAATTTACATGCTCCTCGACTCGCGGGGAGACGAAAGTTTGTAGGATGGTTACTTCATAATCCATGTGGCATAGATCTTGGGATAGAATGATGGCCTAGGAAGTAGGGTCATTATGAGTCTGAACGTGTGGGCAGCAGAGAGACGAATAACTGACACGATATTCGACGTGACGCTTCATCTTTCATGCAAGTTTTATAAATAATTCCCAATGGCTCATTTGTAATGTTTCCAAGTTCTCGTTCTCTCATTTCTCCCTACTGTCCTTAGTTTTCTACCTCCCTTAGTTTCCTTCTCCAACCCTGAGCGCAGCCGTAGCTTCCTCCGCAGAACCTTTACCAACCTTAATATAGTAAGTGTTTTTCTATGATTACTCTTGTTTATAGTTGTGTTTTTTCATTTTATGGAAATTTCTAGAGGGGCTTCCCCACAAATTTCATGGATTTCTGAATGAATTTCACTATCTGGGGGATTTATCCTCGGGATATTCATACCTCTCTTCGTGATACTCATGAATTGGCTTACGAGAGTTATCCTCTCATCGCAGAACTCTAGAAATTGCTCGGGGAAATCATCCCCTCCTCGCAATGTACATGGGATTTCTCAGGAGATTCATCTCATCCTCGTCATCTTCACGAGGTTGCTCGAGAGATTCATATTCTCCTCGTGGCATTCATGAGTTTTCTCGAGAGATTCATATTCTCCTCATGGAGTTCATGAGTTTGTTTTATTTTTTCCAAACGAGGGCTCGTCAACATGGTTTGGTCGTAGCAACCCCCATTTCACTTGTGTTGCAGTGGAATGGTGGATTTGATTCAACTGTCAAATTCACTAGTTTCCTCTACTTTACAGGTGAAATGGTTGAACCAATCGATACAGCCAAGCAGGTCGAGATAGAGGAAACGAGTGGTGTCGATGAGGGTCTCCATTTGGTCGACACCGTCACTGATCCATCATTTCCTGGGTCGGGCCGTAGCCTCAAGGAATAGCCTCAGTCTTTAGTAATACTTTGAGGGAGGCATAGACGATCGTCTAATATGGCGACGACCAGGAAGGTTTCACACGAAATTTCATGATCTTTCGGCTGACCCCTATGGCTAGAATATGCTCGACTTTCTAGGAAGATCGCTTCCCTATGTATGAGATTGTTTTCAGATATTTGGGGCTTCGTCTGCACTTTAGTGAATTTCAAATGAGCGTCTTTAATCATTTATCCTTGGTGCCCTCCAAACTTCACCCCAATCTGGTCGCCTTTATACGGGCTTTCGAGATCAGTTGCCGATATCTAAGGATTGAGGCGACGATTCCTTTGTTCTTCAGGGTTTTCCACCTTCAACGGCAGTCTAACGGAGGAAATCACAGTTGGGTTTCTTTCAAGCAATCCAAGAGACTGTTCAACATGTATATGGACTCTTTTTGTGACTTCAAGGATAAATGGTATTGTCATTTAACCCTCATCCCAAGAGGCAGTGTGTGCGGTGTTCGACTCAGTTTCTATCATTGACGAAGACGTGGAAGGTTATTACGACGAAGATGGGAACTAAGATATCGGGAGGCTCTCCAAGTTCCATATCCATTGGTGTCGGGCTCATTACGATCACGGGCCAGGCCACTATCATACTTCTGCCGGTAGCATGGGTGCCGGGTATGAGGGGGCCTTCGGTATTCTCAACAAATTCGTCGATGGTTTCTTCTCTTCTAGGTGGGTGACGAGGGTGGGAGACGACGTCCTCGATGAAGACGGTGAACCTAGATCCGAGGTTCGCCCGATCAACACCAAAGTGCTTATTGAATGTCGTACCTACAGGGATGCCACGACTCTTCTAGGTCTCTGTCTGCGTGACTCCACTTCTTTTTGTTTTTAATTTGTTTCGGGAATGTCCTTCTAGAGGTACTAACTCGAGTATGTTATTTTTGTTTTTGCAGGTAAGATGGTCGAGCGTCGTGAACGTGTCGGGGAAGAAGAAAGGTCACTCTGAAAGTTAGCCTATGGATTTGACTGAAGACAAACCAGGTGCTCGAGCCTTTAACATTCCTCCTTGCTTTGTTGAGAAGGATTTTTTCGAAGGATTTCCCCTGGCTGTGTCTGATGATGAGTCCTCTATCATCAGGAATCTTGATGAGGAAGGTAGAAGAAAACATCTGGCATCGAGCATGGTTGGTCTAATGAAGGTCGCAGAGATGGCTTTGGTCCTCGCATGTGAGGGGGAAGTTCTTATGCCCTGGTGAGCAAGCTAGAGTCTGAGAAAGTGGCTCTCCTAGAAAAAGCGTAGAAGTTGAAAACCTCTCTCGAGCGAGGCAAGGAAAAGTTTTGGGTGCATGCTGATGAGCTAGAAAAAGAAAAATAGAAAGTGGCCAAGGATTTTGAGGGAGGGACTCCTTGCTGCTCGAAAAGAAGAATCTAGAGAAGGAGGTCGTTGATTTGAAGGCCGCCACGCTTCCCGTGGACGCATTATCCGACGACTTTGAGACTGCGATGGTTCAGCTGGCCTTGCTGAATTCGGGGCTCAATACTGAAGGCACTGGAGTTTTATCTCAGGTGGTTGATAGTAGAGTAGTCCCTCCTCCTGAATCTTCTGAGCCAGAGATCGAAGAGGGTACTCCGAGGAGTGATTGGTGTTCACTTGATAATTTGGTTATTTTATTTGGGCTTGTGTGCCTGTGCTTTTGTAATCACTTGGATTAGGGGCTTGCATGCCCATATTTTTGTAAACTTTTTGACAAGGGCTTCGCCTGATTATCTTTTGTTCAAGTTTGCGTGCCTTTCGTTTTGTAATATTTGGACAATGTCGTCCTTCATGGTCGGCTCTTATGAATGCCTTTATTTCACTTTTCAGTTGTATGTTAGATGTTTACTTGTCGTTGTGCTTGATTTATTTATTTCGTGAAATGTGGAATTTCGTTAAGTGAAGATTTATGCTTGCCCTTAGTTATGGTCGACACATGTTGGGATGTGTTGAGCAAGCAGAGTAGGAGTCCGTAGAGACGAGGTCAAGATCCCGGCTGGGGTCTTGGCTTCATGGCGTGAACTCCCCATCGCGAGCTAGGTATTCTGCCTATTAGGTACTTCGATGATGGAGCTCGGTCGAGGTGTCCCCTTCGGGCAAATGTTCCGCTCGACCAATGAGCAAAAAAAACCCGCCTTCCGTTATTGGTTGGAGGTGTAATATGGTGGAAGAACTGACTTTTGGTTTGGCGTTTTATCACAAATGTTGCGGATAGTAAGAGTTGCCACCAAATTTTCTTTTATCCAAAAAGGAAAGGGTGAAAAGAGCCGGAAAGACCTTTGAGAATTTTCTGAGTTCGGGGGGTAGGTTATGAAAGGGAAGGTGTTAGCACCCTTTTCATCCGTAGTTATCTACGGGCTCTTAATCACTAGCTCACTTTTTGAAATGCTTTGTATTTGTGTTTGTTTGAAGATATTTTGAAAATGCTTAAGTACGGAAACTTTGTAATGATTCTTGTATAAGTTAAGAATGCGTACAAAGTGTTTGTTTTTGAAAATATTTTAGGGAAATTTTTTTGTGTAAAAGATGTTTTGTTTTTCTGAGCAAGCGATTACGAGCTATCTACCTACTCAAAAGTCTTTCGTACTTTTCCTTCTCCTTTAGATAGTGCTACCCTACCATTAGTTAGTAGGAAGCCCTATCGTTGGATGTGAAGGGACAGGTGTGAGTCATCGTACAATCATAAAGGGAACTTGTAGGGGTACTTTAGCACTTTATCATAAGGGACTAAGATCGTTTACCGAAGGTAGCATCGTAAGGGTCATCGAGGGACTACGATCTTTTTTTTAACCGAGGGCCTTTGCTAAAGCGTCCCCATGTTCGAGGGACATGACTGCTTTCTGAGGTAACGAGTGAGTTTACCCTAGAGGTGACTGTGTGGAAAATGATTCAATTCAGTTATTTGATCTTTATTAGGGTTATCTACCGTTGGTTTTAAATCTTGCCGTACAAACCCAAATTACTAGCAGTTATAAAGAAAGCAGTAAATTGCAGAAAATAAAGGTCCTACGCTATTACAAAGCTTCGGGGAAGGGGGTACAAAACCATAAAACAGGGGAAAAATTAAACCCTAATTAAGACTATTACAAACCGTAGCAGTTACATAATTGGAAAAATTAGCTAATGTGAAAGTAATAAAGTGCGCAAATATTATAAAACAAAGAGAAAAAGAAAATTGAAAATTGTTTTGTGATTGCTTGATACTTAATTTAAAAACCCTAATTTATTTTAATTTAGAAAAAGAATTAATTGATTAAAAAAACCTAAGTTGATTTTAACTAATTAAACCCTAAAAACTAAGCTAAATTAATTTAATTGATTAAAAAGAAAATTAATTTAATTAACTTTATTAAAAAAACCTAAGTCTAAATTAATGTTAATTTAAAAAAAAAGGTTAATTACATTATGTTAACAAAATTTAAAGCAAAATAAAAAAGGGACTTGGGCCTGTTATAAAGCAAACCGGGGGGTGCAGATGGCAAAGAAAGTCCAGGCCCAATTAGTGCCAGTGCCTGATTTAGTGTGACAGCTGAAAGGGGCGTATTGCGTGCTACGCATCTGGGAGTGTTAGATCTGGATCCGAGGGCTGCAATACTGAGGGTTCCCGGTTGATGTACAAGGACGCGCGACATACGACCTGCAAAACCGAGGAAACATGAAATCAACCAAAAGGCAGGGATCGAATGGCTACGAAACTTGAGGATGCCCGGTTGATGTACGAGAACACACTGCATACGACCTGCAAAAAAATCAAAAAAACAATAAAACGACCAAAAGGAAGGGATCGAACCCATGCCTTGGTATAGTAGTGACTTAGCGTGTGCCTTTTAACCACTGGGGTGGTGATACATCCAGTGTTTTAAATGAAACGATTAAGACAAATGTTAAACCAAAACGCATGGACCGGAGAGGCGCCAAAGCCCTAGCTCCGGTCGTCTTCTTCGGTGAGTGGATTTCTTATTCCTGCAAAACAACATATATTATAGCTCTAGGGGGACCCTACCCCCCTAAATCAGGCCCTAGGAATTCAATGGTACAATTATTTTTGACTAAAACACAATGGTTTATGAGCTATGGCGACAATAATGCGAATCTGTATGAACATGGTGGTTCATGATTTGGCCATCATGGGGGTCATTCTTTAGGTCATTCTTGCACCACTGAAACTCATGAACATGTTAATAACATTAATATGCACAAAAGCATGATGAAACAATGGATATGAAAAACATGCAATGATAAAATCGGTGAGGCATGTTTATACGATTTATCCCCTTTTGGCCATGGAAATCGATCCAACCTTACCCTACTGAGTTCCTGGAAGTGAATGGAAGAGTTGATAGGCCTCGAGAGTGGCTGTAAGCTAGGGTTTCAAGTTGCCCTTGTTTTGAGTAATTAGTGATTTTTTTGGAGGGATGTTCTTGCACAAGGTTTTTCGTTGTTGGCTTGTAGGAAGAGTGCATAACATATAGCATGAATAAGGTCAACATAACATGGGCTTAGACCTTTGTTAATAAGCCTTGTATTTTATTTTATTTATTTTGAATTAATAATGAATAAAATCAAAATAATTAAAATAAAATAGATCAAAGGGACATGAGCAAGATCTGAGGTGTATGAGGAGTGTAATACATGTTTGGACTTTTACAAAATGGCCTAATAGCCAAAAATATCAAGTTTGCTCAATTTGAACTTCATTCATTTACTCAAAATTCCCCAACTTGCACTGGTCATAACTCACTCAATTTTTATCTTTTGAAAGTGACATTGGAATTTTTGGAAAGCTCAAGATGTCCTCTACAACATCTATGTTGATCATTTTTACATTTGAATAATTTATCTTGATGTAAGTTACCTTGACAAAAAGTGTATTTTTGTTGACTTTTGAAATGACCTGTAATGTATTGGGTTATATCTCTCAAATGATGCATTTTTTGGACTTGAGCTTAGAGAGACAAAGTTGTAGCGAATTTAATTCCCTTAAAATGAGCTTTGGTTTGGGAAAAGCTGATGAAGCATGTGAAAGTTATGCTTGGTCAAAGTTCAGTTGACTTTTCCTAAGGAAACCCTAATTTGACAACTTTTGACTTTTGATGATTTGAGGGCTTTTCTTGAGGAATCATGATCAAACCTTGAACCAATAATGGATATGACTTCAAAATATTTATGTTGACAAAAAATCTTGAGGTTTGACTATATGTTGACCATGGTTGACTTTTTACCCAATACAGTTGATTTTTAGTCATCTGAGTAATTGACTAAACAAACTTGTGATGCAAGGCTTGAAACTTGATATGAGCATCCTTGAATACATATGAGGACCCATGAAAACCACTTGAGACCTTGGAAACCCAATATTCCTTAAGAAATACCAAACCCTAGTTATGGACTCATTGCTTAGGAGGAGAATTTGTCTGATCAATTCTTGAGCCACCTTGAACATTTAAGAACCCTAGGAGAATGTCTTGAATAAAAATGGGAGGGAAAATTTTAGGGTACAACAGGAGGCTATGTTTGTAACTCAACATGCTTTCGTGGTCGAGTGAGCCCTTTCGTTTGTCGAAGAGGGTATGTCGACTGTCGGGCCCCGATGTTTATTAGGGACCTAGTTGTAATATTGTTTCAGCTTTGTAGTGTTCCATGGTAGAGGTAGTGGTTATCAACTTAGGCGTTCGAGGTGGTAGGATCCACATCCCATTACCCTGTGGACATGGTAAGGTCCTTCCTAGTTGCGGCCAACTTTCGTTCACGGGAATCTTTATGATTTCTATGCAAGACTAGGTTGTCGACCTAGAATTCGTGTTTTATGACTTTGCTGTCATGACGCAGGGTTATCTGTGTGGATTCAGGAAGAGCCCCTCCTGATCGAATTTCTTCAACCAGGTCGAGCTCTTCCCTCAGGGTCTTGTCATTTAGTTCCCCATTTAAAGGGACTTCAATTCGTCTGGATGTCTCTGTGATTTCCATGGGAAATACAACTTCGGTGCCATAAGTTAGTCGAAACGGGGTTTCGCCGGTCGTCAAGTGTGGTGTTATTCGGTAAGCCCATAAGATGTAGTGCATCTCTTCTACCCATCCCTTCTTGGCTTCACCAAACCTGCGCTTGAGTCCTCGCAAGATGACCCTATTCGCTCCTCGACTTGCCTGGTTGTTTGAGGGTGTTCGACGAACGTGAAGTGTTGTTTGGTTCCGAGCTTGGTGATGAAGTCTTGGAAGCTTTGGTCAGTTAAATGTGTCCCATTGTCAGTGACGAGCGCCTGTGGTATGCTAAATTAGGAAATCATATTTCATTTGTAGAAACGAAGGATGTTGTGTGACGTGATTCTGGCCAAGGTTTCGGCCTCTATTCACTTCGAGAAATAGTCGACAACCACGATCAGAAATTTATTTTGATATGATCCTTATACGAACGGTCCAAGGATGTCCATCCCCCACTAGGAGAATAGCTACGGGGACGATAATGCTTTAAGTTCGTTTGGGAGTGCGAGGTGGATGTCTGTGTGTCTTTGACATTTGTCACATTTTTTGACGTGTTCCTTCATGTCTTGCTGCATGGTGGGCCAATAGTACCCTTCTCGCAACACATTTCATTCCAGAGATCTTCCGCCCAAGTGTTGGGCATTGATTTCGTCATGGATATCCCATAAGATCTCGGGGATCTTGAATTCCTCGATGCATTTCCTGAGTGGGATGGAGAATCCCCGTCAATAAAGTTTATGCTCGACCACTACATAAGAGCAGGCTCGTCGTTTGGTAGCATTAGCCTCTTTTTGGTCAGCGGGTAATTCTCCCTTCGTGAGATAATTTAATACCCGGGTCAGCCAACACGAACTGTCCCTGATGGCATTCACCTTAGGCAGGGAAGTGGGTTTTTCAATGCTCAGACGAGAAAGGGATTCTTGGAAGATGGATTTGTTCCCACCTTTTTTCTTTGTGCTTGCAAGTTTTGAAAGGATGTCGACCCGTGTGTTTTGTTCGTGGGTTATGTGTTTGATTTTTTCTCGGTCGAACTTCTTCATCCGTTCTTTGACTAGGTTCGGGTATTCGATGAGGCTATCTATTGTACCCCCAAAATTTCCCCCTAAGATTCCTTTATCATATCACATCAACTCAATCACAACAATATCACACACTAGGGTTTGGCTCTTCTCATTATCCTTAGCTTTGCCCATGGGGAATTACCAAGCACCTTGATTTGTATCTTGTTGTCATCTATGTTTTCATTAAATTTTAACTAATAAATACAATGTATGTTTGCCTTAATTGTTGATATCATAGGTGAAAGCATAACACATTCTAGCAAGTTGATCCATAGGTTTATGAGTTTATTTCCATGCCTTCTTCAACAAAGCTTCATTGATATTCAAGCTTCATTATTGAAGATGTTTTGAAGTAATATCATGACAAAGTCTATTATGAGTCATCATGCCTCAAGTTGTCAAATATAGTTCAAAGGTACAAGGGTTGATTGAAAAAGTTTGACCTAATTGGACAAATTCTTGATTCAATGATCACAAGTGCATATTTTCCTCAATTCCAAATATTTGGAAGTGGTTATTGGTTGCTATGGTTCCTCATTATCATCCTTAATAACTTCTATTTACATGACAAAATATTTGTGCAAGAAGGTTGGTCAAAATTGAAAAGGGTTCTCAAGGCATTTTGTTGCTCTAGGAGTTAGGGTTTTGAACTTCAAAGGGGTATATCTTGCTTATCTTTTGGTATTTTTGAGTGATTCCAAAGACATGCTTCTCTTAAAATGGTTATCAACAAATCATTTCAAAAGTTTCAAGGAGATTTTGTGTGAAAGGTACTTGGTGATGAAGAAAGATTACAAGTCCTCTAGATGAACCATAAATTTCCCTTATTTGACTTCAAAGAACCATAACTTGGTCAATTTTTATCTCCTTGAACCC
The DNA here is from genome assembly GCA_948472305.1 of Vicia faba. NCBI lineage: Eukaryota > Viridiplantae > Streptophyta > Magnoliopsida > Fabales > Fabaceae > Vicia > Vicia faba. The sequence continues at coordinate 46,934,815 of OX451738.1, read as the reverse complement.
ATTATTTTTCCACATTGATTTTAAGAATGTGAACTTCATCCCTACTTTTAAGTTCAAAGTGTAAAAATGGATAGAAGATGCCCTAAGGATGCAAAAGATTATAGGTCATCTTATGAATTTTTGCCAACTTCAACAAGTCATAACTTTCTAATTTTTGGAGATTTTTAAATGGTTCAAGTCTCAAAATTCCATTCAAGAGATCTAATTCATGCCATCTTTTTTGGTCAAGAGCAAATTTCAAATGTAAGACCATGTTTGGATGCAAAACATTATAGGTCATTTTGAAGAAAAACTTAGAAATTTTCTAAGTATAGAAAGTCAACATCTTTTTCTCAACTTTGACTCATTGCAATTTTTAGATCAAGCATGCATTTGATGCCATTCTTTAAACATTGTAAAGCTTGTGATCTCATATTTCTAAAGGTTTAAGAGTCATGTCCTAAGACTCCTTGAGTTAAGAATGCCATTGATTTAAATTTGGTAACTTGAAACTGATGTTTCTTCATAAGACAGAATTTGAAATTCACGTTGTGGCTTCTAAACATCAAATTAGCATGCGTTTTTGGTCTAAACATAAGTAACCAACTTTCCAAAGTGGATTAGATCCTTAAAACGCAAGGATTGGATGCGTTTTCATGCAAAACAAGTCACACTTTACTCGTGTATCAGGTTCACACGATTTCCCTCCAAACTTCATCATTTCACACGCTTGAACATTCAATCAGTTTCCCTATAAATATAGGGTCATACCTCATTCATTTTCTCAAGATTAGAGAGCCAGAATCACCCTGCCAAACTCCCTATTGAACCAAACATTCTGCAACTTCAAATTTTCTCTTACAACCTTTATCAATCATTTTTATTTGTCAATTCATCTTCCTTGAACCTCACTGAAGCTAATAGAAGAAGAATTAAGCTCCAAAACCCCCTGAATCGTGCTAGCCAAGTCAAGTTTCAGAGCTCTGCAACTTAACATCAATAGGTAGATTCCTTCACCAATTCTCTCAAACTTTGAATACTATTATGAAGCTCTCATCATCCTGATTCTAGTTGCAACAATTATTTTCAACTGGAAGTGCGTTTTGACCATGAAATTTCAAATCCCTTTTTAAAACTTCTCTTCTAAAACGACTGAGCTACAACTTATATAAAAAATTTCGCGAAGGTACCATTGGCATAGTCTTGAAGAGACCAAGCGAATGGTACCAGTCTTGCTTATAATGTTACAGTTTCTGAAACCTGTAGATTTCGTTGGCTGGAGGTTGAAGATGACCAACGTGCCATCTATCAACCAATGAAAGCGCGTCACGCTTATTTTTCAAAAATATGATTTAATTAATGATCTTGTGTTTATTCCACTAAAGACCATGATATGCACAACGCGTTTGATCCATTAGATTAGCTTACTAACGCGTTTTGACTCTCATCCATTGGTCCATATTTTTTTGACTTTATTTTTTATTTCTGATTTTTATATTTAAATTGTTTTAAACTTCAAAAAATTATAGAAAATTCATTTCTGGTTCAAAAATTATAAAAAAAATTCACAAAAATATTTTCAAACATTCTCTTTCTGAATTTTATTTTTTCATAATTTAATTTTTAAATTTGATATTTTTTATAATTTTTCTTTGTTTTAGTTTTTTCTTAATTACTTAAAAAATACTTTTGAATATTTTTAGATTCTGAAAAAATTCATCAACATCAATTCCATTATTTCTGACCTTCTGAATTTTTTTTAGAATTTTATTTTGACTTCTACTATTTTTGATCTTTTTTCCATTTATTTGAGCAATTTTAATTATTTTAAAAATAGTTTATGACTTTAAAAAATTATCAAAATATTTATATAATTATTTGAGTATATTTCTGATTTTTCTATGGTCTCATTTGATTTTTCTTGGTTGATTTGAATATAATTGCCATTTCCCCTCTTATTTTCATTTTAAAATCATTTTTAAACCTTTTTCTTTATTTTAAATACAATTTTATTTTTTGTATATATTCTGGCTGATCTTGGACTATGCAATTTTGATCATGAGCTTTATTAACATCATTGGATCCATGGTGTTGAGTCTAACTCCATAAAAATGGATGAATAATTTTAATAATAATTTGATTATTTTTTTTGTTCAAATGTGGTTTAATTCTTCTCCCATCCCTCTTCATCTTATTCCCTTCTTATTGTGTCATATGTTGTTAGAGGATGATGCACATATCATCTCTCCAAGCATAGGACACATAAATTACTCTTGACCGACCTCAAAATAGGTGCAACTTCTATATAAGTCCACTTACGATTGCTTAACATATCGCTAAATTTTGTCCTGATTCGAGAGATGATCATTCGTGGCCCAAAACCATGTTTGTAAGCCTAAAACCATGTTTCTATGATCAGATGGATGATTTTTAGGATCAGTTTGATAAGATGCAGAAAGAGTTGAAGGCCCTTAGAGGAAAAGAACTGTTTGGGCAAAATGTGAATGATATGTGTTTGGTTCCAAATGTGAAAATACCTGCAAAGTTCAAAGTACTAGAGTTCGAAAATTACAAGGGCAACACTTGCCCCCGTGCTCATTTAGTGATGTATGTGAGGAGAATGTCTACTCATACCGATGATCAACGCTTGTTGATTCATTTCTTTCAAGACAGTTTGACTGATGCAGCGTTGAAATGGTACATGAGCCTGGACAGTGCCAATATTCATTCTTTCAACGACTTAGGTGAAGCATTTATCGGAAAGTATAAATACAATGTGGACATGGCACTGGCCATGATCAACTCAGGGTAATGGTCCAGAAGGACAAAGAGTAATTTAAGGAATATGCACAAAGATGGCGCGAAGTAGTCGCCCAGGTGATTCCTCTAATGGAAGAAAAAGAGATGACAAGGATTTTTCTGAAGACCTTAGGTGCATTCTATTATGAGAGAATGGAGGCGAGTGCACCCAGTGATTTTACCGAGATAATGGGAATGGGCGTCCATTTTGAAGAAGTTGTAAGAGAAGGTCATTTGACAAGAAGTGAAAACTATGGCAGTATGAAGAAACCATCATATGATTTTGCTTAAAAAAAGGAGAGACAAATGCTATTATTCAATAGAGAAGGGTTAATCCTCCTAGGAGAAATCATCAGCGCCATCAACAAGTTGCTTAGATAACTCCAGTTGTTAATACAGCCGTGTAATATGGTGGGAGAACTATCTTGGGATGTTTTGCGTTTGATCGCAATTGTTGCGGTTAGCAAGAGTCGCGACCGGCTTTTCTTTTATCCAATGAAGGAAAGGGTGAAAAGAACAAGGAAGACCTTTGATATTATTTCTTGAGTTCGGGGGGGGGGGGGTAGATTATGAAAAGATAAGGTATTAGCACCCTTTTTATCCATGGTTATCTATGGGCTCTTAGTTGCTTGCTAGATCACTTGCTTTGTTTGAAAATATGCTTTGTGGTAGTCTTTGAAAGTATTTTTAAAAAGGTGCCTTCATTTAGGCAAACTTTGTAATGGTTCTCGTTTTGTAAGAACGTATACAAAGTGTTGGACTTTTTGAAAATATTTCATGTTTTGAAAGTGTTTGGTGTTTGTTTTGAAAGTGTTTGGTGTGTGTTTGTTTTGAAAGTGAGCAAGCGACTAAGAACGTTTCTACCTACTCAAAATTATTTTGTTTATTTCTCTCATTTCTTTTGATATTGCTATCTTACCGTTGATTGGTAAGAAGCCTTATCTTTGGATGTAAGGGGACGGGTGTGGTTCATCGTATAGTCATGATAGAAATATTGTGACATATCTTAGCATTTCTCTTTGAGGGACTAAGATCATTTGTAAGGCAACATTTGTAGCATCATCGGGGGACTATGATCTTATATTTTGATTGTTTTTGCTAAGACATCCCACATGCTTAACATGACGATTTTTTAGGCAACAAATGGATTTAACCTTAGGGGTGCATGTGTGAATAGTATCTTTGATTTGCATGCATTTAATCTTTGATTAGGGTTATCTACTTGTTGATTTTTATCTTCCCATACAAACCCTAATTACTAACATTTATATTGAAAGCGATAAATTGCGGAAATGTAAAATTCTATGCTATTACATCATTTGGTGATGGGGACACAATTTACAAATGAGGAATGAAAGCAATAAAATTCTAATTATACTATTACAACGATATTGAATATTGCAAGATAAAATGTGCAAGAATATAAAAGCAATGTGAAAGGAAAAGAAAATTGTTTTTTTGTTTATGAAAAGTCTTGATTTAATTAAACAAATAAAAGGAAAGAATTTAATTAATTAAAATCCCTAAATTATAAATTTATTTAATTAGAAAATAAATTCAAAGTAAAAACTAAGTTAAAAATTAATTTAATCAAGAAAATAAATTTGTTAAGAAAAATGTTTTTTTTTAGTTTTTAATAAAGAAAAAAACCTAAAAGATGCTACTTTTAATAAATCACGAGTAATGAAAATAAAAATATTTTTGGTGAGATTTTTATATATTCATGAAATAGACCTAATAAACTAGTAGTTTACAAAAATTTAGTTCAAAAGGAGTTAACTTGATGGGTTAAATAAATTGTTGAAGTTTGTTAAAAATGTAAAATGAGTCAAGTGATAAAAATAAGGTTTTGGCCCTGCCAAGGCTTGAACTCAAGATATTCAGGTTGATGGCTCAAAAGAATACCACTAGGCTAGGTGTGTTTTCTTGTCAACCATGTGCTTGCATGATATTATATGAGAAGATTGCTTCATGAAAGCACAAAAATCACAAAAATAACACAAAATATGCAAAAGGGGGGTTCACTATGGTTTGAACCCGTGCCCTTAGGATAAGAAGTGACATGAAGCACACGCTCCTTGCCACTGGGGTGGCTCTTGATGCAAAAATTCAATGGCCTCTACACGACTTCCAGAAGCAATATGATGGTTGCTTTACCTTCCTGAGACCTTGGTGAGTATGTTGCAACTTTTACTTTGCCTTGAAAGTGTCTGGATTTGTCTACTCAAGTCAAGTTGCAATGGTGGATTTTGAAAATGGTGGATGATGAAAATGATGTTACAGTGAGGAAACAGGGGTATGTATAGTATCTATATGATACATATGAAGTATTTATATGATTTGTTTGGACAATAGTTGCAAGACTAATGAGTTTTGAATTTAAGGTTTCAAAAGCTTAAAAATGGTGATTTTTGGCCAATTCGGGTTTGAAAGTGTATGAGAGGGTTTAAGGGCTTGTAAAATTGTGTCCTCAGTTGCACAAGAGTGTCTTGATATATAGGAAAAGGTTTGGATATTTGAGATGGTCAGATTACCAAGATCACATGTTATGGCATTTTTTCTTGTTTTTGAAGCAGAGTGGAAAACCAACATCCCAATGTGTGGTACAAGCTATGTAGAGTGGTTGAATCACTTTAAACATGCTTCTTCTGAGTTGCTAGGTTGAGTGTGTGCATATGGAGCCATTTAGAGGCTCAAGAAGGGTTGACATTATGAAAAAGCTTGCTTTACAAGAATGAATATGTTACTTTTTGAAATTTCAACCATAAATGGTATCAAGACTTCAACAAAACATCAAATCCTTGTGTAATGCACTTAGGATCTGTGTAATTACTTAATCATGGATATGTCTTCATAAATTCATAACTTGAACTCCAAGTATTTCTAGAAAAGTTTATGACCTAAAATTTTTTAGATCTCATTGAGATCTACAACTTTCATGTTGGAAGTTTTCTTTGAATCATCTTGCATCATGGTAGAAATTTGGCACAAAGTTATGAAAAAATATGAACTTTCTAACACTTAGAAAAAATTCTAAGTCTTAGAATTTTGACTTTTCAAAGATAATTTTGAATTTTCAATTTCTTGATGAACAAGTTTCATATTTTGACATGTCTTGATAAAATATGATTTTTTAAACTTGATTTTGGTCAAAAAGTCAGCATTTGACTTTTCAGTGTACAGTTGATATTTCATCAGTTGATTGAAATTCAATTATAAATCAATTGATCTTGAAAAATGTTTTGAGCCATGTCATTAGGACAAAATGATGTATTTGAATCCTTGAGATCATGTCTTAACCCAATAAGTCATTTCCTTGATCAAAAGTCAAAAACTGAGCCTTCTCAATCAAAACCCTAATTTTGACCATTTTGCCCTTTTGGTGTTCTGATCAAATTTCTTGAGGAATTGTGATCCAAACTTGATTAATTGACATGTATGATTTCATGATGTTGGTATGGATAAAAAATTATGAAGTTTGACTGCAAATTGACCATAATTGACTTTTTATCCAATACAGCTGATTTTAGGTCATCTGATCAAATGACTGAGCAATTTTATGATCCAAGACTTGAAACTTGTCATGAGCAACCTTGAGGGCTCCTAATCATCCATGAAGGTCATTTGAGGCCTTGAAAGTCCAATTGTCCTTTTGAAAACTCAAACCCTAATTTGAGTCATCAGTGCTTGGGGAGGTTTCTTGAGCTGATCAAACCTTGTGTAGTCTTGAATCAATGGAGATCTTATAAGAGATTTTTTGAGAAATGAGAGGGAAAATTTTGGGGTACAACAGCTGCCCCTGTTCAATCTTCTTAAACCTGATAAGCAAGTATGGCACGTTGTTGTTCGTGGCTTGAAGGTAGAATATGATTGAACACTAGAGTGCCCAGAAATTTACACTCGATGATGTGATGGCTGATTGTGTAGGGAATGAGATTAAAGATGCCATTTGGAGAGATGATGGAAAGTTGTTGGAGATGGGATTATAGATGCCATCCAGAGTGACTGTGGAAGGTATCAGGATAAATCTTTTGGTTGATTTATGCTGAAATAATAGATGTCCTTTGCCTGTTTTGAACTGGAAGAGATGAATTTAACCAGAAGAGTCCTTGGATTCACCTGTTATTAACTGGAAGAAATGAATCTATCCAGAAGAGGACTTTTGGTTGTCGGTGTAGGGATACTTTGTGAGACATATGAGGGGGAAGTCTGGGTAGGGTTGCTTCAGGACGAGCCCGTGTAAAACTGCATCTGGAAATGTAGAGAAGGAACCTGGGTAGGGTTGCTTCATGATGAGTCAGTGTGAAACTATATCTGGAAATGTATGATAAGGAACCTGGGTAGGGTTTCTTCATGATGAGTCGGTGTAAAACTTTATCTGGAAAGGAGAAGGAACCTGGGTCGGATTGCTTCATGATGAGTCAGTGTAAAACTTTATCTGGAAAGGAGAAGGAACCTGGGTAGGGTTGCTTCATGATGAGTCCGTGTAAAACTTCATCTGGGAATGAGAAAGAACCTGGGTAGGGTTGCTTCATGATGATTTCGTGTAAAACTTCATCTGGGTGTATGAGAAGGAACCTGGGTAGGGTAACTTCATGATGAGTCAGTGTAAAACTGCATCTAGGAATGAGAAGGAACCTGGGTAGGGTTGCTTCAATGATGAGTCTGTGTAAAACTGCATCTAGGAATGAGAAGGAACCTGGGTAGGGTTGCTTCATGATGAGTCAGTGTAAAACTTCATTTGGGTGTATGAGAAGGAATCCATGTAAGATTGCTTCATGATGAGCCCATGTAAAGCTTCATCTGGTCACGTAGGTAGTTTCTCTATCTTGCTTAGGAAACTAATCTTGTACTTGTTGAAAAATGTTGATGATAGCCATCTGTTGATTGACCTTTTCCTGAAAAGGAAAAAAGTTAGCTGCATACAATGTCATGATGTATGAAATGCATGGTGTAATAATGTTCTCAAAGTAAGTGAGATTGTGCCGTATGCATTTGTCATGTATGTGATATGATGCATGAAATGCGAAATGTTGTTGGAATGTATTTATGTCTTGGAAACTAAATCCTTGACAAATGTTGGGGAGTTTTAGGAGGCTGAATCCCTAACTTCCGTTGGGGACAAAGAGTATGCACCTCTCTAGACCTTGTTTTAGGATGTTTCCGCTGGGGATTCCTGTTTTTGTTGTTTGAGGAGAACTTCGCTGGGGAATGCTGGCTTTGCTTGAGAAGGCTCTGTAGAGAGTGTTGAATTTCTGCTTGGGGAAAGGAGTTCAGGAGCCTCAGTCGTCTGTTGCTCTACTGGTGAGTTATCTTGGGGAAGATTAAATTAACTGTTATCTGGTCGTATTTCAGGCTTCGCAGAAAATTGCTAGGGGAAAGTGAAGTTAGGCTGTTATCTGGTCAAATTTCAGGCTCCGCAGTAACTTACCTGAAAGGATAAAGTTTAACTGATATCTGGTTGGGTCCAGGATTCTCAACAACTTTACTGAATTTAATTGTTGTCTGGTCGGTTTCTAGGTTTCGCAGTAACTTGTTGGGGATTGTAGAGCAGTCTACTAGGGAAGAGGAGTTGTAGTTCCTTGATTTGTAGCAATTGGATAGGCAAACTCAAGTCGGGGAATCTGTATTTTGTTGGGGAAATAAACCATGTCGCTAGTCTGTTGAGGAGGAGTCTTCAGAAATTAAAACTCTGGCTGAGGGTCATCCTATGAACAGGATATTGGGGGAGATTTGTCACTGCCCCTAGTAGCAGGTATTTGTGGCACTGCCAGGAAATAGTTGACTATACGTAACCCTTTTGCTAGGATTCGCGTTCAATGCCCCAGATGATTCAGATGAAGATCTGCCCCTAGTATATTTAGCATTTCTTGAGAGATTTCTTAGAATCTCGACTGGACTATCCCAGGTGTGTGTGATAGTGACACATCACATCCCCTTGCTTATAGGAGATCTGTTATTGGAAGTGTCTTCCCACTTGAAATGAATTTGCTCACTGAGAGGGTTTTTGTTCACTGGATATTCGTCGTGTGAATTTATCTGTTATCAAACAAATAGCCATATGCAAACAGCGATATTCAAATAATGAAAAGTTTATGCTTGTCTTGAAGTTTTGAAAATGCGTTTTTAGCAGATAAAAGAATTATTGCAGGAAAATTCAACTCATGATTTAGAGTAAAGCCTTACAGGAGTCAGGATACCTTTTGTAACAGTATACTTTCGAATTAACCCATGCTTCAATTAAGACTTTTGAAGGGTTGTAACGTGGCTTGGTTCACGGTTTAAGAAACAAAGGATAAAGGCTCAAATTTTATTTGTACCCACCCATTCTTCGTGATGTTCTTCAGTCCTAAACTTAGTTAATTGTACGTTCGAACTCCAATGACGTTTTGGTGATGGTTCAGACAAGTTTAGTTTATCGGAAGGCAGTCATTTTTTGCAACATTTTTCATGTTGTTGAGGATTTGCAGTGACCTATTTTTTTGGTTTATTATCCCTGATTTTGCCTGACCGTTCTTGTTTTTGAGATCACACTCAGTGGGATGCCCCAGTTTTTCTTAAGTCTCCTTCGTGGGTTTTGACTTAGTGAGATTTTTCTTTTTGAGAGATAATGACTTCCTATGTGATAGGGAACCATCATCGTCTTTTGATTCTAGAGGAATGTTTTTTTATGTCATTCGTTGTATACGAAGTGAAAGTTTGCGACTGAACACGCATTTGAATTAACTGAGAGACTACCCTGCCCCAGGTTTTGATTAAAGGTTTCAATTTGTGTAAAAAGGAAACTCCTACTTTTTTGGCTCAAAGGGGTTGGCTAGGGATTATCTTCCTTATGACTCCAGTGTTTAGGATTTGAAAGAACACATGTACATCATCAGCAAGGTCTATTCAAAAGCATATTGTATGAGATCATGGCATTGTTTTCATCATCCTCCCTCTAAAGGCTTGTAACTTTTAGCAAGAGTTAAGAGTAAAAAGAATAGTTTAAATATAGTGAAAACAAATGGATGAATTCAAGACAAACATATGCAATGCATTAATGAAACATAGTTTAACATTAATAGATAATTGTTTGAATAAAAAAAGAAATTACAATTGAAAATTCAAAAATGAACTGGAACACTCAACGATTTGGCATGGGAGCGGTGATCACGTTGGGAGTCTTTGGAGTATCAAACTCGATCTCCTTGGCATTAATCATGTTTTGAATCTTGTACTTCAGCGTCCAACAATCGTTAGTATCATGCCCAGGACTGCCGGAATGATAAGAACATGTTGCATTAGGATTGTAGTTAGGGGAAGAAGTTTTGGGGTTTGGATGAGGTCCTATCAACATAATCAGGTTCATCCTTAACAAGTGTTGTAGTGCTTGAGACAGTGGCATCTTGATGTTGGTAAACTTTATTTTGGGCTCGTCTGGCCTTCGTTGATTTCCCCTTTGTTGTTGTCGTTGCGACGCAAGACCAGAGATAAGGACTGCCCCCACATGTTGGTCATGATTGCTCTTGTTAAGACTCTTATGACCATATATATCATTGGACACTTTCTTCCCATTGTATGGCTTTTTCTGAGCATCAGAGGGTGTATCCCCTTGGATCTTTCCAGTTTTGATGCCAATTTCGATCCTTTTGCCAGTCAGTATTATCTCGATGAACCCGACTGAGGAGCTTCTGATTAGGTGATTGAAGAAAGGTCATGTTAAAGTTCCCATGAAGATGTTAATCAGCTCCCTGTCAGTTAATAGGGGCTGCACCCTACCAGCCAGATCTCTCCACTTTTGGGCATATTCTTTGAAGCCCTCATTGGAACGCATGGTCATGTTCTGCAACTGCACACGAGTTGGTGCATGATCAGCATTGTATTGGTATTGCTTGTAAAAATTAGCGGTTAGATCTTCCCAAGTGTGAATGTGGGAACTCTCCAATTGATAGAACCACTCAAGTTGCATCCAAGCTAAACTCTCTTGGAAGAAGTGGATCCAAAGCTTCTGATCAGTTGTGTATGGTTGAATCTTGCGGACATAAGACTTTAGATGCATATTAGGATAAAAGACTCCATCATACGGGTCAAAGGTAGGGATTTTAAACTTTGGTGGGATGACCACTCCAGAAACCAAGCCCATGTCTCCTAAATCCAAACCATGCACAACATGGATCTCCACAACTTTTAGTCTGTCTTCAAGTTGTTCGTATTTTTCATCTACTGGTGGATATCGTTCCTCGTAAGAGTCATCGTCATCAGTAGCTATGTTGGCTCTAATGCTTCTAGCTTCCTCTTCCTGACTGTCTTTTACTTTAGAAGAAACATATTATTTTTGAGCTAGCTGAGCATGCCCCTTGGACCTTCTCCTTACGTTGAGGATGACATACTTTTTCTTCTTCTTGCTCTCTTTGGTGAAGAGTGTTTTCAGATTTTCCTGCCCCTTGGCCAAGTTCATGAGTGCTTGCTAGAGCTGAGCATTTTGAGCTTGGAGATATTTAACTGTTTTCTCTAGAGCCATCTCTACTGATATAAATAGTAAGATCATGAGAAAACCTGTTATAACGACATGCATGATATGCGGATGCAATGTTTTCAAGGATCTCGTGGGGTGAACACAAAAAGATGTTAGAATTTGAACTTTTATCAACAGCTTTGATTGGAGAACTTCGTATGGGTGGGTGTCCTTCTACGAGAATCAAGCTCACCATGTCAAGTGGGTTATAGCCCTTGAATCAAGTTACCGTGCTTTGGTCTTTGGCAACGTTTGATTAGAGAATGAATCCCTTTGCCCCTTGATAGGCGTCTGGTTCAACATGACCCTGCATCATAGACCCTTGAGATCCTTGAAATGGTTATTATTATGATGTTATGATGTTTATGATGTTATGTACAAGTAAGCATATACACACAAGGTAAACAAGTCCTTAGGTGTAGGCTTGCATGGAGTCTTATAGGTAAGTACCCTCTTGAAGTTTAGTTGGCTCAACTTGTCCTAGTAATAGTAATCGGGTTCTAAGGGATCTCAATATCACTGATCTTTCTTGTCGGGCATTATTTCAGCGTAAGCCTCTTTAATGGCAACCGAAATATCCCGAGAAGTCCAATCTCAATGAGCGTAGTATCGAGTATTGTTGTACCCCAAAATTTTCCCTCTCATTTTACTCAGCACATGCCCATTGAGATCCTCAATTTGCTCAAGGTTACCCAAGAGTTGACCAGACAAACTCTCTCCTAAGGCAATGTGTCTCAAATTAGGGTTTCCATTTTCATTAGGATGTGTGTACTCCAAAGGCCTCAAAAGATTTCTGTAGTCCTAATATGCTCTCAAGGTCATCCATGTCAAATATCACGCCTTGCACAAGAAGTTTGCTCAGTCAACTGCTGAAATGCTTGAGAATCGACTATATTAGGTCAAAAGTCAATTGTGGCCCACATACAGTCAAACCTCAAGATTTTTTGTCAACATCAACATTTTTAAGTGACTTTCATCATTTTATCAAGGGTTGATCATGATACCTCAAGGAATACTCCTAATTCATCAAAACTCAAAAGTTGCTAAATTAGGGTTTCTCAGGAAAAGTCAACCAAACTTTGACCAAGCATAACTTCCTCATACTTTATTAGAAATTTTCCATCCAAGGCTAATTTTTAAGAGGATGAAATTCCCTACAATTCATCTTCATCCCTCAAGTTCAAAATATACACTCATCAAAAGATATGAATTTCCACATTATAGGTCCTTTTGAAAAGTTAACAAAAACACTTTTTGGGTCAAAGCTTATTACATAAACATGGAAGACCCAATTGAGATGAGACAAAAAGGGTTGTTTAGGGGACATCCTAAGATTTCTAAAAAGTCCAAGAACACCTATCTAGGGTTAAAATTAGAAGAGATATGCCTTTTCAAAGTTGACCATTTTTGCAAAATTGCCAAAAGTCAAATGTGCTTAAAAATACACTTTTGTTAAATGGGCCTAACTTTTTATGCTTGCACCTCACTCATAACATGGTCCACGACCCAAATATTCACCCACACATTATTTGCTTCATTTTCCATTTTATTTTGATTTTTTATTAATTAAAAATTGAATTAAATCAAATAAATGACAACTAATAGCAAAGATTTGTTTTGATCTGATTTTTGGACAGGATCACAAGCTAATTATGTTGACATATCAAAACCAAATCGAATCAAGGTTGATTGGCACAAGAATGGAATGATTAGGCCTAATTTGGAAACAAATCACACAAAGGAAGAATGAGATCAAATCTTCAAAAATTCCAAAGATACAAGTGGTTCTTATAACCCTAATTCATTAAAGGGTATATAGTGAGCAAGGCCAGGCACGAAACAAGAGGGTTGCAGCCGCGGAAGAACACTAGAACAAACTCAAAAATTGGACAAAAAGTGGTGGGTAGATTTCCATTCTATAGGGAAATTCAAAGCAAGTCAAGGCTACCAATCACTTCCAGGACATCTCCAGAACGTGTCTCAATCATTTGCAAGCCTTTTCACGCCCATAAACGCACACTATAGACCCACGGTTTGCATCCCCTAGTTTGAATCATATTTTTCAATTTATACATGATTAACCATTATTGAATATAGCATTGTGTTTGTATGAGATTTTAGAATGTTTTGGTTTATATAATTTTGCGTTTTGATGCGTATATCCATGATTGCCATTATTAGGGTTTGTCCTTGCGTTTTAGGGTTTTGTCATACAGGTTAAATTGGCCCAGGAAAAGGGTACTATCGTGTTCGTGAGATCAAAACAAATTGATGTGTGGTCTTACATTGCATTTATGTTGCGTGCTTTTGATTTGTGAAGTTTGCAGGTTTTAGCCATGGAATATTGTCTGTGGGTATAGGTTATGCATCTAAGATGACGAACCTGCAAAGAAGACAATAACGTGGCAGCCAACCACTGGACCTTTCAAACCAGCGCGCACATTTTTTGTTTTACCCACTAATCCACTTTGTTTTCATATAATATTGTTTATTTTAATTATAATAACAACTAACACATGTAGCGCATATGGCAAGTGTACACGCTGGGTAGTGGAAGGACCTGGGTTTGATCCCAGGTCCCAGCAAGTTTTCATTATTTTCTTTATTCACACTGGTAGATCCAGTGTTTCATAACCCCACGTGTCCATCATGCGACTTATTGATCCAACCAATGGATCACAATCTATCTAGATCCAACGCCCCAAACAAGGAGGGACCATGGTGCACCATCAGGAGGGAGCAGCATTGGATCCCACACAAGGACTGGGCTTGAGCATAATGGGCCTAACAAATTCAGCAACCCACCCCCTGATTTCTTCAATACAGGCCCTTTTCTCATCTTTTTATTTTAATTCTTTTTTGATTATTTCCTTAATTATTTTCTTTTAATTAACATCAAAAATCATATTTTTTTATTTAATCACAAAAACATCAAAAATCATTTTTTTTATATAAAATATTATTATTTCTTAATTAATTAGTTTAATTAAGTTAGGGAAATTTAATTCTTTTCTTTTACAATTAAAAGCAATTAGAATTAAGGTTTCAATTTTGCACATAACCTAATTAATTTTTCTTCAAAAAATAACTTAAATATTTTCTCAATTAGATTTTTTAGGGTTCCTAACTATTCTCGCATTTAATTAGCCACGCGCATTTTAATTTCCTTTTTATTATTATTCTATTTTCTCCGGGTTTGTAATAGTAATTAGGGTTGTACATTTTTGCATTTTATTTTCAGTCTAAATAATTATGTATCTGCAAAAGCCCTGTAATAACTAGGACCTTTTTAACTTTCCCACATTTTAATTTCCGCAAATTATAAACTGCTAAGATGTATGTTAATAGGATTGTATGAAAAGACTATCTGAAATTAAAACAGTAGAAAACCCTAAACGTGCAAAGACAAATTAACTAAAAATTACACTTGCACATGCTCACTCCTAGGGTCTACTCCACTCCGGTTGCCTTCGGTAAACGGTCATAAAGTATAGGGTTTATGAGTGGTTGTCCTCTAGCCCCGAAAGATCTAAAATGACCCCTTCAGATGTTTCCTCGGAAAAATATCTTTAAGGCTTTAGGATGATTACTAAAATTCCCTAACACTGCTTTTATGATCATATTTGTCCCTTCAAATGTCCCTTAAAGCTCCAACGACTGCGCTACCTATTCCTTAATAATGGGATAGCGCTATCTAAAGGAAAACGAACAATCTTTTTCGAGTAGGTAGATTAACTGTTAAGTACTTGCTTAATCAATCAAACAAAACTTTTCACACAAACACTTTTTCAAAATAATTTTCAAAACAACTTTGTCACACCCTTGAGGACTGATACAAGGGTTATCACGAAGTAAAACTTTTCAAAACAAACACACACAAGTAATTTCAAAAATGAGCAAGTACCTAAGAGCCCATGGAAAACCATGGATAGAAAGGGTGCTAACACCTTCCCTTTCTATAATCTACCCCCCATACTCAGAAACATCTCGAAAAAGATTTTTTCTGTTCTTTTTCCTTTTCCTTTGTTGGATGAAATAAAAGTCGGTGGCGACTCTTTCTTACTGCGACATTTACGAATACAAAATGCAAACCAGTATTAACTGTCGGTTCTGCCACCGTATCACAAATATCAACCAACTTTAGACTGCACCAAAGCCGGCTATCTCACTACTTCCTAATGGCCAACTTGGTCAAGTAAATGTTCTAAAGTCATTTAGTGTTTCACGACACCACACAGCGGCCCTGTATTCTCCTTGACTATTCAAGGGCTACTGGTACCAACAAATGTGTCACACTAACGTAGTTATTGCTTAGACCATGTCGGTATACCCCGCATAGTTTCCACAATGTATTACTACTTACCTATAAGGTATCCTAGATCCGGGTAGAGGATCAAAACAAGCCCAAATAAGGAACCAAAATATAAAGCAATCAAGTCAAACAATGAAAGCAACTAAAGGTGATCTATCCCTAAGGTAACCCCACTTATAAATTTTCCCCAGAAGAGTCGCCAATTCTGTAATACGGTGGGAGAACTGTCTTGGGATGTTTTGCGTTTGATCGCAATTGTTACGGTTAGCAAGAGTCACCATCGGCTTTTCTTTTATCCAATGAAGGAAAGGGTGAAAAGAACAGGAAAGACCTTTGAGATTATTTCTTGAGTTCGGGGGGTAGATTATGAAAAGGGAAGGTATTAGCACCATTTTCATTCATAGTTATCTATGGTCTCTTAGTTTCTTGCTAGATCACTTGCTTTGTTTGAAAATGTGCTTTGTGGTGGTTTTTGAAAGTATTTTTAAAAATGTACCTTCGTTTAGGCAAACTTTGTAATGGTTCTCGTTTTGTAAGAACGTATACCTACTCAAAACTGTTTGTTTTAAAATTGTTTGTTTTGAAAGTGAGCAAGCAACTAAGAACGTTTCTACCTACTCAAAAGTCTTTTGTTCATTTCTATCCTTTCTTTTGATATTGTTATCTTACCATTAATTGGTAAGAAGCCTTATCTTTGGATGTAAGGGGACGGATGTGGGTCATCGTATAGTCATGAAAGCAATATTGTGAGATATCTTAGCATTTCTCTTTGAGGGACTAAGATCATTTGTAAGGCAACATTTGTAGCGTCATCGGGGGACTATGATCTTGTATTTCGATTGTTTTTACTAAGACATCCCACATACATAACATGACCATTTTTTAGGCAACAAATAGATTTAGCCTTAGGGGTGCATGTGTGAATAGTGTGTTTGATTTGCATGCATTTAATCTTTGATTAGGTTTATCTACTTGTTGATTTTTATCTTCCCATACAAACCCTAATTACTAACATTTATATTGAAAGCGATAAATTGTGGAAATGTAAAATTCTATGCTATTACATCATTTGGTGACGGAGACACAATTTACAAATGAGGGATGAAAGCAATAAAATTCTAATTATACTATTACAACGATATTGAATATTGCAAGATAAAATGTGCAAGAATATAAAAGCAATGTGAAAGGAAAAGAAAATTGTTTTTTTGTTTATGAAAAGTCTTGATTTAATTAAACAAATAAAAGGAAAGAATTTAATTAATTAAAATCCCTAAATTATAACTTGATTTAATTAGAAAATAAATTCAAAGAAAAAACTAAGTTAAAAATTAATTTAATCAAGAAAATAAATTTGTTAAGAAAAATGTTTTTTTTTAGTTTTTAATAAAGAAAAAAACCTAAAAGATACTTTGAATAAATCACGAATAATGAAAATAAAAATATTTTTGATGAGATTTTTATATATTCATAAAATAGACCTAATAAACTAGTAGTGTGCAAAAAATTAGTTCAAAAGGAGTTAACTTGATGGGTTAAATAAATTGTTGAAGTTTGTTAAAAATGTAAAATGAGTCAAGTGATAAAAATAAGGTTTTGGCCCTGCCAAGGCTTGAACTCAAGATATTCAGGTTGCTGGCTCAAAAGAATACCACTAGGCTAGGTGTGTTTTCTTGTCAACCATGTGCTTGCATGATATTATATGAGAAGATTGCTTCCTGAAAGCACAAAAATCACAAAAATAACACAAAATATGCAAAAGAAGGGTTCACTATGGTTCGAACCCGTGCCCTTAGGATAAGAAGTGACATGAAACACGCACTGCTTTCCACTGGGGTTATTCTTGATGCAAAAATTCAATGTCCTCTACACGACTTCCAGAAGCAATATGATGGTTGCTTTAGCTTCCTGGGACCTTGGTGAGTATGTTGTAACTTTTACTTTGCCTTGAAAGTGTATGGATTGGTCTACTCAAGTCAAGTTGCAATGGTGGATTTTGAAAATGGTGGATGATGAAAATGATGTTACAGTGAGGAAACAGGGGTATGGATAGTATCTATATGATACATATGAAGTGTTTAGATGATTTGTTTGGACAATAGTTGCAAGACTGATGAGTTTTGAAGTTAAGGTTTCAAAAGCTTAAAAATGGTGATTTTTGTCCAATTCGGGTTTGAAAGTGTATGAGAGGGTTTAAGGGCTTGTAAAATTGTGTCCTCAGTTGCACAAGAGTGTCTTGATATATAGGAAAAGGTTTGGAGATTTGAGATGGTCAGATTACCAAGATCACATGTTATGGCATTTTTGCTTGTTTTTGAAGCAAAGTGGAAAACCAAAATCCCAATGTGTGGTACAAGCTATGTAGAGTGGTTGAATCACTTTAAACATGCTTCTTGTGATTTTCTAGGTTAAGTGTGTGCAGATGGAGCCATTTAGAGGCTCAAGAAGGGTTGGCATTGTGAAAAAGCTTGCTTTACAAGAATGAATATGTTACTTTTTGCAATTTCAACCATAAATGGTATCAAGACTTGGACAAAACATCAAATCCTTGTATAATACACTTAGAGTCTGTGTAATTACTTAATTATGGAGATATTTAGAAGCAACATGGTCTGAAAAGTGAGATTGAATGATAAGTTTATGAGATTTGATTATGAGTTCATCACAAAAATCACTTATAATTCAAGTTTATCATGCCAACTTCAAGTCTTCGAATCTCCTAGCTCAAAAATGATCTCTTCAAGTTCTGGGACATTTTGAAAACCTTGGAACATCCTCTACAACTTTTATGTTTGACATTTTTGAATAATAAATTTGGAACTAGGTGAAAAGTTGTCATGAAGTTAGGTCAAAATCCTGACTAAAATACTCAAAATTTCACTAACTATTTTTAATATCATGGACATGTCTTCATAAATTCATGACTTGAAATCCAAGAATTTCTAGAAAACATTCTGCCCTACAATGTTTTTGATCTCATTGAGATCTACAACTTTTATGTTGGAAGTTTTCCTTGAATCAACTTGCATCTTAAAATTTTGACTTTTCAAAGATAATTTTGACTTTTCAATTTCTTGATGAACAAGTTTCATATTTTGACATGTCTTTATGAGATATGATTTTTGAAACTTGATTTTGGTCAAAAAGTCAAAGTTTGACTTTTCAGTGTATAGTTGACTTTTCATCAGTTGACTGAATTCAATTATCAATCAATTGATTTTGAGAAATGTTTTGAGCCATGCCATTAGGTCAAAATGATGTATTTGAATCCTTGAGATCATGTCTTAACCCAATAAGTCATTTCCTTGATCAAAAGTCAAAAACTGTGCCTTCTCAATCAAAACCCTAATTTTGACCATTTTGCCCTTTTGGTGTTCTGATCAAATTTCTTGAGGAATTGTGATCCAAACTTGATCAATTGACATGTATGAGCTCATTATGTTGGTATGGATAAAAAATTATGAAGTTTGACTGCAAATTGACCATAGTTGACTTTTTATCCAATATAGTTGATTTTAGGTCATCTGATCAAATGACTGAGCAATTTTGTGATCCAAGACTTGAAACTTGTCATGATCCATATTGAGGGCTCCTAATGATCCGTGAAGGTCATTTGAGGCCTTGAAATTCCAATTGTCCTTATGAAAACTCAAACCCTAATTTGAGTCACCAGTGCTTGAGGAGGTGTCTTGAGCTGATCAAACCTTGTGTAGTCTTGAATCAATGGAGATCTTATGAGATATTTATTGAGAAATGAGATGACAAATTTTGGGGTACAATAATCCCCGACTACAGTCGCTTATCACAGACCAGCCCCTTAAGGAAATCAAGGGCAAAATCAGAGGAGAGTGCCTTTTGACTCTATCCTCATGAGTTATGAGAGTTACTCCCAACATTGATCTAGAAAAAGTTGTTCTAGACTAGGCCACTCCCTGATATACCATCATGTTTGCCTTAGTACTATAAGAGAGATCAGACGTGCGCTTTCCATCAGGGTGCACTAGAGCACATTATGGAAAAATGTTATCCCTTGAAATCAGAGGTATAAAAAATGGCGAGATCTGGCCTTTTATCCTTTAAGAATGTCAGCCCTAATGTCAAAGATAATCCTCTGCCAAAGCATGGAGGAGCGAATACTATCAACATGGTTTTTGGTTGTCCAAGGGACTTCCGCATTTATGTTATCAACTTGGTCAGAGGAGACTTGGTAAAGATGCATGCAAGCCTTTGCGAGTTTAGTTACTATACTCATGACCATGCTGGTTGTGGTATCTGTAGTACTGATATACAAGGGTGCGATAAGATAAAGGTTGATTTGCAGGAGATGATGGATGAGGGCCTCATCCATATAATCAGGCCTAGGGAAGAATATGAGGAAGAAGTGAACATGGTCTTTGGATGTCCCGGAGAGTTTCGGATCTCTGATGTGGACCATATGAATGACGATCTCATATAGTTGCACACTACTTTTTGCCATATGGCTAGTCAGGTAGAGCACCATTATGGATCTTGTCGGGTTTGCTGCAGGGATTCCCGAGGATGCTCCATTGTAAGAAAAGGTATTCAGTTGTTATTGGATAATGGAACTATCAAGGTTTCAAGACAAAGATATGATTACCATGAGGTTAATAAGATTGAAGTTTTCCTGGTTGAGGTTGAATCGGATAATGAATATACTTCTGCGGATGAATTCTTTTCCTCAGATGAGGACATGTTCTCCGGCGAGGATTATTTGGTACCCAAATTTTCTGAGGAAGATGTGAACATAATTGTGCCTTATTTTAATGATTCTGCCCTTGTTAAGATTGAATACTATAGCAAGCCAGCCGTTGTCCCAATGGTGATTTGCTTGCCAGGGCCTATTCCTTACAAATCAAACAAAGTTGTACCGTACAAGTACAATACTACTATTTTAGAGGATGGTGTAGAAGTTCCCATCCAGCCTTTGTCTAAGATCGAGAATATTGATGAGATTGGTTGAGTGACCCGTAGTTGCCGTGTAGTTGCAGCGGTTTTTCGAGAAAATGATAATACCGCTAAGAAAGTTGTGGAAAGTGTTGAGAATAAGAAATATGTAGGGGAGTCCAGTGGTGCTACCGTGGAGAAAGATGTGGATGATATTTTGAAGATTATCAAAATAAACGACTACAAAATTGTAGATCAACTATTGCAAACTCCTTCAAAGATATATATCCTAGCATTGTTGATGAATTCTGCTGCCCGTAGAGAATCTTTAATGAGGGTGTTGGATCAAGCCTTCGTGGAGTGTGATATACCGTTAGATCAATTCAGAAGTGTGGTAGGTAATATTACATCCTATAATAACCTAATCTTTTGCGATGATGAATTGCCTGACGAAGGGAGAAATCACAATTTGGCTCTCAATATATCCATGAACTGTAAAAATGATTCATTGTCAAATGTGCTGATTGATAATGGGTCCGCCTTAAATGTCATACCGAGGAACACACTGATAAAGTTGAAGTATCAAGGGGCTCCCATGCACCCAAGGAATTCCATTATTAGGGAAGTGGATCTGCCTATCCACATAGGCCCGCACCTTTTCCATATTACTTTCCAAGTCATGGATATTGTACCCACATATAGCTGCTTACTGGGACGACCATGGATACATGAGGTAGGGGCTGTCACTTTAACTCTGCACCAAAAGTTGAAGTTTGTGCAAGAATGAAAGGTGGTCATTATAAATGGAGAACAAACATTGCTGATATCTCATCTATCATCTTTCAATGTGGTGGAAGCAGATGAAGTTGTTATTGGAACACATTTCCAAGCTTTATCTGTTGATAATGTAAGAGAGAATGAGAATTATATGGCTTCATTCAAAGATGCTCAGCAGGTTGTGCGCAATGGCTCAAGCAAAGTATGGGGATAAATGGTTAATCCACCAGTGAACAAGAATAGGGCTGGTTTAGGATTTTCTGCAAAGAATGGCAAAGGTGAAAACTTGAAGCCGAAGTCTACTATGAGCAGCTATCAGGATATTTTCCCCAGCGGAGGATACCTTCACCCAACAGTTTCTGGAGTTAATGTTATTGTGGATTGTTGTACCCCAAAATTTTCCCTCCCATATTCTTCAAGAAATTGCAAAGTCATGCTTCAAAGTTCCCCAAGGGTTGCACAGTGCAAGAGCCTCCTAAACAGTCAAGATTAGGGTTTGTGTTCTGATCAAGAAAATGAAGTTTCCAAAGGTCCAATCAAGTCTCACATGCTTACAAATATGGTCAAGCATACTCATATCAAGTTTCAAGACATTCAGCTCAAAATTGCACAGTCAAAAAACCTAATTGCACTACAGTCGACTGTAGGGGCAAAATGGTCATTTGACAGTCAAAAGTTCAAATTTTTGGTCAACATATCATTTTGAAGCCACAAACATCATTTGATCAATGCTTGATCAGGATTCTCAAAACTTGGCTCAAAAATCATCAAAATGCAAAAGTTTCCTTATTTGGACAGCTGAAAAAGTCAACTGAAATTGACCAGGGCATAACTTTCACATGGATTATCAGAAAAATTCCATCCAAAGCCCATTTTGAAGAGAAAGACATTTCCTACAACTCATCTTCATACTTCAAGTCCAAGAAATGTTCTCACTAAAAGTTATCAATTTCAACATTATAGGTCATTTTCAAAAGTCAACAAAAAGGGACTTTAAGTCAAAGGCCATAACTTGAGATTGGTAAATAAAAATTACATGGGACCAAAGGCTTTGGTTAGAGGACTCAAAGACCTTTCCAAAATGTCCAAGAACATGAGAAAAAATTAAAAATTGAGCAAGTTATGCCTTGTAGAAGTTGGGAAATTTTTGGATATTTTGAAAAGTCAACATTGATTCAAATGACCTAAAATTGCTAATGGGCCCATTTTTCTTCCATAATTCATCATCCATGGCATGTGCACGACCACTTGGCCCAAAGGGAAGTATTTCTTCATTTTTATTTATTTATTTGAATTTTTATTTATATTAATTCATTTAAATCAAATTAAATGCATGGAAAATATTTAACTTAACCTAACAAATCTTTTTGCACATGTAATCTACTCAATAATTCGTGCACATTCAAATATGGGAAGATTTAGGTTGATTGGATCATAATTGGTACAAATTTGTATGGAAAAGATTGAAAAAATAAAGCTTGAAAATCAAATCTTCAAAACCATCAATGAAAGAGATTTTGATCAATTTTGTTAACCTAATTTGTTCACTACATAAGCTAGAATGAAACCCTAATGATCACACACACTGAGCTGCGCCCAAAAGCCATTATCAAACTTGGAAAATTTTGTCTAAAACTCAATTCTGAAAACATCCTTCCAGGACGATTCAAGGCAGAATTCTTGTTTCAATAGCTTCCTCAAGCATCACTGGACATATTCCAATCACAAACATTCATCACAGCTTCAAGAATTGGTAACACGAGTGCAAACCGTACCAAGAAAAATTCATAATCGTGCATCATGATTCACGCATCCTTTGTAACTTTTAATGCTTGATTCATGTTCATTATGAAATTCTGAAACTAACCATACAAATTAATTGCGTTTTTGTGCGATGTACGTGATTTTACCATTGATGCAGGCTAGGGTTTCTGGGACTCCAAATTAGGGGTTTCCTAATACTGTAAAATTAGACCACCACAATGCTATGGATGGATTCAGGGAGTTTGGACGAACAAGAACCAGTACTCGCGATCAATTTATGAGGCCTTATGGCCTATTCGCTATTTTTTCATATGGTACTTTCAGCAACGTTTGAAAACCGTTGCTCTTTGCTTGTATATTTCAGGAAAATAAAAAACCAATGAAGGAGACGATGAAGTGGCGTGAGGTGATAGGGCTATTTGAATCTCGCGCGCAAAGTTCACTAACCTTTTGTTTTCTTTTATAATATTTATTAATTATTTATTAATCAGAACGCGCAAGTGGCTCCATTGGCAAGGCATAAGACTGGTAATGTTAATGACCTGGGTTCGATCCCAGGTCTTCACTATTTCCATTTGTTATTTTTCAATTAACGTTCATGTGTAGCGCTTGAATTGAAGACCATCATGCATCCTCAAAAAAATCAATGCCCACGTGTCCCAGAGCACCAGA
The DNA here is from genome assembly GCA_948472305.1 of Vicia faba. Lineage (NCBI taxonomy): Eukaryota > Viridiplantae > Streptophyta > Magnoliopsida > Fabales > Fabaceae > Vicia > Vicia faba. The sequence goes on along the minus strand of OX451738.1, from coordinate 46,911,113 downwards.
TCAACGACCATGAACTGAAGACTATGATGAACTCAAGTCAACGCGCGTGCACGTGTCCAGCAAAAGTCCAACAAGGCCATGCTCAATGGGCCAGAATTGCTTGGATTTAACCTCCATATTGGGGTCTGAACCCCCAGGTTTGCATAGTTTTTATTTTCTTTACCTTTTTTTTTGTATTATTATTTTTACTTCTTTTTTTATTATTGTATTAATTAAATAGTTTTATTATTTTCATAAATATAAAAAACCAATAAAAATCAGAAAAAAGGGAAAATACAATAAATATTTTTGTCTTAATATTTTCCATAAATAAATTTGCATGTAAATAAAATTAGTTTTAAATTAGGTGTTAACTTTAATTCTTTTAATAATAATAAAAAAGATGTAGAAATAGGTTTAATTAATAATTTTTCATCCTTTTATTTTTCTTTCATAAATATATCAAATAATTAAATATTTTATTTTTCATAATTAAAATTGTAAATTAATTAGGGTTTAATTTAGGTTAAAAACTTCAATATCTTTCTTAATAACTTAAAAGCCATTAGAATTAGGGTTAGTATCAATTTTAATTAATTCTTTTTATATTAAATCTTAAAATACTAAAAAAATACCAAAAACAAAAACAATTTCTTTTCTTAAATTAATTAATTCATGTAATTTTAATATTTTGCAAAAAGGGTCCAACGCCCTCGTTTCGATTTAACTATTAATTCGCATATTATTTTATTCCGTATAAATATTCATGTATCTCTCCCGAAGCCTTGTAAATTATTTCTCGCTTTTTTAATTCTTTATTTACTTTGTTTATTTATTTTCTGTCAAATCGGGTTCGAGAAACTTTTGGCGATGTGGACCCGCGCCTTTTGTAATAGCTTAGAATTTACTTTCCCGCAAATATTTTTAACTACTAAAATAATGGCATGAAAGAATGTATGGACAAAATAAAATCAAGCGTAGAACACCAATAACATGACAAGATAAATGCAAATGAAAACGACACACGAATCGCACACACCACCCCTAGGGTACGCCTCACTGTTGCCTTGCCTTCGAAAGGTGATCGTCGAGTAGAGGATGTCTTAGTAAGTCCTCATGATCCGGGAACCTGGCATGAGGGTAGCTTCTAAGGTGTCTTCCCATTACTCTGGTGATCACCATGTCCCGAACCTCGAATTGACCCGAACACCTCCAACGGTGGTGCTACCTACCTCTCAATGGTGGGATGGCACTACTTTAAAAGACATTTACACAGACGAATTCCTTAGGGTAGGTAGACGATTCTAGATACTTGCTCTGATTTCAAAGACAAATCAAAAAATACTTTTCACACCGACACCTTTTCAAAAGCTTTCGAAAGCAATTTTTCAAACACTCTTGAGGACCGATACAAGAGTCGAACTGAAATTTTCAAAGAAACTTTTTAAAACCCACAGTTGAAAAGCAAACAAACCATTTTTGAAAACACAAGTGAGCAAGTATCTAAGAGCCCATGGATAACCATGGATAGAAAGGGTGCTAACACCTTCCCTTTCTATAATCTACCTCCCGAACCGAGAGCAATCTCTATAAGGAATTTTTCTGTGCTTTTGTCCTTTCCATTTGGAGAAAATAAAAGACGGTGGCGACTCTTGCTTCCGCGACATTTCGCGAACCAGCGTTAAACAGTCAGTTCCAGATCCACCGATCACAGAACTGGCGACTCTGCTGGGGACAAAACTTAAAGTGAGGTGTACCTTAGGATTAAGATCACTGTGTTTTCAATTGTCTTCTTTGCTTGCTTTACTATTGTGGGTTACTTGGGAGTTCTATAGATCCTAATCCGAATCTAGGGGATACCTTCTTAGAAAGTAGCAACAAGGCTGTGAGGGAACTGTGCGGGGTATACCGACATGGTTGAAACAGTCTGCTACGTTGATGTGGCACTTTGGTGTGTACCGGTAACCCTTGAGTTCAGTCAAGGAGAGTACGGGGCCTCCGCGTGGTGTCGTGAAGCATCAACAGACCTTAGGAACCTTAATTGAACTATCTTGGCCTCTTTAGGGTAGTGAGATAACTGACTTTGGTGCAGTCCGAGGTTGGTTGATACTCGATACTACACTCAATTGAGGGTTGCTTTCCTGGAATATTTCGGTCGCCAGTTCAGTGGCTAAATCGAAACGATGAACAATGAAAGCAATCCCGTGATATTGGGACCCTTAGAACCCGGTTACTTCTAATAGGACAGGTTGAGCCCACCAACTGAAAGAGGGTAATACCCAGACCCCATGCTGGCCTAAACTCTAAGGGCTTCTCTTGTGTGACTTGCGTGCCTTCGTACTTGACTACTTGCATGCGTTTTTGTCTGACACTTGAGCTTCTTGCAGGTTTTGTTTGTAATCCTTAATTAGGACTCATAACAGGGTATCCTAAGTTTCTTGCAGGTTTTGGTTTGCAGTCCTTAATTGGGACTCGTAACAGGGTTACGTACATTACCCCATGCATAGCATAACATCATACCATTGCATACATTCTAACCCATTTCAAGGATCTCAAGGGCTTGTGATGCAGGTCATGATGAATCAAACATCTAGCAAGGGGCAAAGGGGATTTATTTTCCTCTAGACAAGGTTGTCAGGGGCTATGACCCACTGGATATGGTGAGCCTTTGACCCTTGAAGAAGGACTTTCAATAACATGGAGTTCCTTCAATCAAGTTACCAGTTTCCAACTCTAACAATTTGTTTACCCCTCGAGGTCCTTGAAATCATTGCATGCATATCATACATCTCATTGCATAACAGGTACCCTTTCTCTGCAGGTTACTTACCTTCTTCGCTGTTTATTTCAGCAGTCTCGTCATGAATCCTGAATCCTCAACCGAGCACACTATCAAGGCCCTCCAGGCTCAGAACGCCCAATTCCAAGGGCTGATCATGAATTTGACCCAGGGGCAACAAGATCTGAAGGCTCTGCTCTTGAAGAAGGAAAAGAAGAAGAAGAGGACTGTTTTGTTCAACCCTAGACGCAGATCTGGGAACACCCTGCAGGACCAAGCTGAGAGGACAACTCCATCTGTGGGGAAAGGCAGTCATCAAGAGGAAAGGATTCCCAGCCCAGTGGTCTCTGACAATGAGACAGATTTCAATGACGAACAGTACCCTCCGGCTGAGGATAAATACAAACAGTTGGAAGACCGGCTAAGTGCTATGGAGATACAAAAAGTGCCTGGCCTGGACTTCGAGGATCTAAGTCTGTCTTCTGGGGTAGTGATCCCGCACAAGTTTAAGGCACCTGCCTTTGCTAAATACGACGGGGCATCTTGTCCTAAATTGCATCTCAGGGCTTACACAAGGAGGATCCAGCCCTATACAGCTGACAAAAACTTATGGATCCATTTCTTCCAAGAGAGTCTTTCAGGGACTCAGCTCGAGTGGTTCTACCAATTGAATGGAGCCAACATCCATACCTGGGAAGACCTAGCCACTGCTTTCTACAAACATTACCAGTACAATGCCGACCTTGCTCCTACACGTACCCAACTCCAGGGTATGTCGCTAGGGTCAAGTGAAGGTTTTAAAGAGTACGCTCAGAAGTGGAGGGATCTGGCTGGCAGGGTGCAGCCTCCGTTGACTGACCGGGAGTTGGTAGACATGTTCCTAGGGACCCTATCCGGGCCGTTCTTCAATCATCTCATTGGTAATTCATCTGCAGGATTTACCGACCTCATCCTGACTGGCGAAAGAATTGAAGCTGGTATCAAGAGTGGGAAAATCCAAGAGGCCACACCTTCTGACACTCACAAAAAGCCTTACACGGGAAGGAAAGAATCTAATGCTACATACAGCCAAAAGAGTCGTCGTGACCAACATGCAGGGGCAGTCATGATCTCTGGTTCTGCACCACGCCGCCAACCACAAAAGGGAAACCAGCGAAGGCCGGATGAACCTAAAAGACAATTCACCAACATTAACATGCCATGGTCGCAAGCATTGCAGCACATGTTGAAGATGAACCTGATTGCGGTGATTAATCCTCCTGCAAATCCTAAGACTTCCTCTCCAAGCTACAATCCAGAAGCCAGATGTGCTTATCATTCCGATAGCCCGGGGCACGATACCGAGGATTGTTGGGCGCTGAAATACAAGATTCAGAACATGATCGATGCCAAGGAGATCGAGTTCGAGCCTGCCGAGACTCCCAACGTGATCACTGCTCCATTGCCAAAACATGGCTAGGGTCGAGAGATTTTTGTTCATTTGAATTCAAGTTGTATTTTTATTTTCTTGTTCAGATAAACAATTATCATGTTAAACTCTTTTATTTCATGAATGCATTACACATGTCTGTCTTGATTTAATTATGTTTACTATGCTTAAAACTGCTTTCATATTTTTGTGACGGTCAACTCTTAATTGAAAATTCTAAGCCTCTTGAGGGAGGATGACGAAAACGATACCACGATCATTACAGTATGCTTTTGAACAGATCCCGCTGATGAGGTACAGGCATTGTTTCAATCCCTAAACACTGGAGTTATAAGGATGATAATCCCTCGTCAACCCCTCTGAGCCAAAGAAGTAGGAGTTTTTATTTTCGAAAATTGAAACCCTTAATCATAACCCGGGGCAGGGTAGTCTTCTCAGTTGATCCAAGTGCACAATGAATGGCACCAAATGAGTTTTTCCAAAAAACAAAAGACAGTGATGGTTCAGAACAATCATAAAGACAGGCAGTTGTTATAAAAAAAAATCATAAATGAAAAGCCCAAGAAGTCAAAACCTATAAAAGGGACTTATGAAATCAGGGCATCCCGCTGACTGTAATTCCAAAAAGGAAACAGTTCAGGCAAAAAAGGAAAGGGATAACAAAAAAAATCAAAAGAAAGAGGTCTCACAAACCCTCAACAAAAACAAAAATGACTGCCTAGTCAGAATAAATCATCAATGTCCGAACCATCACTGGAAAATCAGAGCAAAGACTCAAACAAGGTCTAACGTATGATCAACTGCGTTTAGGTTTGGAGAACATCACGAAGAGAGGGTGGGTACAAATTATTTGAGCCTTTATCCTTTGTTTCTTAAACCGTGAACCAGGCCACGATATAACCCTTAAAAGTCCTAGCTGAAGCATGGGTTAGTTTGAAAGCATACTGCTACAAAGGTATCCTGACTCCTGAAGGCTTGCGGTAAAATCTTGAGTTGACACCGCATTGTATTACAAAAAATGCATTTTCAAAATATTCAAGACAGACATAGGCTTTTGCATTCTTAAAATAACCTTGTTTGCATATGACTATTTGTTTGAACAGCAGGGAAATTCGCACGATGAACACCTTGTGAACAGAATTACCTCCAATCAAGGGGCACAGTGGGAGCATGGCCCATTATCTGGGGCATGACAAAATACTTCCAACAGGAGCAACTCCCTACATTCTGAGAGCGTGGACATAGTCGGAAAAATACTACGCCAAATCAAAGACTCGCTAGGTTGACACACCTAGGCAAAAATAAGGGCTTCCCGACGAACCAAAAGGGTTCGGGCAAAATGAAGGGATGAAACAAAAAAACATGTACACCCGGCAAGTCGAAAACCTGAAAGGGCGGCTTGGGCAAAAATGGGTACCCCGGTGGACTGAAAACCCGAAAGGGCGGTCCAGGCAAAAGTTAGGGATCAAAGCGTACGACTATGTCCCGGCATCTCGTCACTTGTCTACCCGAAGATTTGTCAATTACCCCCACAGGTATCCTCTTCCCTCACCTCCGAAGCAGGGGCAATAATGAGTTATCCAGGCGATCCAATTGCTCTGTCAACCAAAGTACAAAGGAAAGATCAACATAAGGATGATTACCATCTACCTTTACAAATTCCATATCGTGGGTTAACATCCGAAACCAAACAGGACAATCATCCACTTAATCAAAATCATGCAACCCTACACCGGTTCCTTCTCAATTTTCAGAAGAAGTTTTTACACAAACTTATCCAAGTAACCTAACCCCGGTTCCTCCAGAAGTCTTACATGGACCTATCTCAAGATGACCTAACCCCGGTTCATCAAGAAGTTTTTACACAAACTTATCCAAGTAACCTAACCCCGGTTCCTCCAGAAGTCTTACATGGACCTATCTCAAGATGACCTAACCCTGGTTCATCAAAAAGTTTTTACACAAACTTATCCAAGTAACCTAACCCCGGTTCCTCCAGAAGTCTTACATGGACCTATCTCAAGATGACCTAACCCCGGTTCATCAAGAAGTTTTTACACAAACTTATCCAAGTAACCTAACCCCGGTTCCTCCAGAAGTCTTACATGGACCTATCTCAAGATGACCTAACCCCGGTTCATCAAGAAGTTTTTACACAAACTTATCCAAGTAACCTAACCCCGGTTCCTCCAGAAGTCTTACATGGACCTATCTCAAGATGACCTAACCCCGGTTCATCAAAAAGTTTTTACACAAACTTATCCAAGTAACCTAACCCCGGTTCCTCCAGAAGTCTTACATGGACCTATCTCAAGATGACCTTACCTCGGTTCGTCAAGAAGTGTTACACGAACTTATCCTGCGGCAACCTAACCCCGGTTCCCCCCAGAAGTCTTACATGGATTTAGCTCAAGATAGCCTCACCCCGGTTCATCAAGAAGTTTTACATGAACTTACCTCACCAAGCAACCCTACATCGGTTCCCTCTCTTCAAGATGCAGTTTTACATGGACTCGTCACCCAGAAACCCTACACAGGTTCTCCCTTTCCAAGAACGAAGTTTTACACGAACTCATCATCAAAGTAACCCTACCCAGGTTCCTTCTCCATTTCAGATACGGTTTTACACGAGCTCATCAGCAGGCAACCCTACACATGTGTCCTCTTTCAACTTACAAAATTACAGTCCAAAATCTCCCCAGGAGAGTCCAATCTAATTCCCCAGAAATTGGAGTCCATCTCCCCAAGCAGTAAGCTTATCCCCAGTAGATTCTGGAAGCTTATCCTTCGCAGAGCACGAACGCGTCTCCCGGCTTTATTCAAAGAGTTATTTCCTTAACAGGATATAACTGGGTTATCCTCAGCCAAAAGCCACGGAAAGATCGTCCTCGACGAAGTCTTCTTACCCCAGCGAAGTCCATCAACACTTCCAACAATAAGGGTATCCCCAACAAATTATTATCAACACTCAGCAAGGCATCCCTCTTCCCACAGAGTATTGCTTCCCAGCATGGTCGCTAGAGTATCTTTTCTCCCCGCAGAATCTTCCATTTGCCAAGTTTATTCCGCAACGGAGTCATCTTCTCCTACCGGTATTCTTGCAGTTATCATCCCCAGCGGAAGCAAAATCTATTCTTCAACATCAGCCCAGGATATGACTTCCCGGCACCCGTCAAGGATTTACTTTCCTAGACGAAAACATACATTCATAAAACATCACATACATCATTATAGCATGCATAGACGCATTATATCATACAAATTTCATTTATGTTGAGAACATCATTGCTTGATCCATATCATGCATTGCATATGGCTGACCTTTACCTTTCAGGAAAGATTCAGCTAAATTCCCAGTCATATTTCAAGACTTAGACCGGTTCAGTTAATCGACTCCAAAGATTTCTTATCCAGTCCCAGGCCTTCTCTAGTCCAGCTAAATCGACTCCCAACAGATTTTTCTGATAAAAACTCAGTGGAAGTTATCCCAGGTTATAATTTCCTATTGGTTCTCTCTCCGACGGTGCATGAGATTTCCATTTTAGGGTTTTCTTTAAGATTATAATTTCCTATGGTTCCCTCTCCGACGGTGAGTGAGGTGATAATTCCTTTTCCTATGGTTCCCTCTCCGACGGTGAGTGAGGTGATAATTCCTTTTCAGATGGTTCCCTCTCCGATGGTGAGTGAGGTGATAATTCCTTTTCAGATGGTTCCCTCTCCGACGGTGAGTGAGGTGATAATTCCTTTTCAGATGGTTCCCTCTCCGACGGTGAGTGAGGTGATAATTCCTTTTCAGATGGTTCCCTCTCCGACGGTGAGTGAGGTGATAATTCCTTTTCAGATGGTTCCCTCTCCGACGGTGAGTGAGGTGATAATTCCTTTTCAGATGGTTCCCTCTCCGACGGTGAGTGAGGTGATAATTCCTTTTCAGATGGTTCCCTCTCCGACGGTGAGTGAGGTGATAATTCCTTTTCCTATGGTTCCCTCTCCGACGGTGAGTGAGGTGATAAATACTTTTCAGATTATAATTTCCTATGGTTCCCTCTCCGACGGTGAGTGAGGTGACAATCCCCTTTCAGATTATAATTGCCTATGGTTCTCTCCCCGATACTGCGAAGATGGTAATTCCCACCAAGATTTTATCAACGAGCGTTGTTGAAGTTAAAGTCGCCCAAGGTTCTCTTACCATTCATGCTAAGGTAGTAACCATCCCTGGTTCATTCATCATCTTGTGAAGCTCCAGACTCAGCTCCTGTAACCAGTCAGGACATATCTATACCAAGCATCTGAAAACCGACTCCTGCAACATGTCAGGTACCCATTTTTCTGTTTTGCAGGTACGCAAGTTCTCGCTAAGGAATCTCTTATGCGATCAACGTCCAGATGGCATCTATAAGCCCATCATCCCCCATCAATCTCCAAATGGCATCTATAAGCCCATTCCATCATCACACTGCTACTATGTGAGCGCAAATTTCTGGGCACTCTAGTGTTCAATCATCTTCTACCCTCGGATTACGAAAGGCACGCCAGCCAATCTGCATCCTCAGATCTAAGAAAATTGAACAGGGGCAACTGTTGTACCCCAAAATTTGCCCTCCCATATTCTTCAAGAAATTGCAAAGTCATGCTTCAAAGTTCCCCAAGGGTTGCACAGTGCAAGAGCCTCCTAAACAGTCAAGATTAGGGTTTGTGTTCTGATCAAGAAAATGAAGTTTCCAAAGGTCCAATCAAGTCTCACATGCTTACAAATATGGTCAAGCATCCTCATATCAAGTTTCAAGACATTCAGCTCAAAATTGCACAGTCAAAAAACCTAATTGCACTACAGTCGACTGTAGGGGCAAAATGGTCATTTGACAGTCAAAAGTTCAAATTTTTGGTCAACATATCATTTTGAAGCCACAAACATCATTTGATCAATGCTTGATCAGGATTCTCAAAACTTGGCTCAAAAATCATCAAAATGCAAAAGTTTCCTTATTTGGACAGCTGAAAAAGTCAACTGAAATTGACCAGGGCATAACTTTCACATGGATTATCAGAAAAATTCCATCCAAAGCCCATTTTGAAGAGAAAGACATTTCCTACAACTCATCTTCATACTTCAAGTCCAAGAAATGCTCTCACAAAAAGTTATCAATTTCAACATTATAGGTCATTTTCAAAAGTCAACAAAAAGGGACTTTAAGTCAAAGGCCATAACTTGAGATTGGTAAATCAAAATGACATGGGACCAAAGGCATTGGTTAGAGGACTCAAAGACCTTTCCAAAATGTCCAAGAACATGAGAAAGGCTTAAAAATTGAGCAAGTTATGCCTTGTAGAAGTTGGGAAATTTTTGGATATTTTGAAAAGTCAACATTGATTCAAATGACCTAAAATTGCTAATGGGCCCATTTTTCTTCCATAATTCATCATCCATGGCATGTGCACGACCACTTGGCCCAAAGGGAAGTATTTCTTCATTTTTATTTATTTATTTGAATTTTTATTTATATTAATTCATTTAAATCAAATTAAATGCATGGAAAATATTTAACTTAACCTAACAAATCTTTTTGCACATGTAATCTACTCAATAATTCGTGCACATTCAAATATGGGAAGATTTAGGTTGATTGGATCATAATTGGTACAAATTTGTATGGAAAAGATTGAAAAAATAAAGCTTGAAAATCAAATCTTCAAAACCATCAATGAAAGAGATTTTGATCAATTTTGTTAACCTAATTTGTTCACTACATAAGCTAGAATGAAACCCTAATGATCACACACACTGAGCTGCGCCCAAAAGCCATTATCAAAGTTGGAAAATTTTGTCTAAAACTCAATTCTGAAAACATCCTTCCAGGACGATTCAAGGCAGAATTCTTGTTTCAATAGCTTCCTCAAGCATCACTGGACATATTCCAATCACAAACATTCATCACAGCTTCAAGAATTGGTAACACGAGTGCAAACCGTACCAAGAAAAATTCATAATCGTGCATCATGATTCACGCATCCTTTGTAACTTTTAATGCTTGATTCATGTTCATTATGAAATTCTGAAACTAACCATACAAATTAATTGCGTTTTTGTGCGATGTACGTGATTTTACCATTGATGCAGGCTAGGGTTTCTGGGACTCCAAATTAGGGGTTTCCTAATACTGTAAAATTAGACCACCACAATGCTATGGATGGATTCAGGGAGTTTGGACGAACAAGAACCAGTACTCGCGATCAATTTATGAGGCCTTATGGCCTATTCGCTATTTTTTCATATGGTACTTTCAGCAACGTTTGAAAACCGTTGCTCTTTGCTTGTATATTTCAGGAAAATAAAAAACCAATGAAGGAGACGATGAAGTGGCGTGAGGTGATAGGGCTATTTGAATCTCGCGCGCAAAGTTCACTAACCTTTTGTTTTCTTTTATAATATTTATTAATTATTTATTAATCAGAACGCGCAAGTGGCTCCATTGGCAAGGCATAAGACTGGTAATGTTAATGACCTGGGTTTGATCCCAGGTCTTCACTATTTCCATTTGTTATTTTTCAATTAACGTTCATGTGTAGCGCTTGAATTGAAGACCATCATGCATCCTCAAAAAAATCAACGCCCACGTGTCCCAGAGCACCAGATCAACGGCCATGAACTGAAGACTATGATGAACTCAAGTCAACGCGCGTGCACGTGTCCAGCAAAAGTCCAACAAGGCCATGCTCAATGGGCCAGAATTGCTTGGATTTAACCTCCATATTGGGGTCTGAACCCCCAGGTTTGCATAGTTTTTATTTTCTTTACCTTTTTTTTTGTATTATTATTTTTACTTCTTTTTTTATTATTGTATTAATTAATTAGTTTTATTATTTTCATAAATATAAAAAACCAATAAAAATCAGAAAAAAGGGAAAATACAATAAATATTTTTGTCTTAATATTTTCCATAAATAAATTTGCATGTAAATAAAATTAGTTTTAAATTAGGTGTTAACTTTAATTCTTTTAATAATAATAAAAAAGATGTAGAAATAGGTTTAATTAATAATTTTTCATCCTTTTATTTTTCTTTCATAAATATATCAAATAATTAAATATTTTATTTTTCATAATTAAAATTGTAAATTAATTAGGGTTTAATTTAGGTTAAAAACTTCAATATCTTTCTTAATAACTTAAAAGCCATTAGAATTAGGGTTAGTATCAATTTTAATTAATTCTTTTTATATTAAATCCTAAAATACTAAAAAAATACCAAAAACAAAAACAATTTCTTTTCTTAAATTAATTAATTCATGTAATTTTAATATTTTGCAAAAAGGGTCCAACGCCCTCGTTTCGATTTAACTATTAATTCGCATATTATTTTATTCCGTATAAATATTCATGTATCTCTCCCGAAGCCTTGTAAATAATTTCTCGCTTTTTTAATTCTTTATTTACTTTGTTTATTTATTTTCTGTCAAATCGGGTTCGAGAAACTTTTGGCGATGTGGACCCGCGCCTTTTGTAATAGCTTAGAATTTACTTTCCCGCAAATATTTTTAACTACTAAAATAATGGCATGAAAGAATGTATGGACAAAATAAAATCAAGCGTAGAACACCAATAACATGACAAGATAAATGCAAATGAAAACGACACACGAATCGCACACACCACCCCTAGGGTACGCCTCACTGTTGCCTTGCCTTCGAAAGGTGATCGTCGAGTAGAGGATGTCTTAGTAAGTCCTCATGATCCGGGAACCTGGCATGAGGGTAGCTTCTAAGGTGTCTTCCCATTACTCTGGTGATCACCATGTCCCGAACCTCGAATTGACCCGAACACCTCCAACGGTGGTGCTACCTACCTCTCAATGGTGGGATGGCACTACTTTAAAAGACATTTACACAGACGAATTCCTTAGGGTAGGTAGACGATTCTAGATACTTGCTCTAATTTCAAAGACAAATCAAAAAATACTTTTCACACCGACACCTTTTCAAAAGCTTTCGAAAGCAATTTTTCAAACACTCTTGAGGACCGATACAAGAGTCGAACTGAAATTTTCAAAGAAACTTTTTAAAACCCACAGTTGAAAAGCAAACAAACCATTTTTGAAAACACAAGTGAGCAAGTATCTAAGAGCCCATGGATAACCATGGATAGAAAGGGTGCTAACACCTTCCCTTTCTATAATCTACCTCCCGAACCGAGAGCAATCTCTATAAGGAATTTTTCCGTGCTTTTGTCCTTTCCATTTGGAGAAAATAAAAGACGGTGGCGACTCTTGCTTCCGCGACATTTCGCGAACCAGCGTTAAACAGTCAGTTCCAGATCCACCGATCACAGAACTGGCGACTCTGCTGGGGACAAAACTTAAAGTGAGGTGTACCTTAGGATTAAGATCACTGTGTTTTCAATTGTCTTCTTTGCTTGCTTTACTATTGTGGGTTGCTTGGGAGTTCTATAGATCCTAACCCGGATCTGGGGGATACCTTCTTAGAAAGTAGCAACAAGGCTGTGAGGGAACTGTGCGGGGTATACCGACATGGTTGAAACAGTCTGCTACGTTGATGTGGCACTTTGGTGTGTACCGGTAACCCTTGAGTTCAGTCAAGGAGAGTACGGGGCCTCCGCGTGGTGTCGTGAAGCATCAACAGACCTTAGGAACCTTAATTGAACTATCTTGGCCTCTTTAGGGTAGTGAGATAACTGACTTTGGTGCAGTCCGAGGTTGGTTGATACTCGATACTACACTCAATTGAGGGTTGCTTTCCTGGAATATTTCGGTCGCCAGTTCAGTGGCTAAATCGAAACGATGAACAATGAAAGCAATCCCGTGATATTGGGACCCTTAGAACCCGGTTACTTCTAATAGGACAGGTTGAGCCCACCAACTGAAAGAGGGTAATACCCAGACCCCATGCTGGCCTAAACTCTAAGGGCTTCTCTTCTGTGACTTGCGTGCCTTCGTACTTGACTACTTGCATGCTTTTTTGTCTGACACTTGAGCTTCTTGCAGGTTTTGTTTGTAATCCTTAATTAGGACTTATAACAGGGTATCCTAAGTTTCTTGCAGGTTTTGGTTTGCAGTCCTTAATTGGGACTCGTAACAGGGTTACGTACATTACCCCATGCATAGCATAACATCATACCATTGCATACATTCTAACCCATTTCAAGGATCTCAAGGGCTTGTGATGCAGGTCATGATGAATCAAACATCTAGCAAGGGGCAAAGGGGATTTATTTTCCTCTAGACAAGGTTGTCAGGGGCTATGACCCACTGGATATGGTGAGCCTTTGACCCTTGAAGAAGGACTTTCAATAACATGGAGTTCCTTCAATCAAGTTACCAGTTTCCAACTCTAACAATTTGTTTACCCCTCGAGGTACTTGAAATCATTGCATGCATATCATACATCTCATTGCATAACAGGTACCCTTTCTCTGCAGGTTACTTACCTTCTTCGCTGTTTATTTCAGCAGTCTCGTCATGAATCCTGAATCCTCAACCGAGCACACTATCAAGGCCCTCCAGGCTCAGAACGCCCAATTCCAAGGGCTGATCATGAATTTGACCCAGGGGCAACAAGATCTGAAGGCTCTGCTCTTGAAGAAGGAAAAGAAGAAGAAGAGGACTGTTTTGTTCAACCCTATACACAGATCTGGGAACACCCTGCAGGACCAAGCTGAGAGGACAACTCCATCTGTGGGGAAAGGCAGTCATCAAGAGGAAAGGATTCCCAGCCCAGTGGTCTCTGACAATGAGACAGATTTCAATGACGAACAGTACCCTCCGGCTGAGGATAGATACAAACAGTTGGAAGACCGGCTAAGTGCTATGGAGATACAAAAAGTGCCTGGCCTGGACTTCGAGGATCTAAGTCTGTCTTCTGGGGTAGTGATCCCGCACAAGTTTAAGGCACCTGCCTTTGCTAAATACGACGGGGCATCTTGTCCTAAATTGCATCTCAGGGCTTACACAAGGAGGATCCAACCCTATACAGCTGACAAAAACTTATGGATCCATTTCTTCCAAGAGAGTCTTTCAGGGACTCAGCTCGAGTGGTTCTACCAATTGAATGGAGCCAACATCCATACCTGGGAAGACCTAGCCACTGCTTTCTACAAACATTACCAGTACAATGCCGACCTTGCTCCTACACGTACCCAACTCCAGGGTATGTCGCTAGGGTCAAGTGAAGGTTTTAAAGAGTACGCTCAGAAGTGGAGGGATCTGGCTGGCAGGGTGCAGCCTCCGTTGACTGACCGGGAGTTGGTAGACATGTTCCTAGGGACCCTATCCGGGCCGTTCTTCAATCATCTCATTGGTAATTCATCTGCAGGATTTACCGACCTCATCCTGACTGGCGAAAGAATTGAAGCTGGTATCAAGAGTGGGAAAATCCAAGAGGCCACACCTTCTGACACTCACAAAAAGCCTTACACGGGAAGGAAAGAATCTAATGCTACATACAGCCAAAAGAGTCGTCGTGACCAACATGCAGGGGCAGTCATGATCTCTGGTTCTGCACCACGCCGCCAACCACAAAAGGGAAACCAGCGAAGGCCGGATGAACCTAAAAGACAATTCACCAACATTAACATGCCATGGTCGCAAGCATTGCAGCACATGTTGAAGATGAACCTGATTGCGGTGATTAATCCTCCTGCAAATCCTAAGACTTCCTCTCCAAGCTACAATCCAGAAGCCAGATATGCTTATCATTCCGATAGCCCGGGGCACGATACCGAGGATTGTTGGGCGCTGAAATACAAGATTCAGAACATGATCGATGCCAAGGAGATCGAGTTCGAGCCTGCCGAGACTCCCAACGTGATCACTGCTCCATTGCCAAAACATGGCTAGGGTCGAGAGATTTTTGTTCATTTGAATTCAAGTTGTATTTTTCTTTTCTTGTTCAGATAAACAATTATCATGTTAAACTCTTTTATTTCATGAATGCATTACACATGTCTGTCTTGATTTAATTATGTTTACTATGCTTAAAACTGCTTTCATATTTTTGTGAAGGTCAACTCTTAATTGAAAATTCTAAGCCTCTTGAGGGAGGATGACGAAAACGATACCACGATCATTACACTATGCTTTTGAACAGATCCCGCTGATGAGGTACATACATTGTTTCAATCCCTAAACACTGGAGTTATAAGGATGATAATCCCTCGTCAACCCCTCTGAGCCAAAGAAGTAGGAGTTTTTATTTTCGAAAATTGAAACCCTTAATCATAACCCGGGGCAGGGTAGTCTTCTCAGTTGATCCAAGTGCACAATGAATGGCACCAAATGAGTTTTTCCAAAAAACAAAAGACAGTGATGGTTCAGAACAATCATAAAGACAGGCAGTCGTTATCAAAAAAAAATCATAAATGAAAAGCCCAAGAAGTCAAAACCTATAAAAGGGACTTATGAAATCGGGGCATCCCGCTGACTGTAATTCCAAAAAGGAAACAGTTCAGGCAAAAAAGGAAAGGGATAACAAAAAAAATCAAAAGAAAGAGGTCTCACAAACCCTCAACAAAAACAAAAATGACTGCCTAGTCAGAATAAATCATCAATGTCCGAACCATCACTGGAAAATCAGAGCAAAGACTCAAACAAGGTCTAACGTATGATCAACTGAGTTTAGGTTTGGAGAACATCACGAAGAGCGGGTGGGTACAAATTATTTGAGCCTTTATCCTTTGTTTCTTAAACCGTGAACCAGGCCACGATATAACCCTTAAAAGTCCTAGCTGAAGCATGGGTTAGTTTGAAAGCATACTGCTACAAAGGTATCCTGACTCCTGAAGGCTTGCGGTAAAATCTTGAGTTGACACCGCATTGTATTACAAAAAATGCATTTTCAAAATATTCAAGACAGACATAGGCTTTTGCATTCTTAAAATAACCTTGTTTGCATATGACTATTTGTTTGAACAGCAGGGAAATTCGCACGATGAACACCTTGTGAACAGAATTACCTCCAATCAAGGGGCACAGTGGGAGCATGGCCCATTATCTGGGGCATGACAAAATACTTCCAACAGGAGCAACTCCCTACATTCTGAGAGCGTGGACATAGTCGGAAAAATACTACGCCAAATCAAAGACTCGCTAGGTTGACACACCTAGGCAAAAATAAGGGCTTCCCGACGAACCAAAAGGGTTCGGGCAAAATGAAGGGATGAAATAAAAAAACATGTACACCCGGCAAGTCGAAAACCTGAAAGGGCGGCTTGGGCAAAAATGGGTACCCCGGTGGACTGAAAACCCGAAAGGGCGGTCCAGGCAAAAGTTAGGGATCAAAGCGTACGACTATGTCCCGGCATCTCGTCACTTGTCTACCCGAAGATTTGTCAATTACCCCCACAGGTATCCTCTTCCCTCACCTCCGAAGCAGGGGCAATAATGAGTTATCCAGGCGATCCAATTGCTCTGTCAACCAAAGTACAAAGGAAAGATCAACATAAGGATGATTACCATCTACCTTTACAAATTCCAGATCGTGGGTTAACATCCGAAACCAAACAGGACAATCATCCACTTAATCAAAATCATGCAACCCTACACCGGTTCCTTCTCAATTTTCAGAAGAAGTTTTTACACAAACTTATCCAAGTAACCTAACCCCGGTTCCTCCAGAAGTCTTACATGGACCTATCTCAAGATGACCTAACCCCGGTTCATCAAGAAGTTTTTACACAAACTTATCCAAGTAACCTAACCCCGGTTCCTCCAGAATTCTTACATGGACCTATCTCAAGATGACCTAACCCCGGTTCATCAAAAAGTTTTTACACAAACTTATCCAAGTAACCTAACCCCGGTTCCTCCAGAAGTCTTACATGGACCTATCTCAAGATGACCTAACCCCGGTTCATCAAGAAGTTTTTACACAAACTTATCCAAGTAACCTAACCCCGGTTCCTCCAGAAGTCTTACATGGACCTATCTCAAGATGACCTAACCCCGGTTCATCAAGAAGTTTTTACACAAACTTATCCAAGTAACCTAACCCCGGTTCCTCCAGAAGTCTTACATGGACCTATCTCAAGATGACCTAACCCCGGTTCATCAAAAAGTTTTTACACAAACTTATCCAAGTAACCTAACCCCGGTTCCTCCAGAAGTCTTACATGGACCTATCTCAAGATGACCTTACCTCGGTTCGTCAAGAAGTGTTACACGAACTTATCCTGCGGCAACCTAACCCCGGTTCCCCCCAGAAGTCTTACATGGATTTAGCTCAAGATAGCCTCACCCCGGTTCATCAAGAAGTTTTACATGAACTTACCTCACCAAGCAACCCTACATCGGTTCCCTCTCTTCAAGATGCAGTTTTACATGGACTCGTCACCCAGAAACCCTACACAGGTTCTCCCTTTCCAAGAACGAAGTTTTACACGAACTCATCATCAAAGTAACCCTACCCAGGTTCCTTCTCCATTTCAGATACGGTTTTACACGAGCTCATCAGCAGGCAACCCTACACATGTGCCCTCTTTCAACTTACAAAATTACAGTCCAAAATCTCCCCAGGAGAGTCCAATCTAATTCCCCAGAAATTGGAGTCCATCTCCCCAAGCAGTAAGCTTATCCCCAGTAGATTCTGGAAGCTTATCCTTCGCAGAGCACGAACGCGTCTCCCGGCTTTATTCAAAGAGTTATTTCCTTAACAGGATATAACTGGGTTATCCTCAGCCAAAAGCCACAGAAAGATCGTCCTCGACGAAGTCTTCTTACCCCAGCGAAGTCCATCAACACTTCCAACAATAAGGGTATCCCCAGCAAATTATTATCAACACTCAGCAAGGCATCCCTCTTCCCACAGAGTATTGCTTCCCAGCATGGTCGCTAGAGTATCTTTTCTCCCCGCAGAATCTTCCATTTGCCAAGTTTATTCCGCAACGGAGTCATCTTCTCCTACCGGTATTCTTGCAGTTATCATCCCCAGCGGAAGCAAAATCTATTCTTCAACATCAGCCCAGGATATGACTTCCCGGCACCCGTCAAGGATTTACTTTCCTAGACGAAAACATACATTCATAAAACATCACATACATCATTATAGCATGCATAGACGCATTATATCATACAAATCTCATTTATGTTGAGAACATCATTGCTTGATCCATATCATGCATTGCATATGGCTGACCTTTACCTTTCAGGAAAGATTCAGCTAAATTCCCAGTCATATTTTAAGACTTAGACCGGTTCAGTTAATCGACTCCAAAGATTTCTTATCCAGTCCCAGGCCTTCTCTAGTCCAGCTAAATCGACTCCCAACAGATTTTTCTGATAAAAACTCAGTAGAAGTTATCCCAGGTTATAATTTCCTATTGGATCTCTCTCCGACGGTGCATGAGATTTCCATTTTAGGGTTTTCTTTAAGATTATAATTTCCTATGGTTCCCTCTCCGACGGTGAGTGAGGTGATAATTCCTTTTCCTATGGTTCCCTCTCCGACGGTGAGTGAGGTGATAATTCCTTTTCAGATGGTTCCCTCTCCGACGGTGAGTGAGGTGATAATTCCTTTTCAGATGGTTCCCTCTCCGACGGTGAGTGAGGTGATAATTCCTTTTCAGATGGTTCCCTCTCCGACGGTGAGTGAGGTGATAATTCCTTTTCAGATGGTTCCCTCTCCGACGGTGAGTGAGGTGATAATTCCTTTTCAGATGGTTCCCTCTCCGACGGTGAGTGAGGTGATAATTCCTTTTCAGATGGTTCCCTCTCCGACGGTGAGTGAGGTGATAATTCCTTTTCAGATGGTTCCCTCTCCGACGGTGAGTGAGGTGATAATTCCTTTTCCTATGGTTCCCTCTCCGACGGTGAGTGAGGTGATAATTCCTTTTCAGATTATAATTTCCTATGGTTCCCTCTCCGACGGTGAGTGAGGTGACAATCCCCTTTCAGATTATAATTGCCTATGGTTCTCTCCCCGATACTGCGAAGATGGTAATTCCCACCAAGATTTTCTCAACGAGCGTTGTTGAAGTTAAAGTCGCCCAAGGTTCTCTTACCATTCATGCTAAGGTAGTAACCATCCCTGGTTCATTCATCATCTTGTGAAGCTCCAGACTCAGCTCCTGTAACCAGTCAGGACATATCTATACCAAGCATCTGAAAATCGACTCCTGCAACATGTCAGGTACCCATTTTTCT
Source organism: Vicia faba (assembly GCA_948472305.1). Taxonomy (NCBI): domain Eukaryota; kingdom Viridiplantae; phylum Streptophyta; class Magnoliopsida; order Fabales; family Fabaceae; genus Vicia; species Vicia faba. The sequence goes on along the minus strand of OX451738.1, from coordinate 46,891,780 downwards.
GTTTTGCAGGTACGCAAGTTCTCGCTAAGGAATCTCTTATGCGATCAACGTCCAGATGGCATCTATAAGCCCATCATCCCCCATCAATCTCCAAATGGCATCTATAAGCCCATTCCATCATCACACTGCTACTATGTGAGCGCAAATTTCTGGGCACTCTAGTGTTCAATCATCTTCTACCCTCGGATTACGAAAGGCACGCCAGCCAATCTGCATCCTCAGATCTAAGAAGATTGAACAGGGGCAACTGTTGTACCCCAAAATTTGCCCTCCCATATTCTTCAAGAAATTGCAAAGTCATGCTTCAAAGTTCCCCAAGGGTTGCACAGTGCAAGAGCCTCCTAAACAGTCAAGATTAGGGTTTGTGTTCTGATCAAGAAAATGAAGTTTCCAAAGGTCAAATCAAGTCTCACATGCTTACAAATATGGTCAAGCATCCTCATATCAAGTTTCAAGACATTCAGCTCAAAATTGCACAGTCAAAAAACCTAATTGCACTACAGTCGACTGTAGGGGCAAAATGGTCATTTGACAGTCAAAAGTTCAAATTTTTGGTCAACATATCATTTTGAAGCCACAAACATCATTTGATCAATGCTTGATCAGGATTCTCAAAACTTGGCTCAAAAATCATCAAAATGCAAAAGTTTCCTTATTTGGACAGCTGAAAAAGTCAACTGAAATTGACCAGGGCATAACTTTCACATGGATTATCAGAAAAATTCCATCCAAAGCCCATTTTGAAGAGAAAGACATTTCCTACAACTCATCTTCATACTTCAAGTCCAAGAAATGCTCTCACAAAAAGTTATCAATTTCAACATTATAGGTCATTTTCAAAAGTCAACAAAAAGGGACTTTAAGTCAAAGGCCATAACTTGAGATTGGTAAATCAAAATGACATGGGACCAAAGGCATTGGTTAGAGGACTCAACGACCTTTCCAAAATGTCCAAGAACATGAGAAAGGCTTAAAAATTGAGCAAGTTATGCCTTGTAGAATTTGGGAAATTTTTGGATATTTTGAAAAGTCAACATTGATTCAAATGACCTAAAATTGCTAATGGGCCCATTTTTCTTCCATAATTCATCATCCATGGCATGTGCACGACCACTTGGCCCAAAGGGAAGTATTTCTTCATTTTTATTTATTTATTTGAATTTTTATTTATATTAATTCATTTAAATCAAATTAAATGCATGGAAAATATTTAACTTAACCTAACAAATCTTTTTGCACATGTAATCTACTCAATAATTCGTGCACATTCAAATATGGGAAGATTTAGGTTGATTGGATCATAATTGGTACAAATTTGTATGGAAAAGATTGAAAAAATAAAGCTTGAAAATCAAATCTTCAAAACCATCAATTAAAGAGATTTTGATCAATTTTGGTAACCTAATTTGTTCACTACATAAGCTAGATTGAAACCCTAATGATCACACACACTGAGCTGCACCCAAAAGCCATTATCAAACTTGGAAAATTTTGTCTAAAACTCAATTCTGAAAACATCCTTCCAGGACGATTCAAGGCAGAATTCTTGTTTCAATAGCTTCCTCAAGCATCACTGGACATATTCCAATCACAAACATTCATCACAGCTTCAAGAATTGGTAACACGAGTGCAAACCGTACCAAGAAAAATTCATAATCGTGCATCATGATTCACACATCCTTTGTAACTTTTAATGCTTGATTCATGTTCATTATGAAATTCTGAAACTAACCATACAAATTAATTGCGTTTTTGTGCGATGTACGTGATTTTACCATTGATGCAGGCTAGGGTTTCTGGGACTCCAAATTAGGGGTTTCCTAATACTGTAAAATTAGACCACCACAATGCTATGGATGGATTCAGGGAGTTTGGACGAACAAGAACCAGTACTCGCGATCAATTTATGAGGCCTTATGGCCTATTCGCTATTTTTTCATATGGTACTTTCAGCAACGTTTGAAAACCGTTGCTCTTTGCTTGTATATTTCAGGAAAATAAAAAACCAATGAAGGAGACGATGAAGTGGCGTGAGGTGATAGGGCTATTTGAATCTCGCGCGCAAAGTTCACTAACCTTTTGTTTTCTTTTATAATATTTATTAATTATTTATTAATCAGAACGCGCAAGTGGCTCCATTGGCAAGGCATAAGACTGGTAATGTTAATGACCTGGGTTTGATCCCAGGTCTTCACTATTTCCATTTGTTATTTTTCAATTAACGTTCATGTGTAGCGCTTGAATTGAAGACCATCATGCATCCTCAAAAAAATCAACGCCCACGTGTCCCAGAGCACCAGATCAACGGCCATGAACTGAAGACTATGATGAACTCAAGTCAACGCGCGTGCACGTGTCCAGCAAAAGTCCAACAAGGCCATGCTCAATGGGCCAGAATTGCTTGGATTTAACCTCCATATTGGGGTCTGAACCCCCAGGTTTGCATAGTTTTTATTTTCTTTACCTTTTTTTTTGTATTATTATTTTTACTTCTTTTTTTATTATTGTATTAATTAATTAGTTTTATTATTTTCATAAATATAAAAAACCAATAAAAATCAGAAAAAAGGGAAAATACAATAAATATTTTTGTCTTAATATTTTCCATAAATAAATTTGCATGTAAATAAAATTAGTTTTAAATTAGGTGTTAACTTTAATTCTTTTAATAATAATAAAAAAGATGTAGAAATAGGTTTAATTAATAATTTTTCATCCTTTTATTTTTCTTTCATAAATATATCAAATAATTAAATATTTTATTTTTCATAATTAAAATTGTAAATTAATTAGGGTTTAATTTAGGTTAAAAACTTCAATATCTTTCTTAATAACTTAAAAGCCATTAGAATTAGGGTTAGTATCAATTTTAATTAATTCTTTTTATATTAAATCCTAAAATACTAAAAAAATACCAAAAACAAAAACAATTTCTTTTCTTAAATTAATTAATTCATGTAATTTTAATATTTTGCAAAAAGGGTCCAACGCCCTCGTTTCGATTTAACTATTAATTCGCATATTATTTTATTCCGTATAAATATTCATGTATCTCTCCCGAAGCCTTGTAAATAATTTCTCGCTTTTTTAATTCTTTATTTACTTTGTTTATTTATTTTCTGTCAAATCGGGTTCGAGAAACTTTTGGCGATGTGGACCCGCGCCTTTTGTAATAGCTTAGAATTTACTTTCCCGCAAATATTTTTAACTACTAAAATAATGGCATGAAAGAATGTATGGACAAAATAAAATCAAGCGTAGAACACCAATAACATGACAAGATAAATGCAAATGAAAACGACACACGAATCACACACACCACCCCTAGGGTACGCCTCACTGTTGCCTTGCCTTCGAAAGGTGATCGTCGAGTAGAGGATGTCTTAGTAAGTCCTCATGATCCGGGAACCTGGCATGAGGGTAGCTTCTAAGGTGTCTTCCCATTACTCTGGTGATCACCATGTCCCGAACCTCGAATTGACCCGAACACCTCCAACGGTGGTGCTACCTACCTCTCAATGGTGGGATGGCACTACTTTAAAAGACATTTACACAGACGAATTCCTTAGGGTAGGTAGACGACTCTAGATACTTGCTCTAATTTCAAAAACAAATCAAAAAATACTTTTCACACCGACACCTTTTCAAAAGCTTTCGAAAGCAATTTTTCAAACACTCTTGAGGACCGATACAAGAGTCGAACTGAAATTTTCAAAGAAACTTTTTAAAACCCACAGTTGAAAAGCAAACAAACCATTTTTGAAAACACAAGTGAGCAAGTATCTAAGAGCCCATGGATAACCATGGATAGAAAGGGTGCTAACACCTTCCCTTTCTATAATCTACCTCCCGAACCGAGAGCAATCTCTATAAGGAATTTTTCTGTGCTTTTGTCCTTTCCATTTGGAGAAAATAAAAGACGGTGGCGACTCTTGCTTCCGCGACATTTCGCGAACCAGCGTTAAACAGTCAGTTCCAGATCCACCGATCACATGGAGGATGAAGAAGAATAAGAGATACTGAATTATGTGACTCCTAGAGTCAAAATCCAGAACTAGGTCACTTTTGATGTTCCCTCTTACATCCATGTCTCAAAGTAATTTGTTTTTTTATCTTTTCAAAAAGCTTTCACTCTGCCCAAGGTGAAAGTTAATATTGTATGGGCTTATCTGTTTGCCTTGATCACTAAAATCATAAATAAAAGTTATCTTTGACTCTCAAATTGTGTTTTATTTTCTGCTTTTTCTTGGAAAATGGTAATCAGAAAAAACGCTTTCTTTTTGAATAAATAATAACTATAAATAAATCTGCATAATCACTTTATATATGTGTCAGTTTCTAAAAGCAATCATAAATCACATGTGCAGATTAATTAAAAAACCTCTTGAATACAATGACCCTGCACCCTCTCCCAACTTTGAATATCCTGTGTATGGTACCAAAGAAGAAGAATATGATGAGATTCCAGAAGAGGTTTCACGGTTGCTCAAGCGCGAGGAAAATTCCATTCAGCCGTATAAAGAGACGTTGGAGACAATAAATTTGGGTTCAGAGGAAGAGCCAAAGGAAGTCAAAGTTGGAGCATTCTGATATGAAGAGCAAGTTGACTGAATTATTGAAAGAGTATGTGGACATTTTTGCTTGGTCATACCAAGATATGCCTGGTCTAGATACTGATATTGTGGAGCATCATTTGCCTTTGAAGCCAGAGTGCTCGCCAGTCAAGCAGAAGTTGAGAAGAACTCACCCTGATATGGCAGTGAAAATCAAAGAAGAGGTGTTAAAGCAGATTAATGTCAGTTTTCTTATGACATCAGTGTACCCTCAATGGATTGCCAATATTGTACCTGTACCAAATAAAGACAGAAAAGTTCGCATATGCGTAGATTACAGAGATCTAAATAAAGCTAGTCCAAAAGATGAGTTTCCATTGCCAAAAAATGAGTTTCCATCACTCTGTACAGCAAAATTCAAAGTATTCTCGTTCATGGATGGATTTTCCAGATATAATCAAATAAGAATGGCTCTTGAGGACATGGAAAAAAACAACGTCTATCACACCATGGGGAATATTCTGTTATAGAGTGATGCCCTTCGGATTGAAGAACGTTACTGGGAGAATTGCTCGTTGGCAGATGTTACTGTCTGAATACAATATTGAATACCACACCCAGAAGGATATAAAAAGTAGTGTGCTGGCGGATTATCTTACTCACCAACCGGTCGATGATCATCAATCTGTCAAGTTTGATTTCCCTGATGAGGATGTGATGTTCATGAGAGCAAAAGATTGTGATGAACCTTTATTTGGGGAAGGTCTTGATCCTGAATCCCATTGGGGTATGGTATTTGATGGAGTTGTGAATGCTTATGGGAAAGGAATTTGCGTTGTAATTATCACTCCTCATGGATCACAGATTCCTTTTACCGAAAGGCTAACATTTGATTGTATCAATAATATGGCGGAGTATGAGGCTTGTATCATGGGTCTCGAGGAAGCCATTGATCTCAGAATCAAAGTTCTATATGTGTATGGTGATTCAACTTTGGTAGTTAATCGGATTAAAGGAGAATGGGATACTCGTCACCCTGGCTTGATCCCTTACAAAGATTATGCTAGAAGATTACTACCATTCTTTAGCAAAGTTGAATTTCATCATATTCCCAGAGACGAAAATTAAATGGAGGATGCCTTGGCAATTCTGGCTTCTATGTATCAAGTGAATACTTGGAACGATTTGCCTCGTATCATGGTGCAACGTTTGGATAGACCGACTCATATGTTTGCAGTATAGGAAGTGTTAGATGAAAAACCTTGGTATTATGATATCAAGAATTTTCTCCAGACTCAGTAATACCCGGCTAGTGCATCAAATAAAGATAGAAAGACATTGAGAAGGTTGGCAGGAAGCTTTTTCCTCAATGAAGATGTGCTCTACAAAAGAAATTATCACATGGTTTTACTCAAATGCGTAGATAGACATGAAGCAGACATGTTGATGCATGAAATCTATGAAGGTTCTTTTGGTACCCATGCCAATGGATATTCGATGGCAAAGAAGATGCTTAGGGCAGGTTACTATTGGCTGACAATGGAATATGACTGTTACAAATTTGCAAAGAAGTGCCATAAATGCCAGACTTATGCTGACAAAATTCATATTCCTCCAACGCTTCTCAATGTTATTTCATCCCCATGTCCTTTCTCTATATGGGGTATTGACATGATTGGAATGATTGAACCGAAGGCGTCGAATGGAGATCGCTTTATCTTGGTGGAAATTGACTACTTCACCAAGTGGGTGGAAGCAGCTTCATATGCTAATGTCACTAAACAAGTGGTAGTGCATTTTATCAAGAATAATCTAATATGTTGATATGGTGTACCAAGCAGGATTATCACCGATAATGGCTCAAATCAGAATAACAAGATGATGGCTGAACTTTGTGAAGAGTTCAGGATTGTCTACCATAATTCATCTCCTTACAGGCCAAAGATGAATGGGGCCGTTGAAGCTGCTAATAAGAAAATCAAGAAGATCATCTAGAAAATGGTTGTCACTTATAAAGATTGGCATGAGATGATCCCTTTTGTTTTGCATGGGTATCGAACATATGTCCATACTTCAACAGGGGAAACCTCGTTCTCTCTTGTGTATGGCATGGAAGCAGTGTTCCCTGTAGAGGTTGATATTCCCTCCTTACGCGTGATAATGGAAACCAAGTTGTCAGAGGCTGAATGAGTCCAAAACAGGATTGACCAGTTGAATTTGATTGAAGAGAAAAGAATGAAGGCCTTGTATCATGGTCAGTTATACCTGAAAAGAATGAAGAAAGCTTTTAAAAAGAAGCTCAAGCCTCGTGAATTCAGAGAAGGCAACCTCGTGCTCAGGAAGATCATGTCTTTTAATGCTGATTCTAGGGGCAAGTGGACTCCCAATTTTGAAGGCTCATATGTTGTCAAGAAAGCCTTCTGTGGCAGTGCATTGATTCTTGAAGCAATGGATGGCGAGGAGTTCCCACGTCCTATGAATGCTGATTCAGTCAAGAAACACTTCGCCTAGAAAAAAAACAGCTCGCTAAGACAAAAACCCGAAAGGGCGGCTTAGGCAAAAAGGAACGTGTTGGTAGGACGAAAACCCGAAAGGGAGGTCTAGGAAGAAATTAGAGACATAAACAAAATAAATGTTCCCGGTAGGTTGAAAACCCATAAAATAAATGATCGTTGAAGCAACAACCTTTTTAGATCCTCACTGCTCTTCAACCGAAGTCTCTGCTCAGGAATTCAAAGTTGTTAGGGAGAATAGTGGTCATTGTATTTCAATGTATCTTTTCCAGTGAATATTACCATTTTTCAAACTTTGTAATCATCTATGGAGTCTCGCCATTTGTAGACTACCATCCTATCAATAAAGTTTGAGCTTTTATCCAATTCTTTGCAATTCTTATTTCATTCAGCTTAGAATGACTTCATTTATTATTCATAGTAATTTTCAAATCAAATAAATTAAATAAAAAATTGTTTTTTCGAAAAGAATTTGCAAATTACTTTTTACTTTAGATTTCTGACTCGAGCAAAACAAAAATAGTGACTCCAAGGATGGACAAACTCTGAAATTTTGGAAGTCTGAATCCCCCAGGAAGGCTCTCTCAGGTCACTTTTGTTGGAATGAGTATGATCTTCTTATGCTTCTCAGATAAGTGAAGATAATACTAATGGATGTATGGTGCGGTGTTGGGTTTGTGATCCTATTCTTCCCCAGTCAGGTCCTGGTTCATTTTGATTTCGGGTTTGCATGGTATGAGTTCTCTACCCAAGATTCCCCAGTAAAGTCTATGCTCACATGACAAAAGTATTTTCCATTTTACGTGCGGAGATGAAATCATTTGCAAAGCATCACCCTTTGCAGTGCTAGCATTTTTTGTCGTTGTTTGTTTTCCAGGCAACCAGACAAGGGCAATATCTTTTCTAATAAGCGTTGAAACAATTGTCAACTTTTTTGGTTTTCTCCCTCCAAGTGTTGGGTTTGATTTAAAATCCCCATAAGTTTGATTTCTTGCTGTAAGGTTTGACTTCTTAAATCCCCGAGAAAAGTCGGGATAACGACTCTCTAGCTTGAAATTGTTATCCCTGTAAAGTTTCATAATTTCTTCCTAGAGAAGTTGGTGTAATCATCACTCTCAGTATTGAAGAATGTATCTTGGGTTCCTCTCGATGATGAGGTGTTTCCCTTCCCAATAAAGTCAGTACGAGATCCCCAGTTGATATCTCAATGATATAGTTTTTATCTACCCTATCAAAATCAGTATTACAATCCCCAGTAGAAGTACAGATCTTGAAACATTTGTTTTCCCCATTGAAGTCTGTGTGATATTCTCTGGTGAAGCCTGGAGGAGGATATTATATCCTTGTATCTGCACTGATTTATTTGTTACGATGTAATTGTTTTCAGATTATATTCCTTCCCAATATAGTTAAGCCGCAAAATAAGAATTTGCTTCCTCAGTTGGTGCTTACTTTCTCATGAAATTTTCATTTTGGATGTGATTTGGCCGTGTATTGGTTGTACCCAAGTTGGTTTTGTCTGGTTGTCCCCAGTGTTATACATTTATTTTGTCAGCATATACATGATGACATTCATACATTCATACATTCATACATACATCATGCATAGTTAATTTTTTTCATTGCTCATGTGCATCCATTAATATTTTGTTGGCATATTACCCTGTTTTATAGAGTTGTGTTATCCTCTCTCCAATAGAGTGTCAACCTTAAGCAGAAAGTGTATATCCTTTCAATTTCCCAATGATCTATCCCTCATGGAAGAATTTTGCTTTAGCCTTCCTTTCAGCTCATTTTATGGAAAGAATGTGTTTCCCTCTTGAGTTTATTTCTCATGCAATGTTATTCTGGTTGACTGTTTCACTCCGATTTATTTCTGGTTCGGATGGGTGGTCCCCAACAGTGTTATTATTTTCATTTCTGCAAGTTTCGAGCCCTGGTTCGAGAATGTGCATTTTATTTTGCACGTAAAGATTCTATCTCCTCAACGGGAATACATTGGCATTTCCCCAGGAGCTCATATTTATCTCCCCAGGAATTCATTATTTACAATTCCTCCTTATCACAGCAAGTGGCAGGTCTCTTCATTTGAGCAACCTATACTTCCCTAATAAGTCTGACAGTTCCCAGAGAAGATTCATATTTGTTACTCCAATGAATGGTAGCCTTGTCATTATGGAAGGTAGTTTGTTGTTAAGATTCGTTACTTCAATGAATGGTAGCCTTGTCATTATGAAAGGTAGTTTGTTGTTAAGGTTTGTTACTCCAATGAATGGTAGCCTTGTCATCATGGAAGGTAGTTTGTTGTTGAGATTTGTTACTCCAATGAATGGTAGCCTTGTCATTATGGAAGGTAGTTTGTTGTTGAGATTTTTTATTCCAATGAATGGTAGCCTTGTCATTATGGAAGGTATTTTGTTGTCAAGATTTGTTACTCCAATGAATGGTGGCCTTGTCATTATGGAAGGTAGTTTGTTGTTGAGAATCGTTACTCCAATGAATGGTAGCCTTGTCAGTATGGAAGGTAGTTCGTTGTTGAGATCTTTCTCCAATGAATGGTAGCCTTGTCATTATGGAAGGTAGTTTGTTGTTGAGATTCGTTACTCCAATGAATGACAGCCTTGTCATTATGGAAGGTAGTTCGTTGTTGAGATCTTTCTCCAATGAATGGTATCCTTGTCATTATGGAAGGTAGTTCGTTGTTGAGATCTTTCTCCAATGAATGGTAGCCTTGTCATTATGGAAGGTAATTCGTTGTTGAGATCTTTTTCCGATGAATGGTAGCCTTGTCATTATGGAAGGTAGTTCATCATTTAGATTCTATTGCCCTGAAGAAGTTCATTTGTTCTCGGTCATGAGTAATGGTGCTGATTATCATTACCTTTTTGCTATCTCCTCGGTGAGCGGGTAGTTTGCATTCATCTGTTGATCACTTTTATCCTTTACTTTCTCTCCTCAATCTTTGAGTTGATGATGCTTTATCTCCTCTTTGGGCTTTACCCCAATAGAGTCGAGTCTCTGGTTCACCAGTGATTTATTTTCCTGGTTGGGTCTTCCTTTTGATCCTGTTTTATTTGCTACATCCCCAGTGAGGTCTTGCGTCCTTTTTAGATTTGTTCATTTGCATTCATAATCATAAGCATTGTGTGGCATCTTAGGGCTAAAAATAGGGCTTGTTTTATATTTAAGTATCTTCCATCGCGTCGACACAAAGATTTTAACCTTCATATCTCCAGATAGAAGACACTTAAATAAGGGCAGCTGTTGCACCCCAATTTTTGCCCCTAAGATTCCTCTATCATATCATATCAACTCAATCACAACAAGATCACACACTAGGATTTGGCTCTTCTACTTATCCTTATCTTTGACCATGGGGAATCACCAAGCATCTTGATTTGTATCTTGTTGTCATCTATGTTTTAATTAACTTTTAACTAATAAATACAATGTATGTTTTCCTTAATTATTGATATCATAGGTGAAAGCACAACACATTCTAGCAAGTTGATCCATAGGTTCATGAGTTTATTTCCATGCCTTATTCAACAAAGCTTCATTGAGATTCAAGCTTCATTATTGAATATTTTTTGAAGTAATATCATGACAAAGTCTATTATGAGTCGTCATGCCTCAAGTTGTCAAATATCGTTCAAAGGTACAGGGTTTGATTGAAAAAGTTTAACCTAATTGGACAAATTATTGATTCATTGATCACAAGTGCATATTTTCCTAAATTCCCAATATTTGGAAGTGGTTATTGGTTTCTATAGTTCCTCATTATCATCCTCAATAACTTATATTTACATGACAAAATATTTGTGCAAGAAGGTTGGTCAAAATTGAAAAGGGTTCTCAAGGAATTTTGTTGCTCTAGGAGTTAGGGTTTTGAACTTCAAAGGGGTATATATTGCTCATATTTTGGTATTTTTGAGTGATTCCAAATACATGTTTCTCTTAAAAGGGTTATCAACAAATCATTTCAAAAGTTTCCAGGAGATTTTGTGTGAAAGGTACTTGATGATGAAGAAAGATTACAAGTCCTCTAGATGAACCATCAATTTCCCTTATGTGACTTCAAAGAACCGTAACTTGATCAATTTTTATCTCCTTGAGCCCATTCATTTTCCACATTGATTTTAAGAATGTGAACTTCATCCCTTATTTTAAGTGCAAATTGTGAAAATGGATAGAAGATGCCCTAAGGATGCAAACGATTATAGGTCTTCTTATGAATTTTTTCCAACTTCAATAAGTCATAACTTTCTCAATTTTTGGAGATTTTGAATGGTTCAAGTCTCAAAATTCCATTCAAGATATCTACTCCATGCCATCTTTTTTGTTCAAGAGAAAATTGTAAATGGAAGACCATGTTTAGATACAAGACATTATAGGTCACTTTTGAAGAAAAACTTAGACATTTTCTAAGTATAGAGAGTCAACCTCTTTTTCTCAACTTTGAATCATTGGAATTTTCATCTCAAGCATCCATTTGATTCCATTCTTTGCACATTGTAAAGCTTGTGATCTCATCTTTCTAAAGCTCCGAGAATCATGTCCTAAGACTCCTTAAGCTGAGAATGCCATTGATTTGAATTTGGAAACTTGAAACTGGAGTTTCTTCATAAGACATAATTTGAAATTTACGTTGTAGCTTCTAAACATCAAATTAGCACACGTTTTTGGTCTAAACCTGTTTAACCAACTTGCCAAAGTGGATTAGAGCCTTAAAACGCAAGGGTTGTATGAGTTTTGATGCAAAACAGATCACACTTTACTCGTGTATCAGGTCCACACGATTTCCCCCCAAACTTCATCATTTCACACGCTTGAACATTCAATCAGTTTCCCTATAAATAGAGGGTCATACCTCATTCATTTTCTCAAGCTTAGAGAGCCAGAATCACCTTGTCAAACTCCCTCTTGAACCAAACATTCTGCAACTTCGAATTTGCTCTTACAACCTTTCTCAATCATTTTTCTTTATTAATTCATCTTTCTTGAACCTCACTGAAGCTAACTGAAGAAGAATTAAGCTCTAAAACTCTCTGAATCGTGCTAGCCAAATCAAGTTTCAGAGCTCTGCAACTTAACTTCAATAGGTAGATTCCTTCACCGATTCTCTGAAACTTTGATACTATTATGAAGCTCTCATAATCCTGATTCTAGTCGCAACAATTGTTCTCAATTGGAAATACGTTTTGACCATGAAATTTCAAATCCCTTTTTAAAACTTCTCTTCCAAAACGACTGAACTACAAGTTATATAAATTTTTCGTCAAGGTACCATTGGAATCGTCTTGAAGAAATGAAGCGAATGGTACCAGTCTCGTCTTGTAATTTTACAATTCCTGAAACCTGCAAATTTCATTGGTTGGAGGTTGAAGATGACCAACGTTTCATCTATCAACCAATGAAAGCGTGCCACGCTTATTTTTCAAAAATATGATTTAATTAATGATCCCGTGTTTATTCCACTAAAGACCATGTGTAACACGGTGGGAGAACTAACTTGGTTGTTTTGCGCTTGATCGCAAATGTTGCGGTTAGCAAGAGTTGCCACCGAATTTTCTTTTATCCAAAAGGAAATGAAAGGCTGAAAAAAATAGGAAAGACCTTTAGAGATGTTTTCTTGAGTTCGGGGGTAGATTATGAAAAGGGAAGGTATTAGCACCATTTTCATCTGTATTTATCTACGGACTCTTAGTTGCTTGCTAGATCACATTCTTTTGTTTGAATGTGTGCTTGTGGTGTGAGTTTTGAAAGTATTTTGAAAATGTCTTTGTAATGGTTCTCGTTTCTATAAGAACGCATACAAAGTATTGTTTCGAAAATAGTTCAAAGAGGTGTTTGTGGCATGTGTTTTTTGAAAGAGATTTTCAAAAAGGTGTTTTCTTTGTAATGGCTCTCGTTTCTATAAGAACGCGTACAAAGTCTTTGTCTTTTGAAAATGTTTCAAATGAGTGTGTTGGTGTATAAAATATTTTTGTTGTGAGCAAGCGAGCAACTAGGAGCGAATCTAACTACTCAAAAGGTCTTAAATGTTCTTTTCATCCTCCTTTAGATGTTGCTATCTTACCATTGTTTTGGTAAGAAGCCCCATCGTTGGATGTGAAGGAACGGGCGCAGGACGTTTATATAGTCATAGAAAGCAACCTATGGGACGTTTTAACAATGTCGTTTTAGGGACTAGATCGTTTACCAAAGGCAACATCGAGGGTCATCGAGGGACTACGATCTTTTATCGAGGGTCTTTTCTAAAACGCCCATGTTTGAGGGACATGACTATTTTTTCCGATAGGCAACAAGTGGGATTACCCTAAGGGATGCATGTGTGCAAAGTGTATTTGCTTGCATGCATTTAGTCTTTTATTTTTTTTGGGTTTTCTATTTGTTGTTTTTTATCTTGCCATACATACCTTAATTACTAACAATATATGAAAGCAATAAAAGTGTGGAAAAGTAAAGTCCTACACTATTACATCATTAAGGGGATGAGGTGTAAAAATTTACAAATGGGGTTTGCAAGAAATTAAAGTCCTAATTATCTATTACAACCATATTGAAATAATACACAAGAAATGTAAAATGGGTTTGTTTTTTTTTAAGCAAAGAAATAAGTTTACTTAAGAAAATATTTTTGATCCTTTTTGTTCTAAGAGAAATAAAATAAAACATGTGAATATGAAATATTTTTGGTGTTTTTGATTATTAAAAGCTAACATAAGATAAATAAGAGAAAAAGGAGTCAAAATTAGCACATTGCTGAAACGTGAAGCAACAGAAGTTCTGACTCTGATACGCTGCAAGAGAGAAAATGTTAGTAGGAAAGTAGAGGGTCAGAAGTTCTGGGCTTGGATGTACCAAGTTCTGAGGTTGTTGGGAACAAAGGAAAACTTAGAAGTTCTGATTGTTGAAGGGGTTCAGAAGCTATAGTGTAGCTGGGAACCTAGAAGTTCATATGTCACTGGCAAATCAGAAGTTCTGGCTTTTTTGAGAGTGAGGTGATAATGTTGTTGGGTGAGGTTGTCTAAAAGTTATGATTTAGGAATATTGTTTGACAGATACATGGGTGAAAATGTCACTAAATAAACCTAAAAAATATGCTTATAGGGCTAGAACCCAGGACCCTTAGCACTAATGCCTTATGCGCACACACTGTCTACCACTGGGGTGGCCATACATCTGGTATTAGAAGCATAAACATGTATCACAAAGTAAACTCTGATAATGAACGTCATCTCCTTCTCCATGCTAGTCATAGCATCTACAACTTATTCTTTTCTCAACAAAACATAACAAGTGCGCACATGGAAGTTATGGCGGGTTTCATCATGTTTCACAAATAGGATATCAGAACTATGAATCATAAGCAAGCATGGATTTGCTAATCCTAATTGTGAGTCCTAATTTATTCAAGAAGTTATGAACTGAAATTCTCTCTACTTAGGCAAACATGCATGAAATATATCAACATATACAGAATCAAAGTCAAGATGTCTACATTGTATTTTTGAACATGCAATCTAACAATGCCTAAGTAATATAATGAGAGTCAGCAGAAGTTTACCTTGCAGCTGGAAAATGTCATGTGAGCTGGAGCCTAATTCTGACTATTTGTGATGTTCTGATCAGCTTCCTCACGTGCTAGAAGGTTGGAACAATCTTTAACTTGGGCTATGAATGGTTGGAAAATTCTGGAACAGGCAAGAAGCAAAGTTCTAATTTTTTCGAGGTGGAGGTTGATGAAGAGTGTGTTACAGTCTGAAAACAGAAGTTAGGATGGCTTCTAAATGTATATCTGAAACTGTATGGATGACTTAGTCAAGAAACACTTGAGGAAAGATGGATTTTGAACAAAGGAATCAAAAACTGACAGGTTTTGTATTTGTGTTTGCAGTTTTGGATTCTTGAAATTTTAGCAGGGTTTCAAGGCTTTTTCCTTCCAACTTTTCCACCCGGCCCACTTCACAGTTGCAAATGAAGTTCAATTTATAGGTAAGAACTTTGTAGCTTGGAGAAGACAAAAGTAACCACATCATGCTAGCGAGCTGGCTTGTTCTTGAAGCAAGATAAACAAGTATGGTGGTTAGCAGCTTCTAGCCGTGCCTAAGTTGGATTTGTAAGCATGAATTAAGGAAAAGTACCCTCAAAAGCAAAAGCAAAGCATGGACCCAGCATACTCTTGTACAAAAGTTTGCTTTTTCAAGGACAACAGTGTACTTCTATGTCACACGTGGGGAAATCCTTTGGACAAAAACTCAAAAGTGGTTGTGAGAATTAAATGATGATGACATTTATCAAACCAGAAATCCTGCAATGTGAGATTATGCATCATAGCATAATTTTGGTCAGAAGTTCAGCATCAGCGCAACTCAGAACCAACATCCAACTTTTAATCCTTTAATCTCTTTGCTCCAGCATGTTCTGAGCGAGTTCTCAGACTTTCCAAAAATCTTATGACATGCTTTATAAGCCCTATTTGAATTACTCTTGCAACTTCTGACTGAACCTACGTGGAAACTAGCCCAGAAATTATTGACAACTTCTGACTTGAAAATGCTCAAAATTGACTCAGTGCCTAAGTTTCAGAGACGTATCTTTGAAGACATACAACTTGAAATCCCAACAGTTCTAGAAGAAGTTTTGTTCTGCAATGTTTTGGGACTCATTGAGATCTAAAACTCTTGTGTTAGAAGTTCTTTCAGAATCAGCTTGCATCATAGTGGAAATCTCGCCAGAAGTTCTGAATTTGTCATATTTCTTAAGCACTTAGTAAAATTCTAAGTATTTAGAATTTTGACTTTTCCAAAGTAATTTTGACCTTTGGATTTTCATGATGAAACAAACTTCATATTTCAAAATGTCTTGATGAAATATGACTCTTGAAACTTGACTTTGATCCAAAAGTCAAAGTTTGATTTTTCAGTACGTAAATGACCATTTTGCCCTTGTGAATGACTTTCTTGGGACATTTGTGATTCAAGGCTTAGAATTGGATGGAAGCAAATCTGAGGGTCCAAGATGATCCTTTGAGAAATGAGAGGGCAAATTTTGGGGTATAACAACTACCTCTGTTCAATCTTCTTACGCCTGAAGAGTTAGATTGGTGAATCTGGCATTCGTGACTTGAAGGTGGAAGATGATTGAACACTAGAGTGCCCAAAAATTTTCACTTTGATGATGTCATGGTGGATTGTGTAGGGAATGGGCTTAAAAGATGTCATTCGAAGGTGATTGATTGTTTACAGAAATTAGACTAAGTCTAAACTTGACTTCAACTGGAAAAGAATCAGAATAAATCTTCGAGTGATTTATCTGAACCAGAGAAAAAGTATACCGGAGAGAATCAGGATAAGCCGTTGAGAGATTTACACTGAACTAGTAGAGGTTTTGGATATTCTTCAAATTATGATGGGCCTGTGTAGGGCTGCTTCATGACGAGTCCATGTAAAACTGCATCTGGAATTTTCTGAGAAGGAACCTGGGTAGGATTACTTCATGATGAGTCCGTGTAAAACTGCATCTAGAAATAAGAGAAACCTGTGTAGGGTTTCTTCATGACGATTCCGCGTAAAACTTCATCTTGGAAATAGGAGGAACTTGTGTAGGGTTTCTTCATGACGAGTCCGTGTAAAAACTTCATCTTGGAAATAAGAGGAACCTGCGTAGGGTTGCTTCATGACGAGTCCGTGTAAAACTTCATTTGGGAAATAGTAGAAACCTGTATAGGGTTGCTTCATGATGAGTCGGTGTAAAACTTTATCTTGGAAATAGGAGGAACCTGTGTAGGGTTGCTTCATGACAAGTCCGTATAAAAACTTCATCTTGGAAATAAGAGGAACCTGTATAGGGTTGCTTCATGATGAGTCCGTGTAAAACTTCATCTTGGAAATAAGAGGAACCTGTGTAGGTTTGCTTCAATTGGTCGTATGAATAAATGCCCTAACTTGTTACAAGTATTAATCCGGAACTTGAAAATGGTTGATGGTAGCCATCTATTGATTGACCTTTCCTGAAAAAGGTAACATGTTAGTTGTATGCAATGTCATGATGTATGAAATGCATGATGTCATGATGTTCTCAAAATAAATGAGATTATGTCGTATGCACTTATCATGTGTGAGATGTTAATGAATGTATTTTTTTGTCTGGGAAAATAAATCCTTGACAAATGCTGGGGAATCATTAAATCTCGGACTGCTGTCGAAGAGTAGGTGCATCTTCAAATTTTTCTTAGAATGTTTCCACCGGGGATTCATGTTTTGTTGTTTGAGGAGAATTCCGCTGGGGAATGTCAAAAACTCTGTAGAGAGTGTTGATTCCTATTTGGGGAAAATAGTTCAGGAGTCTCGGTTGTCTGTTACTCTACTGGGGAGTCATCTCTTGATGGACGAAGTTGAACTGATATCTGGTCGGGTCCAGGCTTCACAGTAACTTGCTGGGGATTGTAGAGTAGTCTACTAGGAAAGAAGATTTGTGGTCCTTTGATTTGTAGTAGTTGGAGAGGCCACCTGAAGCTGGGGAACCCTGTCGTTTTTTGGGGAAATAAACTTTGTTTCTTAGTCTGTTGGAGAGGCGGTGACTTCACTGGCAGAAATCCTCGAGGATTCTTGAGGTCGACTTAGCTGGGTAAAAGGTTTTCAGAGATTGAAACTCTGGATGGGGGTCATCCTATGAGATGGATTTTGGGGAGATTTGTCACTGCCCCTAGTAGCGAGTGTTTATGGCACTGCCAGGAAATGTTTGATTGTACGTAACCCTTTGTTGGGATTTGCGTTCAATGCCCCATGTGATTTAGATAAAGACCTGCCCCTGGTTATTCTGCACTTCTTGAGAGATTTCTTGGAATCTTGATTGGACTGCCCTAGGTGTGCTGGATAGTGACATGTGATTCCCCCTTGCTTTAGGAGATCTGTCAATGGGAGTGTTTTCCCACTTGAAATGATTTTGCTCTGTGAGAGAGTTTTTGTTCACTGGATCTTCCTTGTGTGAATTTCTCCGCTGTCAAACAATTAGCCATATGCAAACAACAATATTCAAATAATGCAGAGTTTATGCTTGTCTTGAAGTTTTAAAAATGCGTTTTAGCAAGTAAAGAAATGTTGTAAGAAAAATTCAACTCGGGATTTTGGGTAAAGCCTTACAGGATTCAGGATACCTTTTGTAACAGTATGCTTTCGAACTAACCCATGCTTCAATTAGGACTTTTGAAGGGTTGTAACGTGGCTTGGTTCACGGTTTAAGAAACAAAGGATAAAGGCTCAAAGTGTATTTGTACCCGCCTGTTCTTCGTGATGTTCTTTAGTCCTAAGCTCAGCTAATTGTACGTTTGAACTCCAATTGAGTCTGGAATAACATTTTGGTGATGGTTCAGACAAGTTTAGTTTATCGGAAGGCGGTCATTTTTTGCAACATTTTTTCATGTTGTTGAGGATTTGTAGTGACCTTTTTTTATTATCCCTAATTTTTGCATGATTGTTCTTGTTTTGAGATTACGGTCAGCGGGATGCCCCAACTTTTCTTAAGTCTCCTTCATAGGTTTTGACTAAGTGGGCTTTTCTTTTTTGAGAGATAATGACTGCCTATTTGATAGGGAACCATCACCATCTTTTGATTTAGAAGGAATGTTTTTTATGTTGCTCGTTGTATTATGAGATGAGAGTTTATGATTTGAACACGCATTTGAATTAACTGAGAGACTACCCTGCCCCAGGTTTTGATTAAAGGTTTCAATTTGTGTAAAAAAAATAAAACTTCTACTTCTTTGGCTCGGGGGGGTTGACTAGGGATTATCTTCCTTATAACTCCAGTGTTTAAGATTTGAAAGAAACGCATGTACATGTCAGCAAGGTCTGTCCAAAAGCATACTGTATGAGATTATGGTATTGTTTTCGTCATCCTTCCTCTAAAGGCTTGTAACTTTTAGCAAGAGTTGAATGTCATAAAGAGAGCAAAAAGCATAGTTTAAATATAGTGAAAACGAATGGATGAATTCAAGACAAACAAATGCAATGCATTAATGAAATAAAGTTTGACATTAATAGATAATTATTTGAATAACAAAAGAAATTACAATTGAAAATTAAAAATGAACAAGACGCTATCAATGATTCGGCATAGAAGCAGTGATCATGTTTGGAGTCTCTAGAGGGTCAAACTCAATCTCCTTGGCGTGAATCAAATTCTGAATCTTGTACTTCAACGCCCAACAATCGTTAGTATCATGCCCGGAACTGCCAGAATAATAAGCACACGTTGCATTAGGATTGTAGTTAGGAGAAGAAGTTTTGGGGGTTTGGATGAGGTCCTATCAACTTAATCAAATTCATCCTCAACAAGTGTTGTAGCGCTTGAGACAACGGCATGTTGATGTTGGTAAACTGTCTTTTAGGCTCGTCTGGCCTTCGTTGATTTCCCCTTTGCTGTTGCTGGTGCGACGCAGAACCAGAGATCAGAACTGCCCCCACGTGTTAGTCATGATGACTTTTTTGACCATACGCAGCACTGGACTCTCTCTTCCTATTGTATGGATTTTTCTGAGCATCAGAGGGTGTAACTCCTTGGATCTTTCCACTTTTGATGCCAGCTTCGACTCTTTCACCAGTCAGTATTAGCTTGGTGAACCCGGCCGAGGAGCTTCCGATTAGGTGTTTGAAGAAAGGTCGTGTCAAAGTTCCCATGAAGATGTCAATAAGCTCCCTATCAGTCAAAGAGGGCTGCACCCTACTAGCTAGATCTATCCATCTTTGTGCGTATCCTTTGAAGCTCTCGTTGGAACCCATGGTCATGTTCTGCAATTGCACATGAGTTGGTGTAAGATCAGCGTTGTACTGGTACTACTGGTAGAAAGCAGCAGCTAAATCCTCCCAGGTTTGGATGCGAGAACTCTCCAATTGATAGAACCATTCAAGTTGAGTCCCTACCAGGCTCTCTTGGAAGAAATGGATCCACAACTTCAGATCAGTTGTGTATGGTTGAATCTTTGGGACATAAGACTTTAAGTGCATCTTAGGGCAAGAGACTCCATTGTACAGGGCAAAGGTAGGGATTTTGAACTTTGGCGGGATGACCACTCCAGAAACCAAACCCATGTCTCCTAAATCCAAGCCAGGTATCTGCTAAATCTCCATAACAATGAGGCGATCCTCCAACTGTTTGTTCCTCAGAGTAGTCAGCTTCGACTTCATCAATCTATATACTGTTGTATTCTTCAAGACTATCCCCCATGTTGGATGGAGTTGGAAGATCTAGAGCCCCCTTGACTGGTCCTTTAAGTCTCCTTCCCAAGTTCAGGACGCCTACTAACTTCTTGGACTTTTTCTTCTTGTCTTTGAGAAGAAGAGTCTTCAGGTCCTCTTTCCCCTTAGCCAAAGCCAGGAACATTTGTTAGAATTGAGAATTTTGAGCTTGGAGATCTTTCACCTTTTGTTCCATATCCATCTTACTGAAATAAACAGTAGGAAGAAAAGGAGGCCCGTATGGGAGGAACCTGTCATGATATGATGCATGACATGTGGATGCATGTTTTCAAGGATCTCGCGAGGTTAGTAGTCACTTAGAGTTTTGATTGGAGAACTTTGTCTTGGTGGATGTCCTTCCACGAGAATTAAGCTTGCCATGTCAAGTGGGTTGTAGCCCTTGACTCAAGTTTGTTGTACTTGATCTTTGATGGCGTTTAGTTAAAGGAAAGTAAATCCTCTTGTCCCTTGATAGACGTCTAGTTCAATGTGATCCTGCATCAAAGACCCTTGAGATCGTTGAAATAGTTACAGAAAATGCTATGGTATGATGTTATGTACAAGTATGCAAAGTAAGCAAGTTTATATACAAATAAGCATATACACACAAAGCAGACAAATCCTTAGGTTTAGGCTCGCATGGAGTTTGTAGGTAAGTACCCTCTTGAAGTTTAGTTGGCTCAAACCTGTCCTAGTTAATAGTATACGGGTTCTAAGGGATCTCAATATCACTGACCTTTCTTTTAGGCATTGTCCCAGCATAATCAATCTTTTCTTGCGTCCGGGATATCCCAAAAGTCTAGTCTCAATGAGTGTAGTATCGAGTATCAACCAATTTTCAGCTTTCCACCGAAACTAGTTACCTCACTACGTCCTAATTGGCCAAGTTTGTTCAATTAAGGTTCTAAAGTCAGTTAGTGCTTCATGACGCCACTCAGCGGCCCCGTATTCTCCTCGATTCAACACAAGGGATACCAGTACCCACAAATGTGTCACACTAACATAGCCATTGTTTCAACCATATCGGTCTATGCTGTACAGTTTCCATAATCTATTGCTACTTACCTAACAAGGTATCCCAGATTCGGGTGGAGGATCAAAGTAAGCCCAAACAAGGAACCATAATTTAAAGCATGCAAGTCAAACAAAGAAAGCAAGTAAATATGATCTAGCCCTAAGGTAACCCCACTTTTAAAATTGTCCCCAACAGAGTCGCCGATTCTGTAACACGGTGGGAGAAATGACTTGGTTGTTTTGCGCTTGATTGCAAATTTTGCAGTTATCAAGAGTCTCCATCGGCTTTTCTTTTATCCTAAAGGAAAGGAAAGGCTGAAAAGAATAGGAAAGACCTTTAGAGATGTTTTCTTGAGTTCGGGGGTAGATTATGAAAAGGGAATGTATTAGTATCCTTTTCATTCGTAGATATCTACGGGCTCTTAGTTTCTTGCTAGATCACTTGATTTTGTTTGAATGTGTGCTTGTGGTGTGAGTTTTGAAAGTATTTTGAAAATGTCTATGTAATGGTTCTCGTTTCTATAAGAACGCGTACAAAGTGTTGTTTAGAAAATAATTCAAAGAGGTGTTTGTGGCATGTGTTTTTTGAAAGAGATTTTGAAAAGGTGTTTTCTTTGTAATGGCTCTCATTTCTATAAGAACGCGTATGTCATACGGTGGGAGAACTGACTTGAGGTTTTGCGTTTGGTGTTCGCAAATGTTTCGGTTTAAGCAAGAGTCGCCACTGACTTTTTATTTTATCCTAAGGAAAGGTCAAAAAGCACAGGAAAGACCTTTGAGATGTTTTCTTGGGTTCGGGGAGTAGATTATGAAAAGGGAAGGTGCAAGCACCCTTTTCATCCATGGTTATCCATGGGCTCTTAGTTACTTGTTTAGATCACTTGCTTTGCTTTTTCAATTGTTTGGAATGGTGCTTTGTGTGTGGTTTTGAAGAATGTTTTGAAAAGAGGCCATCGTTGTGGCAACCTTTGTAATGATTCTTGTTTGAATGTATACAAAGGTGTTTTGTATTTTTGAAAAGATTTCAATGTTTTGAAAGTTTGATTTGGAAAATGTTTTGAAATTGTATTGTGAAGTGTGTTTGGAAATAGCAAGAATGTTTTTACAAGCTTTGATCAAGTAACTAAGAGTTGTCTACCCTATTTTACTCAAAGGTATTTCCTACACATTTTAAACCCTTTTGACAGTGTTGTTTTACCATTGAATTTGGTAAACAACCTTGTATTAGGATGTTAAATGGGACAGGCGCGGGTCATCGTATAGACCATGATAGCAATTGTGTCAAGTATTTTTGGCAAATTTTTGAGGGACTTGATCATTTTGTTTAGGCAACCAAGATAGCGTCATCGAGGGACTATGATCTTTTGTTTTGTTTTTGTTTTGCCAAAGTACCCAACATGCATAACATGACCCATTTTTTAAGGCAACAAGTGGATTGTAACCCTAGCGGTGCAAGTGTGCATTTATGTTTGATTTTCATGCATTTTTGTCTTTGTATTAGGTCAAACTACTTGTTGATTTTGGAATTTTGCATACAAACCCTAATCTCTAATCATGGCATAATTGAAAGCGTAAAGTGCGAGAATTAAAAGTATAAGCTATTACAACATGATTATGGGGATGGGGGTACAATCTTTGAATGGGGAATATTTGACAAGAATTTAAAACTCTAATTTTACTATTACATCCAAATTGAATAATGCATAAATAATAAATGGATAATATTTAAATAAACAAAATAAATAAATATATCAAATAATATGAATTATGCAAAAAGAGGTTTTTGTTTATTTATGTATGTAAAAATATTTAATGTAAAAATAAAGAAATAAATAAAAGATTAATTTTATTTGGTTAAGGGTAAAACCCTAATTTTTTTTAAGAAAATAACTATATTAATTATATTATTTATATACAATAAATAAAATAATGTGTGTACAAAAATTAAATATATTTAGAAAAAAATTATTTTTTAAGTATAAATAATAATAAATAAATAAAAAGTATATTTTCCATGTTTTTATCCTCAAGCATTTATTAAGTAAAATAAAAGTATATATGTATTTAAACATGTATAAAAAATGACATAAAATATATACAAAAAATAAAAATAAAAATATTTAGTATAATACATTATTTAAATATAAATAAAAATATAAAAGTATGATTTTTAATATTTTATTTCTAAGTTTTTATTAAAATAAAATAAAGATATATGTTCATTAAATTACTTTTATGTTTAGAAAAATAAAAATAAAATACAAAATAAATGTGAAAATTTATAAAAATATTTTTTGAGTATTTTTTATATTTGGGAATAATAAAATATAATCAGAATTGAAAACAAAAATGCCAAAATATAAAATAACAAGAAATTGGGTCAGGGGGTGCAAAAAGTAAAAGGGGGTGTCAAAAACAAGTCCAGACCAAGCCCAGCCCACCACTTCATCTTCAACCTCTGACTTTCAAAAAAACGCGCGCGCCCTGTACAACTGCCAGATCCTGTATACGAGCTCTATTGCAAAAACACATAACATCAAAGTTGTAGAGCATTTCAAGACGAATCCAACCATATAAACAACTTGTCTTAACTGTCAAAGACCAGAGAGAATTTCTCTGGCCCTAAAATCTAACCTAATTTTTTTAGTATGTTCATGGATCAAATTCTCTTAGCATGCTTAATATAAATGAAAACTGAGCATATGTACAACTTCATGGCTATGAATACTACATTTCTTATTCACAAACCTAAGGCTAAATATTCCTAAATAGAGAGATAGGAAGTTGACAAAAACCTATTTCAACAGAC
This sequence comes from Vicia faba, assembly GCA_948472305.1. NCBI lineage: Eukaryota > Viridiplantae > Streptophyta > Magnoliopsida > Fabales > Fabaceae > Vicia > Vicia faba. The sequence continues at coordinate 46,867,649 of OX451738.1, read as the reverse complement.
TTCGTGTATGGAAATGTGGAGCTTTTCAACAAGGCCTGGGATGTCTGGGAGCTTGCTTGAACTTCACTTGACCTTCCCCAATGTCTAGCTTGCCTTGAATGTACTTGAATCAGCCTACAAAACTCAACCTGCACAAGCTCAAAATGAAAATGGCAAACCCTGTAAATGGAGTTACAGTTGGTGTTTGAGGTTTGGGATAGCTTGGATGGATTGAATGGAAGGTGTTTGAACCAACTTTGGGCAAAATGCACGAGCAAAATGAGCTATGGAAGTCAAGTTGCAGATGCTGCCCTGTTTTGTCAATGGAAGGTGATTTATGGATAGGGGAGGTTTGAAGGCTCAAGAGATCGTGTTTCTGGCTCAGAGAGGTGTGAGAAAGATGGTTCAAATGTTTGCACAAGGTTTCTTTGGCTGATGTTCAAGTTTTCATGTTTTGGACATGTTTCTTGTTTTAAAGCAAAATGTGGGAAGTGATTGAAACAGGCCTGTACAGGCTATCCTTATGCTTGCACACTTTGCCTTTGGCCCCTCCAACTTTTAGATTTGATTTGTTTTATGAGATATGGACCAGTGCTCCAGGGGTTCAGTTTTGACATAAAGCACATTTAAGCAAAAAATGGAAATGTACCTTTTTCTACTTAGGGATTAATTTTGTGTACAATGTCCTAATGACCAAAACAATGCCTTAGACCAATGGATTTGCATTAAATTATTGAGTGTGGAATGGTTTATAGGCCTGTAAACTAGTACAAAGCATGCTGTCTTGAAATTGCAATTTGTATGAACATGAACATGCCATGGATGAAAAGTTAGTTTTTGCCAACTTCAAGCCTTCGATTCTCCCTAACCACAAATGAGTTTGGAGAGTTCTTTGACATTTTGTAAATCTTGCAACATGCTCTACAATCCATATTTGAAATGCAACTTGAGATTCCAAGTGGAACTATGTGAAAAATGGCCATGAAGGTAGGTCAAAATCCTGCCTAAACTAGGGCAAAATTTCACTAAGTTAAAAGTTTTAGGGACCCTTGTTCCAAAACTCATAACTTGAGATACAAGCTTCTTTTGGGAATACTTTGTGAATCAAAGTTGTAGACTTTGTGGAGGACTACAACTTTCATGTTGGAAGTTTTGTTTGAATCCAATTGCATCATGGTTAAAATGTTGGGAAACGTTAGGAAAAATTAAGAAAATTTCATAACTTAGAAAAATTCTAAGTTATGAAAATTTTCAACTTTAAACCCTAATTTGCAAAAATGGGTTTCTTGATGAACAAGTTTCATGTTTTGACACATCTTGATGAAAAATGACCCTTGGCACTTGATTTTGACCAAAAAGTCAAAGTTTGACTTTTTCAGTGTCCAGTCAAAATTTGATCAATTGATTGAAAAATTCATCTGTCAATCCAATGCAATTGAGATCTTTTGAACTTGTTGAATAGGTCAAGATGATGCCATTGAGTCCTTGAGTCCATGCTTGAACTCAATTTGCCATTGGCTAGGTCAAAAGTTAGAAATTGCCTTTGTACAGTCAAAACCCTAAAAATGACCATTTTTCCCTTTTGATGATTTGATCAAATTTCTTGTGGAGTTGTGGTCCAAACTTGATCAAATGGTTCATATGAGTTTATAATGTTGATGTGGGTCAAAATTCATGAGGTTTGACTGTAAATTGGCCACAGTTGACTTTTTCCCCAATACAGCTGATTTCTAGGTCAACTGTCTGATTGACTGGGTAAAAATTTGATTCAAGGCTTGAAACTTGGTATGGACAAACTTATGAGTCCAACATGAGGTATGAAAGTCACTTTGAGCATTAGAGGTCCAACAATCCTTGTGCAAACTCAAACCCTAATTTAGGTCATCAGTGCAAGGAGATGTCTTGGACAGTGCAAAACCCTAATCCTGTCTGGAGTTCAAGGAGCCTTGTGAGGGGAAATATTGATAAAATGAGAGGGAAAATTTTGGGGTACAACATCTGCCCCTGTTCAATCTGCTTGAACCTGAAGAGTTAGATTGGCGAGTTTTCCTTTCATGACTCGAAGGTAAAAGAGGATTGGACACTAGAGTGCCCGTAAATTTGCACTCGTCAAAATGCAGATTGGGGAAATGGGCTTAAAGATACCATTTGGAGATGATAGAATCTTTCTGGAGATGGGATTAGAGATTCCATCCTAAGTGTTTGTTGAATATCAGTAGAATGAATATCAGAATGGTATCCGTATCTGGAACGTATCTGAGTTGTATCTGGAGATTGGATTCGTATGAGCAAAGGAATGGCGTCCGTGTATGGAGCGTATCCGTACTGTAACTGTATTTGATTCTTGAAATAATATCAGAATGACTGTCGTGTCTATAGTGTATCTGTATTCTGAATGGGCGACAGAAAAACATCCGTGTATGGAGCATCTATGGGCTGGGGATAAATTCCGAATGAGTGTCAGAATGGAAACCGTGTCTGGCGCGTATCTGGACTGTATCTGAAGTTGATATCTGTATGAGTAGCAGAATGACTTCCGTGTCTGGAGTGTATCCGTATTGTAACTGGTATCTGGATAAGTGACAAAATGACTTCCGTGTCTATAGTGTATCTGAACTTAAAGTTGATAGTTGACTCTGAATGAGAGATAGAATGGCTTCTGTGTCTGGAGCGTATCTAGTATGTATTTGATTGCTGAAGTCTGAATGAGTAGTAGAATGACAGCCGTGTCTGGGGTGTATCCATACTGTATCTTGACTTGAAATTCTGAATGTGTAGTAGAATAACCGCCGTATCTGGGGTGTATCCATACAATATCTAAAATCTTTGAACATTTGTTAAAGGTAGCTTTTAATCTCATCCTGAAAAGGGTAAAATGTTAGCTGACACACAATGCTATGTTGCATGACATGTATGATGTAATAAAATGTGTTCTATCAACGTTTATGATATATGAATGTAATGGATGCGCATGTAAGCTGATTAGTTGTCTTGCTGAGGAAAATAAATCCTTGATAATTAGAGATAATGAAATCTTTGACTGCTGCCGAGGAAAATAAACCCTTGACTGTTGTTGGAGATTCAAAATCTTTGATTGCTGAGAATGAGAAATCCTTGGACCACTGTTGGGGATTGAAAATCCTTGGCGACCTATGGGGATTAACAAGAAATTTGACAACTTCTGCAAGGATGTGAGAATCATTCATGACTTTCCTGGGGAAATAAGGACAATTCTGACGATCCCTACTGGGGAATTAAAACCTGGGAGGCTTCAACTGGAGAAATGAGAACAAGAATCTTCGTTCTGCTGGGAAGTAACTCTTTGGAGAGAATGTTTATCCTGTTGGAGAATTCTTCGAAAGCTTGGGTTGTATGCCAATCTACTGGGGAATCGGAGGAAGCTGGATAGTATTCCATCGGGGTTTAAGATTTGGAGTTTTGGACTCCGTTGGGGGAGAAAGTTTCATCTTCACTGGGGATCTATAGTTCAAAGTTTTCGGGCTCCACTGGGGATCAAGAGTTTAGAAAATTAACTCCGATGGGAATTTTGAAACTTAACTCCGTTGGGGATATATACTCCAAGGTTTTAGCTCTGTTGAGGATCTGAATGACATACTGTAGGGGATTTCTCTTGGAATAGCCTAAAGACATTTTCCTATCCTTTCAATTTGTCAGTAATTATTCTTTCTCATTTCATTTTATTTGTAAGCAGTGATTATACTCAAATGCATATGCTCATTTAATAAATTATTAGACGTTTTCAAGTAAAACATAAGCGTAAAAAGAAAGAAAAGGCAAACAAATTTCTGCACTTTGAAGTATCTTTGTATTAACTTTGTGTAAGTATTTTGTACAAATGGGACAAACATCCTAGTAGGAGAATGTTGTCATAAAATTGAGAAAAATTTATACAAAGAAAGATGGCTATGTGTAACAATTCCATGGGGTTCCCATTCTGCTATAGCCTTCGTAACTCTGAGTATCTTGTCCATTCGTTGCTTCGTCTGCAGATGATTGGATTGATCAGAAGCTTGGATCTTGTCTGTGAAGAGATTGTCCTTAAAGTGATCCGACGAGACATAGTCATACGCTTTAATTCCCTAACTTTTACCTGGATCTCCCTTTCGGGTTTTCGATCCACCGGGAAACCCTTTTTTGCCCAAGTCGCCCTTTTGGGTTTTCAACTTGCCGGGTGTACATATTTTTTATTTATCCCTAATTTTTTCCTGAACCGCCTGTTGCACCCCAAAATTTGCCCTCTCATGTTTCCCAAATCCTTCCCCTTGCATGGTTGATCATAAACTCTTGCCTAAGGAAAAGGAAAATTTTTGAGTGATGCTTCGATTTTCATTCTGAAGAAGCACTTCGATTGGCATTCTGAAAGATCCTTCGATTGGCATTCTGAAGGAGCATTTCGATTGGCACTCTGAAGAAGCATTTCGATTGGCATTCTGAAAGATCCTTCGATTGGCATTTTGAAAGAAGCATTTCGATTGGCATTCTGAAGGAGCACTTCGATTGGCATTCTAAAAGATCCTTCGATTGGCATTCTGAAGGAGCATTTCGATTGGCATTCTGAAGGAGCACTTCGATTGGCATTCTGAAAGATCCTTCGATTGGCATTCTGAAGGAGCATTTCGATTGGCACTCTGAAGAAGCATTTCGGTTGGCATTCTGAAAGACCCTTCGATTGGCATTCTGAAGGAGTATTTCGATTGGCACTCTGAAGAAGCATTTCGATTGTCATTAAGGACAAGTACTTCGATTGGAATTCCAAAAAGGTCCATTCGAAGAAGCATTCAAAGGGTCCATTCGAAGAAGCTTTCGAAGAACATTCGAAGGAGGTTATCAGCCCATCCAAAAGGAGCATTCGAAAGAAGCCATCAGCCCATTCAAAAGGGAGTGTTCGAAGGCCAGCTGCTTGTCATTCAAAATTCAAAAAGGGACATGACCCCATGTGTTTAGCCAACGTTCCAAGCTCTCATTCATGGCTTTCAAACACACAATTAACGTTACGAATCCTCCTTCATGGCTGTCAAAACACATATTCAAGGTCATTTAAACCTTTGTCTTCCTGTCCCCTCCACCCCCTCTATATAAAGAATTCACAAATGCTGCAAAAAAAGGACACAAGAAAAATATACAGAAAAATAGAAGACTTGGAGAGACGCTGCCCAGAATTTTCCAAGCTAAAGCTGCCACCCAGCGAACACCTCCTCCCTCAGAACTACAGGTCGAAGCACCTCTGTTTGGTAAAAGAAAAATCTAATCTCAAGCTTACTCTTAAATTCATTTCGGTTGCATATTCATATTTTTTCTGTTTGTGAATGATTTAATGTGCTTCATGTGAGCTACAGTGCAGAGTTGAGATTGTGCCATTGCTTGGGAACAATCTGAGTTTATCCTTCGAATCCCAGGATAAAACAAACCCAGACCCAGGTTCAGCAGGTGCGAATAAGAGGAGATTCGAACCAGGGGGGTTAAGTCCCCCCCTGGACTTTTAATATGTGTTTTGTTTTGCAGGAACCTCTTGCTCAGCTTCTTGTTCAGAGCTTCGAGACTCAACAGTTTAGCTTCGAACTGGACCCAGGAGTTCCAGTTCGAAGGATGACATGTCCAGATCGAACCCCCTCAGAGTGCAGCCCCTCATGCACCTTCGATCCAGCCTCTTCACTAGGTCGAAAGACAGCCTGCCTCTCTTTCGACCCAGGCCTCCATAATTACTTTTTTTTCTTAATTTGCTGCCTGGCCCATTTGTACTCTATTTATTTTGTTTCTGTTTATTCCTTTTAGTTTCAGTTCTAATTAAAAATCATAAAAAATAAACAACTTAGAATTAGGATTTAATTTAATTAATCATTTTAACTTATTTTCTCAAATTTTAAAATCAGTAGACTTAGGTTTTATTCAAATTCAATCTTTTTTCATAAACAAAAATACAAAAAATATTAGGTTTGTTTTAGAATAAATTTTAATCAGTATTTTTAATTAATTAAATTGGAATTAACTGAATATTTAGCATTTTCTCAAAAAAATAAAATAAAACAATAAAAAGTTTATATGCTTAAGATTTTTTTAAATTTCATGTGCGTTTGTTTTATTGTAACTGCTTATTATTCCCCTAAATTTTGGACATGTAAATAATCCCCTCCCCGAAGCCTTGTAATAGCGTAGGATTTACAATTTCTGCACTTTAAATTCCTGTATATATATTAACTGCTTAGATGTATGCTAACTAGGATTGTATGACAAGATCTAAAAACAAATGGTAGAACACCTAAAAATACAAAGATAATATAAACTGAAAATTGACACACTTGCACATGCCACTCCTAGGGTACACCTCATTTGGTTGCCTCAAATGTGGTCATTAAGTATAGGATGTTTTAGAGGTCGTCCTTTTGTCCCAAGATCATAAGTTGCCTCGAAATGGTTGCCTCGATAAAAAATGATCTAAGACATTAGGATTACCACTAAAGCGTCCTAATGTTGCTTTAGTGACCACAAGTCCCTTAAATCGAATTGACCCGAAAACTCCAACGACGGTGCTACCTACTCTTTAATAGTGGGATAGCACTGTCTAAAGGACATTTGCACAATTAAATTCCTTTTTGAGTAGGTAGAGGTTCTTAAGTACTTGCTCCTTTTAAAAACAAAACAAAACTTTTCGCACCTACACTTTCTCCAAAAACAAAACTCTTTTCAAAACCCACAATCACAAAGAAAAGCAAACCTTTTGAAAACATAGTGAGCAAGTACCTAAGAGCCCGTGGATAACCACAGATAGAAAGGGTGCTAACACCTTCCCTTTCTATAATCTACCTCCCGAACCCGAGAAACATCTCGAAAAGGAATTTTTTATGTGCTTTTGTCCTTTCCCTTGTTGGATAAAATAAAAGACGGTGGCGACTCTTTCTTACCGCGACACTTTGCGGAAAAAAACGCAAACGCGAACCAGCATATTAAAAAAAACCGTCAGTTCTCGTTCCCACCGATCACAGAACTGGCGACTCTGCTGAGGATTTAATAAGTGAGGTGTACCTTAGGACTAGATCACTTGTGTTTTCATTTGCATTGCTTTGTATGCTTTTAATTTTGTGGGCTTGTATTGGAGATCTATAAATCCTCCACCCGGATTTTGGGAAACATTCATAGATAGCAATACGTTGTGGAAACTGTGCGGGGTATACCGACACGGTTGAAGCAATAGCTATATTAGTGCGACATATTTGTGAGTACCGGTAGCCTTTGAGTCAATCAAAGAGAATACAAGGCCAATGAGTGATGTCACTAAGCACTAATGACCTAGAACCTTACTTGACCATCTTGGCCTTTTTAGGGGTAGTGAGATGACTGACTTTGGTGCAGTCCGAAGTTGGTAGATACTCGATACTACACTCATTGAGGATTGTTTTCTTGGAATATTTTGGTTGCTAGTTCAGTGGCTAAACCAAAACAATGAATATAGAAAATAATCCAATGATATTTAGCTCCTTAGAACCCGGTTACTATTTATAGGACAGGTTTTTGAGCCAACTACACTAAAGAGGGTACTTGCCTATGAAACCTCCTGCAAGCCTGAAACTAGGGTTTTTGTGTGACTTGCTTGTACATGTGTTTTTGCATACATCATAAAGCATCATATGCATCTACTAACCATTTCAAGGGTTTAGATATTCATCTTTGTTCTTGTTTTGTAGGACATGGAGTCTCTCCGCAGGAAAACAATTCAAGTTAACCTTGTAAGGGTCCCTCTGCAACTCAAAGAGCTTACATCCAGGATTCCCGAGAATTCTCTCTTTAGTGAAAGACATGGTAGACTCCTCAGCTTGGTCAACACCAACATTGAAGAAGACATGATGAAAGTTATCTTCCAGTTCTTTGACCCCGTACACCACTGTTTCACATTCCCTGATTATCAATTGGTGCCTACTTTGGAGGAATTTTCTCAACTTCTGATAATTCCTATTCTTAGTCAACTACCCTACAACGGTACGGAAAAGGAACCGAAACTTGAAGATGTTGCTCAAGCATTACGCTTACAACCATCCGACATCAAAGGGCATTGGGAAACCAAAAGTGGTATCAAAGGATTCCTGGCAAAGTTTCTGTTTAAGAAGGCACGAGAATGCTGGAATTCTCTTGATCTGCAAGCCTTTGAAGAGATTGTGGCACTCCTTATCTATGGTTTGGTTTTGTTCCCAAATCCTGATCAACTTATAGATGTGAATGCTGTCAAGATTTTCATATCCAGGAATCTCATACCTACATTGCTTGGGGACATCCTCCACTCATTTTACACACGAACAATGAGGAAAAGAGGTGTTCTCATGTGTTGTACTCCTCTCTTAGCAAGGTGGTTTATTTATCACCTTCCACAATCAGTTTTGAAGAATGAGAAGGGTTTAAGGTGGTCACAACGATTGATGACCCTTACACATTCTGATGTACATTGGTGTTCTTGGTCCAGAGAAAATGTCACTATCATTGATCGTTGTGGAGAATTTCCTAATGTTCTGTTACATGGAATTAGGGGAGGCATTACCTACAACCCCTGTCTAGCTTTGATACAATTTGGATATGCTCGGAGGGATGGCCCTCATGACATGCTGATCCCTGACCTAGTTTTTGACTTTGACAACGATGTGCAAGGACTTCGACAAAGGTTCATCAGAGCTTGGAGGATGCCTAACAAAGTGGATAGTAAGACACTGGGGCACAAGAATTCCATCCCCCTTGAGCCTTACCTCAAGTGGGTACGAACCCGCTCCCAGAATCTTATGATGCCATATCCTCACATTCTCCCCTTGATCAAAGAGCCTGTTATGGAAAGAGAGGTTCCATACGCTATCCTACATCCTGACATGCCAACATCATGGGAAGAAATGCAAAAGAGTTGGATCCAACTCAAGGAAGAACAAAATACTTTTGAAACCAGCTTCTATGCCAGTGAAAAGAAGGTTTTGGAGCTTACCCGCCGACTTCACGAGGAGGAGACCCTCAACACTTACATCGCTCCAAAAAGGATGCGCAATGTCTTTCTACATTAAGAATTTTGTAATATTTCGCCCATGGGGCACTTATGTACTAACAAATTGCTTCTTAATGTGACGTGTGTTCTTTTTGTCTACAACAAATTTGAATTTTTGAACCCTTGAATGCATTACATAGCATACCATTCATCATATGCATAACAGGTACCCTTTTACAGGTCTCTTATCTTCTTCGCTGTTTATTTCAGCAATCATCATGTCTGCTGAAACTTCCACTGAGCAAGCTATCAAGGCCCTCCAGGCCCAGAATGCCCAATTTCAAGAGTTGGTCATGAATCTAGCTAAGGGTCAGCAGGACCTGAAGACCCTACTCCTGAAGAAGAAGAAGAAGAAGAGGATCGTCCTGTTCAATATTGGACGCAGGTTTGGAAACGGGCTGCAGAATGAAATTGATCTGGCCACCCCGTCTGGAGAGAAAGACAGTCCACAAGAAAGGAGGTCTCCTAGCCCTGAGGTCTCCGACAACGAGACAGACTATGATGAAGAACAGTATCCTCCTGCTGAGGATAAGTATAAACAGCTGGAAGACCGTTTAAACGCCATGGAAGTACAGAAGGTTCCCGGTCTGGACTTCAGAGATTTAGGTTTATCATCTGGGGTGGTGATTCCCCACAAGTTCAAGGCACCTGCCTTTGCCAAATATGACGGAGCTTCCTGTCCCAAGCTGCACCTCCGGTCATATGTGAGGAAGATCTAACCATACACTACTGATAAGAATTTATGGATACATTTCTTTCAGGACAGTCTCTCAGGGACTCAGCTTGAGTGGTTCTATCAGTTGGATGGAGCCAGTATCTGCAGCTGGGAGGATTTGGCTGCTGCATTCTTTAAGCATTATCAGTACAATTCCGACGTCGCTCCTACGCGTACCTAACTCCAGGGTATGTCAATAGGGACGGGCGAAGGATTTAAAGAGTATGCTCAAAAATGGAGGGACCTGGCCGGAAGGGTGCAACCACCTTTGGCTGATCGTGAACTGGTTGATATGTTTCTGGGGACCCTGTCTGGTCCATTCTTTAACCATTTGATTGGAAGCTCCTCAATCGGGTTTACAGACCTTATCTTGACTGGTGAGAGGATTGAAGCTGGAATTAAGGTTGGAAAAATACAGAAGGGTGCCTCCTCGAGCACCGAGAAGAGACCGTTTAAGAAAGAGTCCAGTGTGGTCTACAGTTCGAGAAGGAAGGATAGACCTGAACACCGCCAAGCTGTCAATGCGGTTGTTATCTCAAAACCTGCCGGTGCTCCTCAACATCACAACCAACAAAGGGACGAGAGACCTCAAAGGCAATTCACTCGTCTCAGCATGACCTTGTCTCAGATTCTTCCACAACTACTGAAGACCAATCTGGTGACCCTAAAAGAAGCTCCAAAGAATCCAAATACAATGTCACCAAGGTATAACCCTAATGCCCGCTGTGCTTTTCACTCTGATAGCCCGGGGCATAATACAGACGATTGTTGGGTTCTGAAGAACAAGGTGTAGGACTTAATTGATGCAAAGGAGATTGAGTTCGAGGCGCACGAGAGGCCTAATGTTGTAACTGCTCCCATGCCCAGGCATGGAGTGAATGCTGTAGAGGAAGACTCGTTTGTAGTTTCTGTGGATGATGTTATTACCCCTCTAATGACTATCAAGAAGAACCTGTTACTAGCCGGTTTATTTCCGGGTTGTGGTGAAGGTTGCCCTATGTGTTCTGTTTTACCTACTGGTTGTCCATCTTTGAGGTCAGGTATCCAGAACCTGATGGATAGTAAAGAGATTCTTTTTGAGAAGACTGCTGTTCCACCCGTTCATTCTGAAGAAGTTTCAATCATTACCATTTTCGACAATTCTTCCAAGGCTCCCTCGAGGACGCCTGTTAGAATTACATCTGTTCCGAAGACCGCACCTATAATCATCACCGTTCCGGGGCCCATCCCCTACACCTCTGACAAAGCTGTCCCTTGGCACTATGGCGCGGATGTTTATGTTCTCGGAGTCAAGCAAGAGTTTGATGCTGATATCGGCATCGGCAACATTACAGGGCCTGCCAAAGTCACCCACAGTGGTAGACTTTTCTCGCCTGATATTACTCCGCCAGCTGTCCGAAGACCTATTATCATTAAGCCTGTAAGTGTACCTGCTTCCATTCCTGATCAAGTCCTTGTTCCTCCCCCTGTCACCGAGTCTTCTGACGCTCGGGGCAAAGGGATTGCTACTGATGTGCCTGCCCAGACAGAGGCTCCAAAGACAATCAATGTTGAAGCTTCTAAACAGGAGATGGAAGAGATTCTGAAGATTATTAAGAAGAGTGATTTTAATGTAGTGGAGAAACTGGGGCAAACCCCATCCAAGATTTCCATGTTGTCATTACTGTTGTGTTCAGAGGCCCATGCCAAGGCTCTGATTACCTTCCTGAAGACGGCCCACGTGCCACAAGAAACATCAGCTGATCAATTTACCGATTGTGTGGCCAATTTAACTACTGATAATGGTTTGGGTTTCTACGACGCTGATCTGACTGCTAAAGGGAAGAACCATAATGATGCCCTGCATGTCTCCATTGAATGCATGGGCACTACTCTTGCACATGTGTTGGTTGACACTGGTTTCTCGTTGAACATCTTGCCCAAGAAAGCTCTAGACAGGATGGATTGCGAAGGTTTGGAGTTAAAGCCGAGTAACATTGTTGTCCGGGCCTTTGATGGGTCTAAGAGGATGGTGCATGGTGAGGTTGATATTCCAATCAAAGTTGGTTCTCAGGTCTTCAACTCTACATTTTACGTGATGGACATTCGGCCGTCCTATTCTTGTTTACTGGGTCGTCCATGGATCCACAAAGTTGGAGCCGTAACCTCAACGCTCCACCAGAAGTTGAAGTATCCGGTCAGAGGGAAGATTATAACAGTTCAAGGGGAGGAGGAGTATATGGTCAGCCACCTCAACTCGTTCCGGTACGTAGAGATGGATGAGGAGTTCATTGAGACCCCATTTCAACACTTTGAAGAGGTTCCTCAGACATTGGCATCGGCAGAGACTGTGATGGAAGATTCTCCCATGAAGATGGCTTCCTTAAAGGATGCCCGGGCTGTTATTGAGAAGGGTGAGCATACAAACTGGGGTCGACTTCCTGATTTCACTCAAAATACTAACAAGTTCAGTTTGGGTTTCACTGCAGAAGCTCAGAGGGCTGTTCGAAGTGCAAGGATTGGAAGACCTCCTGTGTTCATCAGCAACTCGGGAGTGAATGCCATATAAGACGACGTTAAAGAGTCTGAGTTCGACAGTTGGATCTATCCTACTACTGACGGAGGACTAAGCAACTGGATAGCAAAGGACTTCATCCCTATTACTTTTATTACTCAGTAATGAGCTTTTTGTTTCGAATTTGTAACAAACAATGTTTTGAAACTTTATGGCCCGGTGTCTTACCCGGGGCACCGTGGCTTCATTTGAGAGGGCTTTTGTATGCCATTTTCATATATCATTAATGAAAGCATTGGACGTTTTCGCATTTCAAATTTTGTGCTCCTTGTCTTTCTTTATTACATATTGCAAAACAACTATTTTACACACACTCACATATACAGGTCCCAATCCACTCTGGATCTCACTGGTAACGACTCTGCTACTGCCAGTTATGACTTCGAAGATCCGATCAACTTAGTCGAAGACGAAGGTGAAGATGAATGTGAAGTGCCTGGTGAGCTTTCAAGACTACTACTCCAGGAAGAGAGGGCCATTCAGCCACATGAAGAGCCGGTGAAAATAGTGAATCTGGGTACCGAGACAGACAAGAAGGAAGTCAAGATCGGTGCAAATCTGGAGCTTAGTGTGAAACAACGGTTGATTAAGATGCTGCATGACTACGTGGAAATCTTTGCCTGGTCTTATGAAGATATGCCTGGGTTGGATACTGACATTGTGGTTCATCGCCTGCCTACCAAGGAAGACTACCCTCCCGTAAAATAGAAGGTTCGCTGTATGCGTCCAGAGATGTCTGAGAAAATCAAGGCCGAAGTTATGAAACATTTTGACACCGGTTTTCTAGAAGTAACTTCTTACACTCAGTGGGTTGCCAATGTGGTTCCGGTACCGAAGAAGGATGGTAAGGTTCGAATGTGTGTTGACTATAGGGATCTGAACAGGGCAAGCCCCAAGGATGATTTCCCTTTTACCTCATATCGACATTCTGGTTGACAACACCGCTCAGCATAAGGTTTTCTCCTTTATGGATGGTTTCTCCGGTTATAATCAGATTAAAATGGCTCCCGAAGACATGGAGAAGACCACTTTTGTCACTCAGTGGGGAACTTTTTGTTACAAGGTCATGCCTTTTGGGTTGAAAAATGTCGTGGCAACGTATCAGCGTGCCATGGTTTCTTTATTTCATGATATGATCCATCATGAGATTGAAGTATACGTCGACGATATGATTGCGAGGTCCCAAACTGAGGAGGAACACCTTGACCATCTACAGAAACTTTTTGACAGGTTGAAGTTATACAAGCTGAGATTAAACCCAAACAAATGTACCTTCGGGGTGAGGTCTGGCAAATTGCTAGGTTTCATCGTGAGCGACAAAGGTATTCAAGTGGGCCCTGCCAAGCTGAAAGCCATACAAGAGATGCCAGCTCCCAAGACAGAGAAAGAGGTTAGAGGTTTTCTAGGACGTCTGAACTACATTGCCCGATTCATCTCGCATCTAACTGCTACTTGTGAGCCAATCTTCAAACTGTTGAAGAAAGATCAAGTGGTACGTTGGAACGATGAATTCCAGGCTGCTTTCGAAAGAATTAAGGAGTATCTCCAGGAGCCACCCATTTTGATGCCACCAGTGGAAGGGAGACCTCTAATCTTATACTTGATAGTACTTGACAACTCAATGGGGTGTGTGCTGGGGCAGCATGACGAGTCTGGCCGAAAAGAGCATGCTATTTATTACCTTAGCAAAAAGTTTACCGACTGTGAGACCCGATACTCACTGATCGAGAAAACTTGTTGCGTTAGCTACGATGTCTTCTATGTTCAAAGTCAAGTGGGACAACGAGGCTCCCCGGATCATCATTTGGAAATTGGATGAACCTGCACATTGCTGTGATCTTGAGACCGAATAGGAAACAGAAAAGCCTTGGTATCATGAAGTGAAGAGGTACCTTGAAACTCAAGAATACCCTGAGGGTGCATCTGTTAACAACAAGAAGTTTCTGAGAAGGTTCGCGGCAAAGTTCTTCATTAGCAATGGCATCCTTTACAAGCGTAACCATGATTCAACCTTACTGCGTTGCATGGATAAAATTGAAGCAGAAAGGATCATGGCAGAGCTGCATGAAGGTGCCTTCGGAACTCATTCCAGTGAAAATACCATGGCAAAGAAAATCCTTCGGGCAGGATATTACTGGTCCACAATGGAAGCCGACTGTTATCAGCATTCTCGAACATGTCACAAGTGCCAGGTGTTGTACCCCAAAATTTGCCCTCCCATATTCTTCAACATTTGCCAAGTCAAAGCTTCAAAATCTCTCCAAGGGTTGCACAGTTCAAGGGCCTCCTAACAGTCAAAAATTAGGGTTTTGGTTCTGACAAAGAAAATGAAGTTTCCAAGGGTCCAATCAAGTCCCACATGCCTATAAACATGGTCAAGCACCCTCATACCAAGTTTCAAGACTTACAGCACAAAATTGCACAGTCAAAAACCCTAATTGCACTACAGTCAACTGCAGGGGCAAAATGGTCATTTCACAGTCAAAAGTTCAAATTTTTGGTCAACATCTCATTTTGAGGCCACAAACATCATTTGATCACTACTTGATCATGATTCTCAAAGCTTGGCTCAAAAAGTCTCAAGATGCAAAAGTTTCCAGATTTGGACAGTTGAAAAAGTCAACTGTAACTTGACCAAGGCATAACTTTCACATGGATTATCATAAAAATTCCATCCAAAGCTCATTTTGAAGAGAAAGACATTTCCTACAACTCCTCTTCATACTTCAAGTCCAAGAAATGCTCTCACAAAAAGTTATCAATTTCAACATTATAGGTCATTTTCAAAAGTCAACAAAAAGGGACTTCAAGTCAAAGGCCATAACTTGAGATTGGTAAATCAAAATGACATGGGACCAAAGGCATTGGTTAGAGGACTTCAAGACCTTTCCAAAATGTCCAAGAACATGAGCAAAGCTTAAAAATTGAGCAAGATATGCCTTGTGGAAGTTGGGAAAGTTTTGGGTATTTTGAAAAGTCAACTTTGCTTCAAATGCCTTAAAATTGCTAATGGGCCTCTTTTTCTTCCAAGATTCATCATCCAAAGCATGTGTACGACCATTTGGCCCAAAGGGAAGTTATTCATCATTTTTATTTATTTATTTGAATTTTTAAATTGCTATTAATTCATTTAATAAAATAAATATGTGAAAAATACCAAAGCAAACTTTTTAAATCTTTTTATGCATGAAATATCTCCAAGATTTCGTGCATTATCAGATAGGGAAAGAATCAATGTGATTTGGACATGATTGGTATCAAATATGCATGGAAAAGATTTGAAAGAATATGCATAAAAATCAAATATCTTGTACATCAATGCAAAGGTTTTTTTTGGATCCAAATCTTTACCCTAATCATTCCATACATAAGCAGGATGCAAACCCTAGTGCTAGAGACCTCTAAGCTGCGCCAGAAAAGAAGAACAAAGTTTGCACTTTTTGTGAAAAATTCCAAAACTGAAAACGTGATTACAAAGGGTTTCAAGCCAAAATAATTATCCCATTGCCTTCCTGAGACATCAAGGAACGTGCCTGAATCAAAACCATCATCCCTAACATCAAGAACTGGTAACTAGAAGTCAGACTATGTCACTTTTTTTGCATAATCGTATTTCATCACTCATGCCATGATTTTGAATTCTAATGCTTGTTTTGTGTTAATCTTATCATTCTGAAGCTAACTATATTGTTCAATTGAGTTTTGCTTGCCCATACGCGATTTCACCATGGAAGATTGTTAGGGTTACGAAACTGAAAAATTGGGGGTTTCCTTGTCCAGAAAAATTAGACTCTAAGACCAGGACGGTTGAATTCAGAAGCTTCATGTGAATCGTTTCCATGCCTCGCGCCTAATTTATGATGCAGGGATTTCTGTTCGCTATTTTTTGACACAGTATATAGTGGGGGTTTAAAACCCCCACAATCTTGTTTGTTTTTGTTTCAGGAGAAACGCACCATTGGAGAAGATGATGATGTGTAGGCCAATGAGTGGTGTATTCAAATTTCGCGCGAAAATTGTCCACTAACTCATGATTTGCATTATATTATTTGTTTTCTATACTATATTCAAAGCGCGTTCACAGCTCCATTGGCAAGGCGTTGGGTTGGTAATCTCTGGGACCTGGGTTCGAATCCCAGGTCCCCCTTTCTTATTCCATATTATTTTTCTAACCATACTTGTGTGCAGTGTTCAACCCAAGCGCTCACGATACACTCATAATCCACACATGCCACATGGCCACTAAAGGCCATCCAAAGGTCCAGATTTGAAGAATAGCATAGGCATCAGTCAACGAAGCCACACGCCTCCAGAAAAGTCAAACAAGGCCATAAACATTGGGCCTAAATTGCTGGAACAAAACCTCCACTTGGGGTCAACACCCCCTAGGGTTTGTGTTTATTTTCTTTTTTTATCTTTTTATTATTATTTGTTTAATTTAGTTATTTCCTCTTAAAACTTTGAATTAATATTTTCATAAAACATAAAAAATAATAAAAATCAGAAAGTCATAAAAATTAATATATTTCATTTAATTATTTTTGTAAATAAAATCTTGTTAATTAATTTAGTTTTTAAATTCTAGATTTAACTTTAACATTTTCTTAATAAATTTAAAATTTGTAGAATTAGGTTTTAATTACTTTTATCTTTTTCTTTTCTTTTACCATTATAATAATTAATTATTTATTTTTGTAAATAAAAAATTGAATTAATTAATTAGGTTAATTTTAGATTAAATTTCAATGCTTTTCTTAATAAATTAAAAATAACTAGAATTAGGGTTAATTAATATTTTAATCTCATTTAATTCTCATAAAAATCCATAAATACAAAAAACCTCAAAAATAATTTCCTTTTATTTTATTTTAATTAATTTCTTAATTATAATCTAATTTCATTAAAAAGGGTCCAACGCCCTCGCATTCGATCGTAACTCCAATTCGCGCGTTTATTTTATTTCCTCGTTTTATGTAATTCTCCCAAAGCCATGTAAATTAAATATTTATATTTCTCGCACTTTACTTTATTTTATGTCAAATCGGGTCCTGGATTTAATTTGGCGATGTGGACCCGCGCCTTTGTAATAATTTAGGAACTTTATATTTCTCGCAACTTTTTAACTGCTAATAAATTGCATGCAAGAATGAATGATCAAAATAAAAACAAAAGCGTAAATCACCCATGACATGAACAAGACAAAATATCTGAAAACAATACACAAATTCACACACCACCCCTAGGGTACGCCTCACTGTTGCCTTGCCCCTCGAAAGGTGATCGTCGAGTAGAGGATGTCTTAGTAAGTCCTCATGATCCGGGAACCTGGCATGAGGGTAGCTTCTAAGGTGTCTTCCTATTGCTCTGGTGATCACCATGTCCCGAACTTCGAATTGACCCGAACACCTCCAACGGTGGTGCTACCTACCTCTCAATGGTGGGATGGCACTACTTTAAAGGACATTTACACAGACGAATTCCTTAGGGTAGGTAGACGACTCTAAATACTTGCTCTAATTTCAAAACAAATCAAAAATACTTTTCACACCGACACCTTTTCAAAAAGCTTTCGAAAGCAACTTTTCAAACACTCTTGAGGACTGATACAAGAGTCGAACTGGAATTTTCAAAGAAACTTTTTAAAACCCACAGTTGAAAAGCAAACAAACCATTTTGAAAACACAATGAGCAAGTATCTAAGAGCCCATGGATAACCATGGATAGAAAGGGTGCTAACACCTTCCCTTTCTATAAATCTACCTCCCGAACCGAGAACTAATCTCTATAAGGAATTTTTATGTGCTTTTGTCCTTTCCATTTGGAGAAAATAAAAGACGGTGGCGACTCTTGCTTCTGCGACATTTCGCGAACTAGCGTTAAACAGTCAGTTCCAGATCCACCGATCACAGAACTGGCGACTCTGCTGGGGATATAAACTTAAAGTGAGGTGTACCTTAGGATTAGTTCATAACTGTGTTTTCAATTGCTTTCTTTGCTTGCTTTATTATTGTGGGTACTGTCTTGGGAATTCTATAGATCCTAACCCGGATCTGGGGGATACCTTCTTAGAAAGTAGCAACAAGACTGTGAGGGAACTGTGCGGGGTATACCGACATGGTTGAAACAGTCTGCTACGTTGATGTGGCACTTTGGTGTGTACCGGTAACCCTTGAGTTCAGTCAAGGAGAGTACGGGGCCTCCGCGTGGTGCCGTGAAGCATCAACAGACCTTAGGAACCTTAATTGAACTATCTTGGCCTCTTTAGGGTAGTGAGATAACTGACTTTGGTGCAGTCCGAGGTTGGTTGATACTCGATACTACACTCAATTGAGGGTTGCTTTCCTGGAATATTTCGGTCGCCAGTTCAGTGGCTAAATCGAAACGATGAACAATGAAAGCAATCCGGTGATATTGGGACCCTTAGAACCCGGTTACTTCTAATAGGACAGGTTGAGCCCACCAACTTCAAGAGGGTAATACCCAGACCTCATGCTGGCCTAAACTCTAAGGGCTTCTCTTGTGTGACTTGTGTGCCTTCGTACTTGCCTATTTGCATGCTTGTTATCTGACACCTGAGTTTCTTGCAGGTTTTGGTTGCAGTCCTTCATTGGGACTCTTAACAGGATCACACCTACATTACCCCATGCATAGCATAACATCATACCATTGCATGCATCCTACATAAGGACTAACCCATTTCAAGGATTTCAAGGGCTTGTGATGCAGGTCATGATGAACCGACTGTCCAGCAAGGGGCAAAGAGGATATATTTTCCACTAGACAGAGTTGTCAGGGGCTATGACCCACTCGATATGGTGAGCCTTGACCCTTGAAGAAGGACCCTTAACAACATGCAGTTCCTTCAATCAAGCTACCAGATTCAAATTCTAACAATTTTCTTGTTTACCCCGCGAGATCCTTGAAAACATTGCATGCATACATACATATCATTGCATTACAGGTATCCCTTTTACAGGTTGCTTACCCTCTCCGCTGTTTATTTCAGCCAATCGTCATGAATCCTGACTCATCATCAACCGAGATGTCTATCAAGGCCCTCCAGGCCCAGAATGCCCAGTTCCAGGAGTTGATTGTGAACCTAGCCCAGGGTCAAAAGGAATTGAAGACTCTGATTCAGAAGAAGAAGAAGAAGAAGAAGAGGACTGTTTTCTTCAACCCTAGACGCAGATCTGGGAACACACTACAGAATGAAGCTGAGAGAACCACTCCATCTATGGGGGAAGGCAGTCACCATGAGAGAGAGGTGCCTAGTCCAGTGGTCTCTGACAACGAGACGGAGTTCAATGATGAGCAGTACCCTCCAGTGGAGGACCGGTACAAACAACTAGAGGATCGTCTGAATGCCATGGAAATTCAACAAGTGCCGGGGTTGGATTTCAGAGACCTGGGTCTATCTTCTGGTGTGGTGATCCCACACAAATTCAAGGTTCCTTCTTTTGCTAAGTATGATGGGGCATCCTGTCCCAGGCTGCATCTCAGATCTTACGTGCGGAAGATTCAACCATACACTGTGGACAAGAACTTGTGGATCCACTTCTTCCAGGAGAGTCATTTAGGGACTCACCTCGAATGGTTCTATCTGCTGGACGGGACCAAAGTTCGTAACTGGGAGGAGTTGGCTACTGCTTTTTACAAGCAGTATCAATATAATGCCGACCTTGCTCCTACACGTACCCAACTCCAGGGTATGTCGCTAGGGTCAAGTGAAGGTTTTAAAGAGTACGAACAGAAGTGGAGGGACCTGGCTGGCAGGGTGCAGCCTCCATTAACTGACCGAGAACTCGTTGATATGTTCTTGGGGACCCTGTCCGGGCCGTTCTTCAATCATCTCATTGGTAATTCATCTGCAGGATTTACCGACCTCATTCTGACTGGGGAAAGAATTGAAGCCGGTATCAAGAGTGGGAAAATTCAAGAGGCCACACCTTCTGATACTCACAAAAAGCCTTACACGGGCAGGAAAGAGTCTAATGTTGCGTACGGTCAAAAGGGTCGTCGTGACCAACAGGCAGGGGCAGTCATGATCTCTGGTTCTACACCACGCCGGCAACCACAAAAGGGAAATCAGCGAAGGCCGGACGAGCCTAAAAGACAATTCACCAACATCAACATGTCATGGTCACAAGCATTGCAGCACATGTTGAAAATGAACCTGATTGTGGTGATCAACCCTCCTTCAAATCCCAAGACCTCCTCTCCAAACTACAACCCATAGGCGAGGTGTGCTTATCATTCTAATAGCCCGGGGCACGACACTGAGGACTGTTGGGCGCTGAAATATAAGATCCAGAATATGATCGATGCTAAAGAGATCGAATTCGAGCCTGCTGAAGCTCCCAACGTGATCACTACTCCCTTGCCAAAACATGGCTAGGATTGAGAGATTTTTGTTCATTTGAATTCAAGTTGTATTTTTCTTTTCTTGTTCAAATAAACAATTGTCATGTTAAACTCTTTTATTTCATGAATGCATTACACATGTCTGTCTTGAATTAATTATGTTTACCATACTTAAAACTGTTTTCATATTTTTGTGATGTCAACTTTCAATTAACAATTCTAAGCCTCTTGAGGGAGGATGACGAAAATGATACCGCAATCAACAATATGCTTTTGAACAGACCCCGCTGATGAGGTACAGGCATTGTTTCAATCCCTAAACACTGGAGTTATAAGGAAGATAATCCCTCGTTAACCCCTTTGAGCCAAAGAAGTAGGAGTTTTTTCTTTTCGAAAATTAAAACCCTTTACCATAACCTGGGGCAGGGTAGTTCGCTCAATTGATCCAGGTGCCTAACGAACGGCACCAAAGAGGTCCTTACAAAAAGAAGAAAGACAGTGATGGTTCCGAATAATCAATAAAGAAAGGCAGTCATTATCTTTCAAAATAAGAACCCAATAAGTCAAAACCTATGAAGGAGACTTACAAAATTGGGGCATCCCGCTGACTGTAATCACGAAAGAAACAGTTCAGGAAAAACTTAGGGATAACAAAAATCAAGAAAAAGAAGGAGGTCTTACAAACCCTCGACAAAAAATGACTGCCTATTCAAAATAAATCATCAATATCCGAACCATCACTGGAAAACCAGAGCAAAGACTCAAACAAGGTCTAACGTATGATCAACTGAGTTTAGGTTTGGAGAACATCACGAAGAGTGGGGGGGTATAAATAAAATTTGAGCCTTTATCCTTTGTTTCTTAAACCGTGAACCAGGCCACGTTACAACCCTAAAAAGTCCTAGCTGAAGCATGGGTTAGTTCGAAAGCATATTGTTACAAAGGTATCCTGACTCCTTAAGGCTTGCAGTAAAATAACGAGTTTGACATCACAGGTTACGAGAAAATCTTCACTTGAAAAAAATATATATATACATTTTCAAAATTTCAAGACAGACATAAGCTCTTGCATTCTTAGAATAATATTGTTTGCATATAACCATTTGTTTGAACAGCAAAGAAATTCGCATGACGAATATCTGATGAACAAAGGTCTTCTCAACAAAAGGGTTACCTCATGTGGAAAGAACACTTCCAATCAAGGGGCATGGCATGAGCATTGTCCATTATCTGGGGCATGGCATGAGCATTGTCCATTATCTGGGGCATGGCAAAATACTTCCAACAGGGGCACCTCCCTACATCATGAGAGCGTGGATATAGTCGAAAAAATACTGTGCAAAATCAAAGACCCGCTAGGTTGACACACCTAGGCAAAAATAAGGGCTTCCCGGCAAACCAAAAGGGTTCGGGCAAAAATAAGGGATGAAATGAAAAAATCTGTACACCCGGCAAGTCGAAAACCTGAAAAGGCGGCTTGGGCAAAAAAAATGGGTATCCCGGTGGACTGAAAACCTGAAAGGGCGGTCCAGACAAAAGTTAGGGATCAAAGCGCACAACTATGTCCCGTCATCTTGTCACCTGCCTACCAGAAGAAGGTTTGTCCATCAACAACTATCAGCACCTCACAGGTCTTCCTCTCTCACCTCAGAAACAGGGGCAATAATGAGCCGTCCAGGCAATCCAGTTGCTCTGTCAACCAAAGTACCAAGGAAAGGTTAATACAAAGATGATTACCATCTACCTTTACAAATTCCAGATCGTGGGTTAACATCCGAAACTAAACAGGACAATCATCCACTTAATCATCATCAGGCAACCCTACACCGATTCCTTCTCAACTTTCAGACCAAGTCTTACACGGACTCATCCTCAGAAAAAGCCTTACACAGACTTATCATCAAAGTAACCTTACCCCGGTTCCTCCAGAAGTCTTACATGGATTTATCTCAAGATGACCTTACCCCGGTTCATCAAGAAGTTTTACACGAACTTATCCTGCAGTAACCTTACCCCGGTTCCTCCAGAAGTCTTACATGGATTTATCTCAAGATGACCTTACCCCGGTTCATCAAAAAGTTTTACACGAACTTATCCTGCAGTAACCTTACCCCGGTTCCTCCAGAAGTCTTACACGGATTTATCTCAAGATGACCTTACCCCGGTTCATCAAGAAGTTTTACACGAACTTATCCTGCAGTAACCTTACCCCGGTTCCTCCAGAAGTCTTACACGGATTTATCTCAAGATGACCTTACCCCGGTTCATCAAGAAGTTTTACACGAACTTATCCTGCAGTAACCTTACCCTGGTTCCTCCAGAAGTTTTACACGAACTTATCCCGAAGTAACCCTACGCAGGTTATCTCAAAACTCCAGACGTAGTTTTACACGGACTCGTCATCAGTAAATCCTACACAGGTTTCCTTCTCAAAACTCCAGATGTAGTTTTACACGGACTCGTCACCCAGAAACCCTACACAGGTTCTCTACTTTTAAGGATGTAGTTTTACATGGGCTCATCATCAAAATAACCCTACATAGGTTCCCTTCTCAAGCTCTGGACGTAGTTGTACACGGACTCGTCATCAGTAAACCCTACACAGGTTTCATTCCTCCAAGATGTGGTTTTACACGAGCTCATCATTAGGAAACCCTACATAGGTTCCCTCTGTCAACTTACAAAAATTACAGTTCAAAATTCCCCCAGGAGAGTCCAATCCAGTTTCCCCAGGAAAGTTGGAATCCATCTTCCCGAGCAGTAAGCTTATCCCCAGCAGATTCTGGAAGCTTCTCACCCGCAGAACACGAACGCGTCTCCCGGCTTTATTCAAAGAGTTATTTCCTTACCAGGATATAACTGGGTTATCCTCAGCCAAAATCCTCGGAAAGAGCGCCCTCGGCAAAGTCTTCTTACCCCCAGCGAAGCCTATCAACACTTCCAACACAACAAGGGTATCCCCAGCAAGTTATTATCAACAATTCAGCAAAGTACCTCTCTCCCCACAGAGTATTGCTTCCCAGCAAGATCACTAGAGTACTTTTCTCCCCGCATAGTAATCCATTCGCCAAGTCTATTCCCCAACGGAGTTATCTTCTCCTACCGGTATTCTTGCAACTATCATCCCCAGCGGAAGCAAAAATCTATTCTTCAACATCAGCCCAGGATATGACTTCCCGGCACCCGTCAAGGATTTATTTTCCTAAGATGAAAAACATACATTCATAAACATCACATTTCTATACATTATAGCATGCATATACGCATCACATCTTACAAATCTCATTTATATTGAGAACATCATTGCTTGATCCACATCATGCATTGCATGTAACTGACCTTTACTTTTCAGGAAAGATCCAGTTAAGTTCTCAGCTACATTTCAAGACCTAGACCGGTTCAGTTAAATCGACCCTAAGATCTCCCTGTTTCTTATCCAGTTGAAGATTTCAAGACCTAGACCGGTTCAGTTAAATCGACCCTAAGATTTTACTATTTCTTATCCAGTCAAAGGCCTTCTCTGGTTCAGTCAGATCGACCCTAAGATCTCCCTGTTTCTTATCCAGTTGAAGATTTCAAGACCTTGACCGGTTCAGTTAAATCGACCCTAAGATTTTCCTGTTTCTTATCCAGTCAAAGGCCTTCTCTGGTGCAGTCAGATCGACCCTAAGATCTCCCTGTTTCTTATCCAGTTGAAGATTTCAAGACCTAAACCGGTTCAGTTAAATCGACCCTAAGATTTTCCTGTTTCTTATCCGGTCAAAGGCCTTCTCTAGTCCAGCTAAATCGACCCCTAACAGATTTTCCTGATAAATACTCAGTAGAAGATATCCAAGATTCTCTCAGCGTTACTGTTGAGGTTGAAGTCGCCCAAGATTCTCTCAGCGTTACTGTTGAGGTTGAAGTCGCCCAAGATTCTCTCAGCGTTACTGTTGAGGTAGTAATCGTCCAAGGTTCTCTCAGCGTTCCTGTTGAGGTAGTAACCATCCCTGGTTCATTCATCACCCATTGAAAATCCAGATCCAGCTCCTGTAACCAGTCAGGACAAATCTATACAAAGAATCTGAAGACCAGCTCCTGTAACGGGTCAGGTAATCCTTTTCTTTTGCAGGTACGCAAGTTCTCGCTAAGGAATCTCTTACGCGATCAACATCCAGATGGAATCTATAAGCCCATCCACCATCCATCATCTCTTAGCATGGCATCTATAAGCCCATCATCCTATTCATCAATCTCCAAATGGCATCTATAAGCCCATTCCCATCATCACACTACTATGTGAGCGCAAATTTCTGGGCACTCTAGTGTTCAATCATCTTCCACCTTCGGATTACGAAAGGCACGTCAGCCAATCTGCATCCTCAGGTCTAAGAAGATTGAACAGGGGCAACTGTTGTACCCCAAAATTTGCCCTCCCATATTCTTCAAAATTTGCCAAGTCAAAGCTTCAAAATCTCTCCAAGGGTTGCACAGTTCAAGGGCCTCCTAACAGTCAAAAATTAGGGTTTTGGTTCTGACAAAGAAAATGAAGTTTCCAAGGGTCCGATCAAGTCCCACATGCCTATAAACATGGTCAAGCACCCTCATACCAAGTTTCAAGACTTACAGCACAAAATTGCACAGTCAAAAACCCTAATTGCACTACAGTCAACTGCAGGGGAAAAATGGTCATTTGACAGTCAAAAGTTCAAATTTTTGGTCAACATCTCATTTTGAGGCCACAAACATCATTAGATCACTGCTTGATCATGATTCTCAAAGCTTGGCTCAAAAAGTCTCAAGATGCAAAAGTTTCCATATTTGGACAGTTGAAAAAGTCAACTGTAACTTGACCAAGGCATAACTTTCACATGGATTATCAGAAAAATTCCATCCAAAGCTCATTTTGAAGAGAAAGACATTTCCTACAACTCCTCTTCATACTTCAAGTCCAAGAAATGCTCTCACAAAAAGTTATCAATTTCAACATTATAGGTCATTTTCAAAAGTCAACAAAAAGGGACTTTAAGTCAAAGGCCATAACTTGAGATTGGTAAATCAAAATGACATGGAACCAAAGGCATTGGTTAGAGGACTTCAAGACCTTTCCAAAATGTCCAAGAACATGAGCAAAGCTTAAAAATTGAGCAAGATATGCCTTGTGGAAGTTGGGAAATGTTTGGGTATTTTGAAAAGTCAACTTTGCTTCAAATGCCTTAAAATTGCTAATGGGCCTCTTTTTCTTCCAAGATTCATCATCCAAAGCATGTGTACGACCATTTGGCCCAAAGGGAAGTTATTCATCATTTTTATTTATTTATTTGAATTTTTAAATTGCTATTAATTCATTTAATAAAATAAATATGTGAAAAATACCAAAGCAAACTTTTTAAATCTTTTTATGCATGAAATATCTCCAAGATTTCGTGCATTATCAGATAGGGAAAGAATCAATGTGATTTGGACATGATTGGTATCAAATATGCATGGAAAAGATTTGAAAGAATATGCATAAAAATCAAATATCTTGTACATCAATGCAAAGGTTTTTTTTGGATCCAAATCTTTACCCTAATCATTCCATACATAAGCAGGATGCAAACCCTAGTGCTAGAGACCTCTAAGCTGCGCCAGAAAAGAAGAACAAATTTTGCACTTTTTGTGAAAAATTCCAAAACTGAAAACGTGATTACAAAGGGTTTCAAGCCAAAATAATTATCCCATTGCCTTCCTGAGACATCAAGGAACGTGCCTGAATCAAAACCATCATCCCTAACATCAAGAACTGGTAACTAGAAGTCAGACTGTGTCACTTTTTTTGCATAATCGTATTTCATCACTCATGCCATGATTTTGAATTCTAATGCTTGTTTTGTGTTAATCTTATCATTCTGAAGCTAACTATATTGTTCAATTGAGTTTTGCTTGCCCATACGCGATTTCACCATGGAAGATTGTTAGGGTTACGAAACTGAAAAATTGGGGGTTTCCTTGTCCAGAAAAATTAGACTCTAAGACCAGGACGGTTGAATTCAGAAGCTTCATGTGAATCGTTTCCATGCCTCGCGCCTAATTTATGATGCAGGGATTTCTATTCGCTATTTTTTGACACAGTATATAGTGGGGGTTTAAAACCCCCACAATCTTGTTTGTTTTTGTTTCAGGAGAAACGCACCATTGGAGAAGATGATGATGTGTAGGCCAATGAGCGGTGTATTCAAATTTCGCGCGAAAATTGTCCACTAACTCATGATTCGCATTATATTATTTGTTTTCTATACTATATTCAAAGCGCGTTCACAGCTCCATTGGCAAGGCGTTGGGTTGGTAATCTCTGGGACCTGGGTTCGAATCCTAGGTCCCCCTTTCTTATTCCATATTATTTTTCTAACCATACTTGTGTGCAGTGTTCAACCCAAGCGCTCACCATACACTCATAATCCACACATGCCACATGGCCACTGAAGGCCATCCAAAGGTCCAGATTTGAAGAATAGCATAGGCATCAGTCAACGAAGCCACACGCCTCTAGAAAAGTCAAACAAGGCCATAAACATTGGGCCTAAATTGCTGGAACAAAACCTCCACTTGGGGTCAACACCCCCTAGGGTTTGTGTTTATTTTCTTTTTTTATCTTTTTATTATTATTTGTTTAATTTAGTTATTTCCTCTTAAAACTTTGAATTAATATTTTCATAAAACATAAAAAATAATAAAAATCAGAAAGTCATAAAAATTAATATATTTCATTTAATTATTTTTGTAAATAAAATCTTGTTAATTAATTTAGTTTTTAAATTCTAGATTTAACTTTAACATTTTCTTAATAAATTTAAAATTTGTAGAATTAGGTTTTAATTACTTTTATATTTTTCTTTTCTTTTACCATTATAATAATTAATTATTTATTTTTGTAAATAAAAAATTGAATTAATTAATTAGGTTAATTTTAGATTAAATTTCAATGCTTTTCTTAATAAATTAAAAATAACTAGAATTAGGGTTAATTAATATTTTAATCTCATTTAATTCTCATAAAAATCCATAAATACAAAAAACCTCAAAAATAATTTCCTTTTATTTTATTTTAATTAATTTCTTAATTATAATCTAATTTCATTAAAAAGGGTCCAACGCCCTCGCATTCGATCGTAATTCCAATTCGCGCGTTTATTTTATTTCCTCCTTTTATGTAATTCTCCCAAAGCCATGTAAATTAAATATTTATATTTCTCGCACTTTACTTTATTTTATGTCAAATCGGGTCCTGGATTTAATTTGGAGATGTGGACCCGCGCCTTTGTAATAGTTTAGGAACTTTATATTTCTCGCAACTTTTTAACTGCTAATAAATTGCATGCAAGAATGAATGATCAAAATAAAAACAAAAGCGTAAATCACCCATGACATGAACAAGACAAAATATCTGAAAACAACACACAAATTCACACACCACCCCTAGGGTACGCCTCACTGTTGCCTTGCCCCTCGAAAGGTGATCGTCGAGTAGAGGATGTCTTAGTAAGTCCTCATGATCCGGGAACCTGGCATGAGGGTAGCTTCTAAGGTGTCTTCCTATTGCTCTGGTGATCACCATGTCCCGAACTTCGAATTGACCCGAACACCTCCAACGGTGGTGCTACCTACCTCTCAATGGTGGGATGGCACTACTTTAAAGGACATTTACACAGACGAATTCCTTAGGGTAGGTAGACGACTCTAAATACTTGCTCTAATTTCAAAACAAATCAAAAATACTTTTCACACCGACACCTTTTCAAAAAGCTTTCGAAAGCAACTTTTCAAACACTCTTGAGGACTGATACAAGAGTCGAACTGGAATTTTCAAAGAAACTTTTTAAAACCCACAGTTGAAAAGCAAACAAACCATTTTGAAAACACAATGAGCAAGTATCTAAGAGCCCATGGATAACCATGGATAGAAAGGGTGCTAACACCTTCCCTTTCTATAAATCTACCTCCCGAACCGAGAACTAATCTCTATAAGGAATTTTTCTGTGCTTTTGTCCTTTCCATTTGGAGAAAATAAAAGACGGTGGTGACTCTTGCTTCCGCGACATTTCGCGAACCAGCGTTAAACAGTCAGTTCCAGATCCACCGATCACACCAGGTCTATGCTGATAAGGTGCATATTCCTCAAGTTCATCTGAATGTTTTGACAGCACCTTGGCCTTTTGCAATGTGGGGCATTGATATGATCGGCGAGATCAGAACTACGGCATCCAACGGACATCGTTTCATCCTGGTAGCGATTGATTACTTTACCAAGTGGGTTGAAGCAGCTTCCTTTGCTACGGTCACCAAGAACTTCGTGGCACGGTTCATTCGGCACAACCTGATCTGTCGATACGGTTTACCAGAGAGGATCATTACGGACAATGGTACCAATATTAACAACAAGATGATCACTGAGCTCTGCGAACAATTCAAGATACAGCATCATAACTCTTCTCCCTACCGGCTGAAGATGAATGGGGCTGTAGAAGCAGCTAATAAGAACATTAAGAAGATTGTGCAGAAGATGACAGTGACATACAAAGACTGGCATGAGATGTTACCATTTGCTCTCCATGGGTACCGTACCTCGGCACGGACGTCAACAGGGGCAACACCCTTTTCCTTGGTCTATGGCATGGAGGCAGTCTTGCCCATTGAAGTTCAGATACCCTCTCTTCAGATCATGAAGGATGCAGGTTTGAGCGAAGACGACTGGATCCAGACCCGACTTGATCAATTGAATCTAATCGACGAAAAGAGACTCACAACTATTTGTCATGGTCAGACGTACCAAAAACGGATGATCAAGGCATTTAACAAGAATATGAAGTTGGGGATCTTGTTATCAAGCGCATTATTCTACCTCAAGGTGATCCCAGGGGCAAATAGACCCCTACTTACGAAGGGCCATTTATGGTTAAGAACATATTCTCAGGAGGAGCGATGATTCTAACCACCATGGATGGTGACGACCTTCCTCACCTCGTCAATGCAGACATAGTAAAAAGATACTACGCATAATCCAAGACCCGCTAGGTTGACTAGCCTAGGCAAAAATAAGGGCTTCCCGACAAACCAAAATTCGGGCAAAAATAAGGGATGAAATTAAAAAAAATCTGTACACCCGACAAGTCGAAAACCTGAAAAGGCGGCTTGGGCAAAAATGGGTATCCCGGTGGACTGAAAACCAGAAAGGGCGGTTCATGCAAAAGTTAGGGATTAAAGCGTAATACTATGTCTCATTGGATCACCTCGCATCCGGACTTCGGTATTAACTATCAGGCTCGGACGACACCAGTCAATCAGATTCACCTTCAACTAAGCAACAAAGTGATAAGATGCTTGAAGATATAAAGGCAATAGCAGAGTTGGAACCCAGTGGGATTATTCACATAGCTGTTTTGTTTTCAAAAATTGTATAAATTCTATTTGTTCGGCGGTGTTCTCTTACTAGGACGTCAGCCTCTTGTACAAAACGCCTATTTACAGGCTAAACTTCAAAGTCAATACAAACTCGTTTTCAAACAAATTTCAAATTGTTTTTCCTTTATCTGTTTTGTTTTGCAAAGAACGTCCAATGTTCATTTTTGATATATGCATTTGACATTAAATTGCTGCTCATAAATATTTACATGCGAAACAAAGGACTAATTACGGGTGATATCAAAAACAGGGCAATAAGATTTGTCTGAGCGGTCTAATTGCTTTACCCACCAGGTACCAAGGTATATATTCAGCTGAAGAATATGGCTAAGATACTTTCACTCCCCCAGAGTAAGACAACAACGGTGGCTCTCCCAGCTGAGACTTGCAACTATGAACAAATCAGCAATGCTCCCCCCAAGCAGAGCTCGTCCACCATCAGCGCTAAAAAGGTTGGGTATCCCCCAGAAGGTCTTAATATTCCCCGACGGAGTATAAGGATATCCCCCAGCAAACATAAGAGTATCCCTGGCAGTCTTAAATATTCCTCAACGGAATATAAGAAAGTTCCCCGACAGAATGCAAGACACCCCCAGTGGAGCCATTTCCCCAGCGCAGTCTAAAAAGCTTCCCCAATGGAGTTGAATCATCTTCCCCAGTAGATTCTGGAAGCTTGTCCCCTGCAGAATACAAATGTATCTCCCCAGCCAAATTCAGAAGGTTATCCTCACAAGAGTCTAACTGGGTTATCCTCAGCAAGTTGCAACTGAAAGATCATCCCCAACAAAGTTCTTTCTTTCCCCAAGCAGGACTTCTATCCTCAATAAATTCAATATCACCAGCAACGATAATCCATCCCCAACGGAGCTTATCAACATAATCCCCAATGGAGTTTTATCATTAAAATCTCAGCAGAACATCTCTTCCCCACAGAGTAACTCTGTGATACGGTGGGAGAACTGGCTATGGTTTTGTGTTCGTTTTCGCAAATGTTTCGGTTGAGCAAGAGTCGCCACCGACTTTTTATTTTATCCTAAGGAAAGGTTTAAAAAGCACAGCAAAAACCTTTGAGATTTTTCTTGGGTTCGGGGAGTAGATTATAAAAGGGGAAGGTATTAGCACCCCTTCTATCCATGGTTATCCATGGGCTCTTAGGTACTTGCTTAGATCAACTTGCCTTGGTTTTCAATTGTTTGAAATGGTGCTTTGTGCGTGGTTTTGAAAATGTTTTGAAAAAGATGCCTTGTATAGGCTACCCTTGTAACAATTCTTTACTCGAATGTTTTACAAAAGGTGTTTGTCTTTTTGAAAAGATGTTTCAAGGTTTTTTTGAAAGTTTGTTTTGAAAGTGTTTGTGAAGTGGGTTTTGAAATAAGGCAAGTGTTTTCTTGGAAAGTTGACAAGTACTTAAGAGTTATCTACCCTAAAGTTTTCTCAAAGATTTTTGTTATGTTTTAAACCTTTTGACAATTTTGTTCCACCATTGTATTTGGTGGACAATCTTGTCTTAGGAGGTGAAAGGGACGGGCGCGGGTCATCGTTTAGACCATAATTGCAATAGTGTTAAAGGTCTTTGGGCAATTTTTCTTTAAAAAAAGGGACTTGATCATTTATTTAGGCAACATTTTGAGGGACTATGATCATTTGATTGTTTGTTTTACCCAGAGAAGTTCAACATGCAATATGGCCCAATTATTTGAAGGCAACAAAGTGGAATACCCTAGGGGTGCAAGTGTGAAATGTGTTGTCCATTTTCATGCTTATTTATCTTAAGATTAGGTCCAACTATTTCTGTTCGTTTTATTCGTATACAAACCCTAATTCTAGCATAGTATGTTTAGAAAGCGATAAAGTGCGAAATTTAAAATCCTACGCTATTACAACATAATAATATGGGGAGGGGGGTACAATGTTTCAAATGGGGATATATTTAGACAAAAAATTAAACCTAAACTATTACATCATTTTCTATGAATATTTACAAGATAAATAAATGTATAACTTAAATGGTAAATAAAACAAATATGCAAGAATGCAAAAAAGAATTTTTTATATGTATGAAAAAAGTATTATTTATGTAAAATAAGAAAAGAAAATGAAAATATTATAAAATATTATTTTTGGAGTATTTTTGAATTTAGGGCAAAAACCCTAATTCTATTAAATAAAAGATATCATTTATACAATATTTATCATTTATACACAAAAATAAAATAAGAAAAGAAATATATTTGTAAAAAATGATTTTTGTAGTTTTTAATATTTAATAAAATAAAACATGTATATTTTAGTATTTTATTCTAAATATATTAATAAATATATGTATATATATATATATTATTTTAAACATGTATTATATATATATAAATAATAATAATTTTTAATATTAACAAAAAAAAGTATTTTTTTATGTAAGATATTTACAGGGGGTATAATAAAATGAAAAATGAAAATAAAAGTATTTCTACCTATTTCTCAATATTTTAATAAAATGTATATATTTATTTATCTAAGTATTAATCAAAAGAAAATCATATAAATACCTAATAAATTAAAAAATGGTGAGAAAAAAT
Organism: Vicia faba; assembly: GCA_948472305.1. Lineage (NCBI taxonomy): Eukaryota > Viridiplantae > Streptophyta > Magnoliopsida > Fabales > Fabaceae > Vicia > Vicia faba. The sequence continues at coordinate 46,835,016 of OX451738.1, read as the reverse complement.
ATTTTTATATTTTTTATGTCATGAGAAAAAATAAACAAAGTCAATCAAAAAAGAAAAAAGTCAAAAAGTTAAATAAATAAGCAAAAGGGCCTTGGGGGTGCAAAAGCAATTATGTGGTGTGAACAGAAAATGCAGCACAAGCCCAGCCCAAACCACTTCTTCTTCAACCTCTGAATCAAAAAACGCGCGCCTGCAAGCTTTGTTTGAAATCCTGATTCTTTGATTTTTTGAACAAACTTCCAACACAAAAGATGTTAAGCATGAAATCACGATTCTAACCATATGCATAACTTGATCTAACTCTCTAAGATGAGGGAGAATTTCTCCTCCCCCAAATCCTAACCTAGTTTTTCTGCCATTTTCAAACTTTAAATTCTCTCTACTCAGGCAAAAGAAATGAAAAGTAAAAGATGTACATGTTCAGTGGCATGAATAGGACATTGTTTATTCACAAACTTAAGACTAATGATGCATAATAAGAGAGATACGAGTTCATCAAAATACCTGTTCAGCTGGAGTTCTAACTGGCAAATGGGGAGCTTATAGTGCAAGATACTGATTGGTATAGCTTCCTTGAGGTGTGGTGATGCTGTTCCAATATCTACTTTGCCTTGAGACACCTTGAACTGAGCTGTAGAACTTCAACTGCAAAATGGAAAAGTGAAAATGGTGGAACTTGTTAGAGGAGTTACAGGTCGTGTTTGAAGGCATGGTTAGCTTGCATAGGTGCTAGGGAATGTGTATGAACTGGTTTTGGCAAGAGTGCTTGAGAGGAATAGGAGTTGGCACTCAAACTGCAGAGGCAACTCTGTTTTTGCAGTTTTATGGTGTTTTTTGGTTTGATGATGTTTTGGAGGCAAATGGCTCATGCAATAGCTTGGTTATGATGTGTGTAATGTGTTTGATAACTTTGTTCTTGTGTCCCTAAGCTGAGATGGAAGTTGGTCTTAGTTATGCCATGTTTCTTAACCTTTAAGCAACAAAATGCAAGTTGGTGTTTTAGGTCAGTAGGGGAACTCTAATCCTGCTGCCAAGCTTCTCTTGATCAGAGTAATTTGTTCATAATCTTGTGCTAAAGAGATTTAGTTTGTACTTGCTTGATTTACCAATTGGACATAAAGTGAACTTTTGCAAAAATGGATAGTTTACTTTATCTAAAAATGGATTAATGTTGTATACAACACTTGAACTCATAGAATAACACTTTGACACAATGAACAAGCATTAAATTATTGAGTGTAACTTGGTTTAAGGACCTGTAATCAAGGGCATGCTGGTTTTGAGAAGTTTGCATAACTTATGAACATGAAAAAATGGCCAATTCAAAAGTGAGTTTTTGCTATATTGTGAAATTCGATTCTCCCTAACCATGAGGTTGTTTGAGAAGTTCTTGGACATTTTGGAAATCTTGGAATGTGTACTACAATCCATATTTGAAATGCAATTTGAAATTCCAAGTGGAAGTGTATGGAAAATGGCCTTGAAGTGGGGTAGAAAAACTTGTCAAAATAGGTCAAAAATTCACTAAGTTAAGAATGGTTTAGTGCCCTTATTCAAAAATTTGTAACTTGAGATGCAAGCTTCAAATGAGAAAACTTTGTGAATAAAAGTTGTAGATTATGCAACAAACTACAACTTTCATGTTTGGACTTTTGTTTGAATCCAAATGGATCTTGGTGAAAAAGTGGGGCAAAGTTGGGAAAAAATTAGGGTTTTTCATAACTTAGAAAAATTCTAAGTTATGAAAAATTCCATTTTAAACCCTAATTTGCATTTCTTGGTTTCTTGGTGAACAAGTTTCATGATTTGGCAAGTTTTGATGAAAAATGAATCTTGACTCTTGATTTTGACCAAAAAGTCAAAGTTTGACTTTTCAGTATACAGTCAAAATTGATCAATTGACTGGGAAATTCAACTGTCAATCCTGTGTACTTGGGATCTTTTGAGTTTGTTGATCATGTCAAGATAATTCCATGGGGTCCTTGAGTCCATGTGTGAGCTTGGTTTGCCATTGGCTAGGTCAAACAGTCAAAAATTGCCTTTGTGCAGTCAAAACCCTAAAAATGACCATTTTGCCCTTTTGGTGATCTGATCAAATTTCTTGGGGAATTGTGATCCAAACTTGACCAAATGATTCATATGAGTTCATAATGTTGATGTGGCTCAAATTTCATGAGGTTTGACTGTCAATTGGCCACAGTTGACTTTTTCCCCAATACAGTTGATTTCTAGGTCAACTGTCCAATTGACTGGGCAAAACTTGGAATCAAGACTTGAAACTTGATATGGGTAAACTTGGGAGTCCAATATGAAGCATGAAAGTCATCTTGGGCATTTTAGGTCAAAGCATCTTTGTGCAAACACAAACCCTAATTTGAGTCCACAGTGCAAGGAGAGGTCTTGAGCAGATGAAACCCTAACTGGATCTTGAGCTTCAAGGGCTTTGTGGTGAGAAATCAATGAGAAATGGGAGGGCAAATTTTGGGGTACAACAGTTGCCCTTGTTCAATCTTCTTGAATCCGAAGAGTTAGATTGGCAAGCTTGCCTTTCGTGACTCGAGGGTAAAAGGAGATTGGACACTAGAGTGCCCGGAAATTTGCACTCGTCAAAGCAATGGATGCGGGAATGGGCTTAGAGATGCCATTTGGAGATGGGCTTAACGATGCCATCTGGGAGAGTGACAGAAATCTTGTCGGGGATGGGCTTAGAGATGCCATCTGGAAGGGAATATCAGGAAGGTGTCCAGGCTTGGGACCATCTCTGAACAGGGGGGTCTGAACAAGCAATAGATTGACACCCGTTGTTGGGAGGAATCTGTAAACTGTTTTCAGTGGTTTGGAGAAGAAACTGAACAAGCGATAGGTTAACATCTGTTACTGGGAGAACCCGCGAACTGTTTTCAGAAATCTTGAAGTTGAATAAGCGATAGAGCAGCATCCGTTGTTGGGAAGCGTCCGTAAACTGTTTTCAAAAGTTGCATCTGAACAAGTCGATAGATTAACATCCATTGTTGGGAAGAATCCATAAACTGTTTTCAGAAGTCTTGAAGAAGAATCTGAACAAGTGACAGGTTAACATCCGTTTACTTGGAGAACCCGTGAACTGTTTTCAGAAATCTTGAAGTTGAATAAGCAATAGAGCAGCATCCGTTGTTGGGAAGCGTCCGTAAACTGTTTTCAAAAGTTGCATCTGAACAAGTCGATAGATTAACATCCGTTGTTGGGAAGAATCCATAAACTGTTTTCAGAAGTCTTGAAGAAGAATCTGAACAAGTGACAGGTTAACATCCGTTTACTTGGAGAACCCGTGAACTGTTTTCAGAAATCTTGAAGTTGAATAAGCAATAGAGCAGCATCCGTTGTTGGGAAGCGTCCGTAAAATGTTTTCAAAAGTTGCATCTGAACAAGTCGATAGATTAACATCCGTTGTTGGGAAGAATCCATAAACTGTTTTCAGAAGTCTTGAAGAAGAATCTGAACAAGTGACAGGTTAACATCCGTTTACTTGGAGAACCCGTGAACTGTTTTCAGAAATCTTGAAGTTGAATGATTTTAGTCTGTCGACTGATCTTTCCTGAAAAGGTAACGAGTTAGTTGTATGCAATGTTATGATGCATGATGCAATATACGTGACATCAATGTTTATGACATGAATGTGATGAATGCGCATGTAAGCTGACGAGCTATCTTGCTGAGGGTAAATGAATCTGAGGTGGCCGAAGATAAAAACATCTTGACTGCTGCTGGGAAAAATAAATCCTTGGCTGCTGCTGGAAAAGAGAATTCCTTATGACCTCTACTGGGGAGTATCAATCTAGTAGACTCATGCTAGGGAGGTAAGACTGAGAATCTTCAATTTGATGGGAAGTAACTCTGGCGATCTCACTGGGGAACTCAAGATTTCTCTTTCTAAGACTCTGTGAAGAGAAGGCTCATTAGTCTGGCTCCGCTGGGGGTTGACAATTTGAAGTTTTAGCTCGGCTGAGGATACTGAAACTTAAACTCTGAGGGGAAATTAGTTCTGGAGGATCCTCTGGCTGGGGATAACAAGGATAAGCTCCTCTGGGGATCATATTGATAAATTGTGTTGGGAAACTCTTGATGAACTCCGCTGGGGATAGGAAGAATTCTGGCGAGTGCGATCTTTTGTGGCTGTTAGCTGAGGATAACCCAGTTATAAGCCTTTGTGGGGAATAACTTTGAATAAAACTCGGGAGAGACGTTCGTGCTCTGCGGGGAAATACCTTCCAGAACCTTACTGGGGATAAGCTTCGGGAGTCTGCTGGAGATAAGCCTCAGGGTTTGCTAGGGATGTGGATTCCAAATCTCTTGGGGGGTTTCCTTCGAAAGGGTGTCAAGATATCCATCTGTACCTTCATCCTATCAGTAATCCTTTTTCTTAGGTTCATTTAGGAAGTGATTATGTTTCAAATGCATATGCCTATTTAACAAAACATTGGACGTTTCTCAAAATAAAACAAATAGTGCAAGAGAAAAAGAAAAGGGAAATGACACAAATTTCTGGGGAAAGTATTTGTATTGATTTTCTTTGAGTATATTTGTACAAAGGAGACAATCATCCTAGTAAGAGGACTTTGCCGTAAATATTGAAAGATTTTATACAAAATAAAGGATGGCTATGTGAAATAGTTCCATGGGATTCCGCTCTGCTATAGCTTTCACAACTCTGAATATCTGTCCATTCAATGCTTTGTTTGACGATGACTGGATTGATCAGAAGCCTGGAACCGGTTGATGAAGAGATTGTCTTTGAAGTGGTCCGACGAGACATAGTCATACGCTTCAATTCCCTAACTTTTGCCTGAATCGCCCTTTCGGGTTTTCGATCCACCGGGAAACCTCTTTTTGCCCAAGCCGCCCTTTCGGGTTTTCGACTTGCCGGGTGTACAGATTTTTTCGTTTTTATCCCTAATTTTTGCCTGAACCGCCCTTTCGGGTTTTCGGTTCACCAGGATGCCCATTTTTGCCCAAGCCGCCCTTTCGTGTTTTCGACTTGTCGGGTTATTTTATGCGTAGTATCTTTTGACTATGTCTGCGTTCGCAGGGTGCGGCAAATCGTCGCCGTCCATGGTGGTCAGAATCATTGCACCACCAGAAAATATGCTTTTGATCACAAATGGTCCTTCATATGTAGGAGTCCATTTGCCCCTGGGATCATTTTGCGGCAAGATAATCCACTTGATTACGAGATCCCCGACTCGATACACTTGACGTCTGACTTTCTTATTGAAGGCCTTGATCATCCGCTTTTGATACGTCTGACCATGGCATATAGCAGCAAGTCGCTTCTCGTCGATCAGATTGAGTTGATCAAGTCGGGTCTGCATCCAATCATCTTCATTCAAACCTGCATCCTTCATAATCCTTAGAGAGGGGATCTGGACTTCCATAGGCAAAACAGCTTCCATGCCATAAACCAAAGAAAATGGGGTTGCCCCAGTTGAAGTACGTGTCGTCGTACGGTATCCATGCAGAGAAAATGGTAACATCTCATGCCAGTCTTTGTAAGTGACTGTCATTTTCTGAATGATCTTCTTAATGTTTTTGTTCGCAGCTTCAACAACACCGTTCATCTTCGGCCGATAGGGAGATGAATTGTGATGATAAATCTTGAACTGTTCGCATAATGCAGTGATCATTGTGTTATTCAGATTTGTACCGTTGTCCGTGATGATCCTGTCTGGAACACCATACCGACATATGAGATTTTGCTTGATAAAGCGAGCAACCACATTTTTGGTGACAGAGGCGAAGGAAGCTGCTTCGACCCATTTAGTGAAGTAGTCAATGGCAACCAGGATGAAGCGATGTCCATTGGAAGCCGTGGGCTTGATCTCTCCAATCATATCAATGCCCCACATTGCAAAGGGCCACGGAGCAGTCAGGACGTTGAGGGGAACCAGAGGAATATGAACTTTGTCAGCATAGACTTGACACTTGTGACAAGTACGGGAATGTTGATGGCAGTCAGCTTCCATGGTAGACCAGTAATAGCCTGCCCTTAGGATCTTCTTAGCCATTGTATGCCCGCTCAAGTGAGTGCCAAATGTGCCGCTGTGTATATCAGTCATGATCAATTCTGCTTCAGCTTTATCCACACATCGGAGTAATACACAATCATGGCTTCGTTTGTAAAGGATGCCGTTGCTCAGGAAGAACTTAGCAGCGAATTTCCTTAAGAACTTCTTGTCATTTACGGAAGCTCCTTCAGGATAATCTCTAGTCTCGAGATACCTTTTGATTTCATGGAACCAAGGTTGTTCCACTACTTCTTCGGTATTAATCTCGTGGCAATGTGCCGGTTCACCCATTCGCTTGATGGTGATTTGGGGAGCCTCGTTATCCCAGTTGAGTTTAAACATGGAGGACATTGTGGCTAGAGCATCGGCTAGCTGATTCTCTTCTCGCGGGAAATGCTCGAAGGTAATTTGCTCGAAATGAGGTAACAATGTCAGGACATGTTCTTTGTATGGGATAAGATTAGGATGTTTGGTGTCCCAGTCTCCTTTGATTTGGCTGATGACCAAAGCCGAATCCCCAAATACGACCAAAGATTTGATCCCCAAGTCTATAGCAGCCTTGAGACCAAAGATGCAAGCTTCATACTCAGCCATGTTGTTTGTGCAGCTGAAACAAAGTCGGGCCGTGAAAGGAGTGTGACAACCTTCCGGAGAAATGAGTACTGCGCCAATACCATTTCCAAGTGCATTTGAAGCACCATCAAAGTACAGGGTCCATCGGGATCCCTTTTCGGGTCCGTCATACGGTCCGTCACTTTCAATCTTGTCCAAATTCATGATGTCCTCGTCTGGGAAGTCAAATCTCATGGGTTGATAGTCTTCGATAGCCTGATGAGCCAGATGGTCAGCTAGTACACTCCCTTTTATAGCTTTTTGGGTGGTGTACTGGATGTCATACTCGGTTAAGATCATTTGCCATCTAGCTATCATTCCAGATAAAGCGGGCTTCTCGAAGATATACTTGATAGGGTCCATTTTGGATATTAACAAGGTAGTATGGGTCAGCATATACTGTCTTAGTCGGCGAGCAGCCCATACCAAAGCGCATCAAGTTTTCTCTAGCAGTGAGTAGCGAGTCTCACAGTCGGTAAACTTTTTACTAAGGTAATAAATAGCATGCTCTTTTCGACCAGACTCGTCATGCTGGCCCAAAACACACCCCATTGAGTTATCCAAGACGGTCAAATACATGATCAATGGTCTTCCTTCGACGGGTGGCATCAGAATAGGAGGTTCTAGCAAATACTCCTTGATTCTATCAAAAGCAGCTTGACAGTCATCGTTCCACTCAACTACCTGATCTTTTTTCAAGAGTTTGAAAATTGGCTCACAGGTAGAAGTCAGATGTGAGATGAATCTGGCAATGTAGTTTATGCGCCCCAAGAATCCTCTAACCTCCTTTTCAGTACGGGGAGCAGGCATCTCTTGTATTGCTTTTACTTTTGCCAGATCGACTTCAATGCCTTTGTTGCTTACAATAAATCCCAGGAGTTTACCAGACCTAACTCCAAAAGTGCATTTACTTGGATTCAGCCTGAGCTTGTACTCTTTCAACCTGGCAAACAGCTTTTCCAGATGTTCGAGGTGCTCTTCCTCTGTTTGTGATCGAGCTATCATATCGTCTACGTAAACTTCAATCTCATGATGTATCATGTCATGAAATAAAGCTACCATGGCGCGTTGATAAGTTGCCCCTGCGTTCTTCAGCCCGAACGGCATCACTTTGTAACAGAAAGTGCCCCATTGTGTAACAAAAGTTGTTTTCTCCATATCCTCGGGAGCCATTTTGATTTGATTGTAGCCCGAGAATCCGTCCATGAAGGAAAACACGTTATGCTGAGCTGTATTGTCGATCAAGATGTCAATATGAGGTAGCGGGAAATCATCTTTAGGGCTGGCCCTATTCAAATCCCGGTAGTCCACACACATTCTGACTTTGCCGTCTTTCTTAGGTACTGGCACAATGTTAGCGACCCATTGAGGATAGGACGTAACAGCCAGGAAGCCAGCATCGAATTGCTTCATTACTTCTGCTTTGATCTTTTCGGACATGTCAGGCCTCATTCGGCGAACTTTTTGCTTGATTGGTGGACAGTCTTCTCTTGTGGGGAGACGGTGAACCACGATGTCTGTGTCTAGACCCGGCATGTCTTCATAGGACCAAGCGAAGATTTCAACATACTCATTCAGCAACTGTACCAAGCGCTCCTTGACTTTCGGTTCCAGGTTGGCACCCACTTGCACCTCCTTCCGATTCTCCTCGGTTCCCAAGTTAACAGCTTCCAATGGCTCTTCATGCGGTAAGATGGCCCTTTCCTCTTGTTGCAGAAGTCTGGCTAGTTCCCCGGGCACTTCACAACCTTCGTCATCTTTATACTCGGCTAGATTGACCAGATCTTCAGAGTTATTGAAAGATACAGCAGAATAGTCACCCATGGAATCCGGAGTGGATGGGTACCTGCATTGGTGAGTGTGGGTGTGTGTAAGGGATAGCCATCCTTAAACAAAAAATGCAAAAGGAAAGAAAATGAACATAAGCAGTTTATCAAATGAAAAACGTCCAATGAATCATTAAACATGTCATATGAATATGAAAAATAGTCAAAACCCTTACAAGTGGACCTACATGCCCCGGGCAAGGCAGGAGGTGAAAAGATAGTGTACGGATTGTTTGAAAGTAAAATATTACAGACCAAATAAGAAATGTTTAACAGATAAATTACTGATGAATAAAAGTGATGGGGACAAAGTCTTTAGCCTCCCAATTGCTCAATCCTCCTCTGACAGTTAGATAAATCCACTCTTCAAAGTTGCTTTCCTTGTCTTCATCTTCCAGGGCGTTGATTCGGTAAGGAGAAATTTTGATCGGCGCTCTTTCAATCTTTGACTGGCGCATAGCTTTCTGGCTAGCGGCTGTGAAACCTAACCCAAACTTATCAGTCTTATGCGGAAAATCGGGTAACTGCCCCCACGCTGAATTCTTCCCTTCTTTGATCGCGGCTCTTGCATCCTCCAGAGATGCCATCCTGGCCATCTGTCTTGGTGCCTCAGCTGCCAACTTTGCCACTGCTATTTCAGGAAGGACTTCTTCGAAATGTTGAAACGGCGTCTCAATGAACTCTCCTTCAACCTCCACATACCGGAAAGAATTTAAGTGACTAATCATGTACTCTTCTTCGCCGTGGACAGTGATGATCTTTCCCTTGACAGGATACTTCAGCATTTGATGCAAGGAGGAGGTGACTGCCCCAGCATGGTGTATCCAAGGTCTACCCAGCAGGCAGGAGTATGATGGACGGATGTCCATTACATAGAAAGTGGATTTAAACACCTCAGTACCTATCTTGATGGGAATTTCAACCTCTCCATGGACCATTCTCTTCGACCCATCGAAAGCTCTGACGAAAATATCACTCGGCTTCAATTCCAACCCTTCGTAATCTAGCCGGTCCAAGGCCTTCTTAGGCAAAACATTCAGCGACGACCCGATATCAACCAAAACATGTGCAAGGGTGGTTCCGCGACACTCGATTGAAATATGCAAAGCATCATTGTGGTTTCGGCCTTTAGGGGTTAGGTCGGCATCAGAAAAACCTAATCCATTATCCGCAGTCAGGCTAGCCACGCAATGTTGAAATTGGTCCGCAGAGGTTTCCTGGGGCACATGAGCTACCTTCAGAAACTTAATCAAAGCTTGAGCGTGTGCTTCTGAGCAAAGCAATAGTGCTAGCATGGAGATCTTGGAGGGGGTTTGCCCCAACTGTTCCACCACATCGTAATCACTTCTCTTGATTATCCTCAAAATCTCGTCCATTTCTTTCTTGGAGACTTCCGGAATCACCAAGGGTTGAGCCCTCGTCCTGACGGGCTCATCTTGTATTCCCTTTCCTTTATCAGCAATGGTAGGAAAGACAGCACTAGGAACAACAACCTCTTCGATCAAAGGAGTTCTGGCAGAGAGCTTTACTGGTGCAGGGATGACTTCTTTAGCTGATGAGGGTCCAAAGACTGCTCTTGGAGGGGCAATCTCTGGAGAAAATATTCTCCCGCTCCTGGTGATCTTGCTGGTGCCCGCAATGTTACTAATGCTGGCTTCTTCATCCTCCGAATTTTCTTCGATTACTTCGACTTGCTTGATACCATGGTAGTAGATGTCACCACCATAGTTCCAAGGTATCGACTTCTCAGAAACATAGGGAACGGGCCCTGGCATCGTTATCTTTAAAGGAACAGATTTTGCAGCTGGTGTAATCTTAACTGGCTTTTTGACGGCCTTGGAAAGATTGGCGTGAATGGTTATGATTGAGACATTTTCAACATGAACTGGAACAGCAGAAACTTTTTCGAACAAAATTTGTCGGCTATCCATAAGGCCTTGGATGCCTTTCTTTAATAGCGGACAATCAAACGGCAGAGAGTGATAACAGTAGCAATCTTCTTTACATCCCGGGAAGATCCCGGCCCTTAACAAATTCAACTGAATGGTTAGCAGTGGAGTAGTCAGATCACTGACATCAGCAACATACAAATCCTCCTCAATGGCATTGATATTTCGGCTGTGCTTCGGCATAGGTGCAGATATCACATTAGGCTTCTCTGGAGCGTCAAACTCTACCTCCTTAGCCTCTATCAGGTCTTGGATTTTATGCTTGAGTGCCCAACAATCATTGGTGTCGTGTCCAACACTGTCTGAATGATAGGCGCATTTAGCATTGGCATGATAATGCGGGGAGGACGTATTTACATTCTTTGGCGCCTCCTTGATGGTGGCAAGATTCAACTTCAATAGATGGGGAAGCACTTGTGCTGGAGTCATATTAATACGGGTGAACTGCCGTTGTGGCCTTTCCACCCGTTGCTGATTTGGTCTGGACTGGTTATAGCGAGGCTGCTCACTTGGAGTGTTTTGAATCATTACGGCACCCACAGTTGGCCGACGCTCCATCTTCCCTGCTCTTCTCTGAGAATATACCATAGCTGTCTCCTTCTTAAAAGGCTTCTTCTCAACACTTGCAGCAACACCCTTCTGAATCTTTCCTGACTTGATGCCAGCTTCTATTCTTTCGCCGGTTAAGATTAAATCGGTAAACCCTGCGGAAGAGTTACCAATTAGATGATTGAAAAATGGCCCAAATAGGGTCCCAAGAAACATATCAACGAGCTCACGATCGGTTAAAGGAGGCTTCACCCTGCCAGCCAAATCCCTCCATTTTTGTGTATATTCTTTGAATCCTTCACTTGTTCCTAGTGACATACCCTGAAGTTGGGTACGAGTAGGAGCAAGATCAGAATTATACTGGTATTGTTTATAGAAAGCGGTGGCCAAATCTTCCCAATTTCTGACACTGGTTCCTTCTAGCTGATAAAACCACTCCAACTGGGCTCCCGATAGGCTGTCTTGGAAGAAATGAATCCAGAGATTTTTATCTGCCGTATAGGGTTGAATTTTTCTCACGTAGGACCTGAGATGCATTTTGGGACAGGACAGCCCATCATACCTCACAAACACTGGCACTTTGAATTTTGGGGGAATCACTATTCCGGCGACCAAGCCCATGTCTTAAAAATCCAAACCCGGTACCCTTTGCAATTCCATGGCAGCCAATCTGTCTTCTAAACCCTTGTACTTATCATCAGCTGGGGGGTATTGCTGGTCAGAATAATCTTCATCCTCTTCAACCTTTTCCTCCTCCGCATCAGACTCGGAAGGCACCGCCACTCGATCTCTTTTACTAGTCCCTTCATCAGAAGTAGGAGGAAATTCAAGCACTCTCCGAGCTTCTCTGTCAAATCTTCTCCCCAAAGTAGCTACTCCGACCCTCTTTTTCTTCTTCACTGGGTCCTTATTCTCCAGATGAGCCTTGATATCCTCTTGACTTTTAACCAAAGTCATCAAGAGTTGCTGAAACTGTGCATTTTGGGCTTGTAGGTCTTTGACTGTTTGCTCGAGATCCATCCTACTGAAATAAACAGCAGATAGATAAGGAAACCTGGAGTGAGACCTGCTCATGCACATGATGAATGGTATGCTGATGTATGCAATGCATTCAAGGATTTAGGACATTCAAAATTGTTTCAGACAAAGAAGAACGCACGTCATATTAATAAGAAGAAATTTGTTAGTACATAAATGCCCCATGGGCCAAGTGTTACAAAATGAACTTCTTAAGGCAGAAAGACATTGCGCATCCTCTTCGGTGCGATGTAGGTGTTGAGGGCCTCTTGCTCGTGGAGTCGGCGGGTAAGCTCTAGAACCTTCTTTTCACTGGCGTAGTAGCTAGCTTCAAAAGTGTTCCGTTCCTCCTTGAGCTGAATCCAATTTTTCTGCATTTCCTCCCACGATGTAGGCATGTCTGGATGTAGGATGGTGTAGGGAACCTTTCCTTCATTGACGGGCTCTTTAATCACTGGGAGTACATGAGGATAAGGCATTATTATACTTTGGGCTCGGGCTCGTACCCACTTGAGATAGGGCTCAAGAGGGATGGAGTTCTTGTGTCCCAGAGTCTTGCTATCAACCTTGTTGAGTTTTCCCCAAGCTCTGATGAATCTTTGGCGGAGTCCTTGCGCATCGTTGTCGAAGTCAAAAACTAGGTTAGGAATCAACATATCATGAGGGCCATCCCTCCGTGCATATCCAAATTGCCTCAAAGCTAGGCAAGGGTTGTAGGTGATACCTCCCCTAATTCCAAGTAAAGGAACATTAGGAAATTCTCCGTAATGATCGACGATGATGACATTTTCTCTGGACCGAGAACACCAATTCACATCAGAATGAGTAAGAGTCATCAACCGTTGGGACCACCTCGTACCTTGGTCATTCTTCAAGACAGATTGTGGAAGGTGCGAAATAAACCACCTTGCGAGGATAGGAGTACAGCACATGAGAACACCCCTCTTTCTCATTGTTCGTGTGTAAAATGAGTGAAGGATGTCCCCAAGCAATGTTGGTATTGGATTTCTGGACAAGAAGATTTTGACGGCGTTGACATCTACCAATTGGTCAGGATTTGGGAACAAGACCAACCCGTAGATAAGGAGTGCCACAATCTCTTCAATGGCTTGTAGGTCCAATGAATTCCAACATTCTTGTGCCTTCTCAAACAAGAATTTTGCTAAGAATCCTTTGACGCCGCTTCTGGTTTCCCAATGCCCCTTGATGTCGGATGGTTGTAGATGTAATGCTCGAGCAATATCTTCCGGCTTTGGTTCCTTTTCCGTACCGTTGAAGGGTAGTTGACTAAGGATAGGGATTCTTAGGAGTTGAGAAAACTCCTCCAAAGTGGGCACCAACTGATAATCAGGGAAAGTGAAGCAGTGGTGAAGAGGGTCAAAGTACTGGAATAGCACTTTCATCATGTCTTCTTCAATGTTGGTGTTGACTAGGCTGAGCAGTCTACCATGTCTTTCACTGAAGGATGAATTTTCCGGAATTCTTGAAGTGATCTCCTTGAGTTGAGGAGAGATTCTCACAAGGTTGACTTGAATGGTGTTTCTGCGAGGAATTTCCATGTCCTACAAAACAAGAACAAAGATGAAGATCCAAAACCCTTGAAATGGTTACTGAATGCATATGATGTTTTATGATGTTTATGATGTATGCACAAAACATATGTACAAGTAAATCACACCAAACCCTAATTTCAGGCTTGCATGGGGTTTCATAGGTAAGTACCCTCTTGAGTGTAGTTGGCTTAAAAACCTGTCCTATAAATAGTAACCGGGTTCTAAGGAACTCAATATCACGGGATTGTTTTCAATGTTCATTGTTTTGGTTTAGCCACTTAACTAGCGACCAAAATATTCCAAGAAAACAACCCTCAATGAGTGTAGTATCGAGTATCTACCAACTTCGGACTACACCAAAGCTGGTCATCTCACTACCCCTAATAAAAGGCCAAGATGGTCAAGTAAGGTTCTAGGTCATTAGTGCTTAGTGACATCACTCAGCGGCCCCGTACTCTCCTTGATTGAACTCAAGGGTTACCGGTACTCACAAATATGTCGCACCAATATAGCTATTGCTTAGACCGTGTCGGTATACCCCGCACAGTTTCCACAACGTATTGCTATCTATGAATGTTTCCCAAAATCCGGGTGGAGGATTGTAAACCCAAACAATAGAGCCAAAGTATAAAGCAAGCAAATCAAACAATTAGTCATGCAAGAGGGTGATCTAAGCCCTAAGGTTACTCCACTTAAAAAAAATTTCCCCAGCAGAGTCGCCAGTTCTGTGATACGGTGGGAGAACTGACTATGGTTTTGTGTTCGTTTTCGCAAATGTTTCGGTTGAGCAAGAGTCGCCACCGACTTTTTATTTTATCCTAAGGAAAGGTTTAAAAAGCACAGCAAAAACCTTTGAGATTTTTCTTGGGTTCGGGGAGTAGATTATAAAAGGGGAAGGTATTAGCACCCCTTCTATCCATGGTTATCCATGGGCTCTTAGGTACTTGCTTAGATCAACTTGCCTTGGTTTTCAATTGTTTGAAATGGTGCTTTGTGCGTGGTTTTGAAAATGTTTTGAAAAAGATGCCTTGTATAGGCTACCCTTGTAACAATTCTTTACTCGAATGTTTTACAAAAGGTGTTTGTCTTTTTGAAAAGATGTTTCAAGGTTTTTTTGAAAGTTTGTTTTGAAAGTGTTTGTGAAGTGGGTTTTGAAATAAGGCAAGTGTTTTCTTGGAAAGTTGACAAGTACTTAAGAGTTATCTACCCTAAAGTTTTCTCAAAGATTTTTGTTATGTTTTAAACCTTTTGACAATTTTGTTCCACCATTGTATTTGGTGGACAATCTTGTCTTAGGAGGTGAAAGGGACGGGTGCGGGTCATCGTTTAGACCATAATTGCAATAGTGTTAAAGGTCTTTGGGCAATTTTTCTTTAAAAAAAGGGACTTGATCATTTATTTAGGCAACATTTTGAGGGACTATGATCATTTGATTGTTTGTTTTACCCAGAGAAGTTCAACATGCAATATGGCCCAATTATTTGAAGGCAACAAAGTGGAATACCCTAGGGGTGCAAGTGTGAAATGTGTTGTCCATTTTCATGCTTATTTATCTTAAGATTAGGTCCAACTATTTCTGTTCGTTTTATTCGCATACAAACCCTAATTCTAGCATAGTATGTTTAGAAAGCGATAAAGTGCGAAATTTAAAATCCTACGCTATTACAACATAATAATATGGGGAGGGGGGTACAATGTTTCAAATGGGGATATATTTAGACAAAAAATTAAACCTAAACTATTACATCATTTTCTATGAATATTTACAAGATAAATAAATGTATAACTTAAATGGTAAATAAAACAAATATGCAAGAATGCAAAAAAGAATTTTTTATATGTATGAAAAAAGTATTATTTATGTAAAATAAGAAAAGAAAATGAAAATATTATAAAATATTATTTTTGGAGTATTTTTGAATTTAGGGCAAAAACCCTAATTCTATTAAATAAAAGATATCATTTATACAATATTTATCATTTATACACAAAAATAAAATAAGAAAAGAAATATATTTGTAAAAAATGATTTTTGTAGTTTTTAATATTTAATAAAATAAAACATGTATATTTTAGTATTTTATTCTAAATATATTAATAAATATATGTATATATATATATATATTATTTTAAACATGTATTATATATATAAATAATAATAATTTTTAATATTAACAAAAAAAAGTATTTTTTTATGTAAGATATTTACAGGGGGTATAATAAAATGAAAAATGAAAATAAAAGTATTTCTACCTATTTCTCAATATTTTAATAAAATGTATATATTTATTTATCTAAGTATTAATCAAAAAGAAAATCATATAAATACCTAATAAATTAAAAGATGGTGAGAAAAAATATTTTTATATTTTTTATGTCATGAGAAAAAATAAACAAAGTCAATCAAAAAAGAAAAAAGTCAAAAAGTTAAATAAATAAGCAAAAGGGCCTTGGGGGTGCAAAAGCAATTATGTGGTGTGAACAGAAAATGCAGCACAAGCCCAGCCCAAACCACTTCTTCTTCAACCTCTGAATCAAAAAACGCGCGCCTGCAAGCTTTGTTTGAAATCCTGATTCTTTGATTTTTTGAACAAACTTCCAACACAAAAGATGTTAAGCATGAAATCACGATTCTAACCATATGCATAACTTGATCTAACTCTCTAAGATGAGGGAGAATTTCTCCTCCCCCAAATCCTAACCTAGTTTTTCTGCCATTTTCAAACTTTAAATTCTCTCTACTCAGGCAAAAGAAATGAAAAGTAAAAGAATGTACATGTTCAGTGGCATGAATAGGACATTGTTTATTCACAAACTTAAGACTAATGATGCATAATAAGAGAGATACGAGTTCATCAAAATACCTGTTCAGCTGGAGTTCTAACTGGCAAATGGGGAGCTTATAGTGCAAGATACTGATTGGTATATCTTCCTTGAGGTGTGGTGATGTTGTTCCAATATCTACTTTGCCTTGAGACACCTTGAACTGAGTTGTAGAACTTCAACTGCAAAATGGAAAAGTGAAAATGGTGGAACTTGTTAGAGGAGTTACAGGTCGTATTTCAAGGCATGGTTAGCTTGCATAGGTGCTAGGGAATGTGTATGAACTGGTTTTGGCAAGAGTGCTTGAGAGGAATAGGAGTTGGCACTCAAACTGCAGAGGCAACTCTGTTTTTGCAGTTTTATGGTGTTTTTGGTTTGATGATGTTTTGGAGGCAAATGGCTCATGCAATAGCTTGGTTATGATGTGTGTAATGTGTTTGATAACTTTGTTCTTGTGTCCCTAAGCTGAGATGGAAGTTGGTCTTAGTTATGCCATGTTTCTTAACCTTTAAGCAACAAAATGCAAGTTGGTGTTTTAGGTCAGTAGGGGACCTCTAATCTTGCTGCCAAGCTTCTCTTGATCAGAGTAATTTGTTCATAATCTTGTGCTAAAGAGATTTGGTTTGTACTTGCTTGATTTACCAATTGGACATAAAGTGAACTTTTGCAAAAATGGATAGTTTACTTTATCTAAAAATGGATTAATCTTGTATACAACACTTGAACTCATAGAATAACACTTTGACACAATGAACAAGCATTAAATTATTGAGTGTAACTTGGTTTAAGGACCTGTAATCAAGGGCATGCTGGTTTTGAGAAGTTTGCATAACTTATGAACATGAAAAAATGGCCAATTCAAAAGTGAGTTTTTGCTATATTGTGAAATTTGATTCTCCCTAACCATGAGGTTGTTTGAGAAGTTCTTGGACATTTTGGAAAGCTTGGAATGTGTACTACAATCCATCTTTGAAATGCAATTTGAAATTCCAAGTGGAAGTGTATGGAAAATGGCCTTGAAGTGGGGTAGAAAAACTTGTCAAAATAGGTCAAAAATTCACTAAGTTAAGAATGGTTTAGTGCCCTTATTCAAAAATTTGAAACTTGAGATGCAAGCTTCAAATGAGAAAACTTTGTGAATCAAAGTTGTAGATTATTCAACAAACTACAACTTTCATGTTTGGACTTTTGTTTGAATCCAAATGGATCTTGGTGAAAAAGTGGGGCAAAGTTGGGGAAAAATTAGGGTTTTTCATAACTTAGAAAAATTCTAAGTTATGAAAAATTCCATTTTAAACCCTAATTTGCATTTCTTGGTTTCTTGGTGAACAAGTTTCATGATTTGGCAAGTTTTGATGAAAAATGAATCTTGACTCTTGATTTTGACCAAAAAGTCAAAGTTTGACTTTTCAGTATACAGTCAAAATTGATCAATTGACTGGGAAATTCAACTGTCAATCCTGTGTACTTGGGATCTTTTGAGTTTGTTGATCATGTCAAGATAATTCCATGGGGTCCTTGAGTCCATGTGTGAGCTTGGTTTGCCATTGGCTAGGTCAAACAGTCAAAAATTACCTTTGTGCAGTCAAAACCCTAAAAATGACCATTTTGCCCTTTTGGTGATCTGATCAAATTTCTTGGGGAATTGTGATCCAAACTTGACCAAATGATTCATATGAGTTCATAATGTTGATGTGGGTCAAATTTCACGAGGTTTGACTGTCAATTGGCCACAGTTGACTTTTTCCCCAATACAGTTGATTTCTAGGTCAACTGTCCAATTGACTGGGCAAAACTTGGAATCAAGACTTGAAACTTGATATGGGTAAACTTGGGAGTCCAATATGAAGCATGAAAGTCATCTTGGGCATTTTAGGTCAAAGCATCTTTGTGCAAACACAAACCCTAATTTGAGTCCACAGTGCAAGGAGAGGTCTTGAGCAGATGAAACCCTAACTGGATCTTGAGCTTCAAGGGCTTTGTGGTGAGAAATCAATGAGAAATGGGAGGGAAAATTTTGGGGGTACAAAAAACTCCCCACAGAGTAATATCTTCATCAAGTTTATTCCCCAACGGAGTTCTTCTCTCCTGCATGTTTATTCTCATAATCATCTTCGTTCATCATCCCCAACGGAAACGAAGAACTCAACTCTATTCGCCAGCAGTTCCGGGATTTGTTTTCCCCAGCTAAAACATCACATTCCCATACATCATGATACATACATATACGCATCATACGAATACAATCTCATTTATTTTGAGAACGTCATTGCCTGATCCATATCATGCATTGCATATGACTGACCTTTACCTTTCAGGAAAAATGCAGTTAAGTTCCCAGCTTAGTCGAAGATTTGACCAGTTCTTAAATCTCAATTGAATTATCATCGGTTGAATTTCAGATAAGGTTCTCAATCTCGACAGTTTCCTCCGTCATAGTGTGGACAAGTTCTATAACCTCAGCGGTTTACTCCATTGAGCACGAGACAGTTCCTAGATCTTGATGAAGATGTTTCCCTATGTCATAGTGTGGACGAGTACTATAACCTCAACGGTATACTCCATTGAGCACGAGTCAGTTCCTAGATCTTGACAGTTTCCTCCGTCATAGTGTGGACAAGTTCTATAACCTCAGCGGTTTACTCCTTTGAGCACGAGACAATTCCTGGATCTTGATGAAGATGTTTCCCTATGTCATAGTGTGGACGAGTTCTATAACCTCAGCGGTTTACTCCATTAAGCACGAGACAGTTCCTAGATATTGATGAAGATGTTTCCCTACGTCATAATGTGGACGAGTACTATAACCTCAGCGGTATACTCCATTGAGCACGAGTCAGTTCCTAGATCTTGATGTTTTCCTCCGTCATAATATGGACAAGTTCTATAACCTCAGCGGTTTACTCTATTGAGCACGAGACAGTTCCTAGATCTTGATGAAGATGTTTCCCTACGTCATAGTGTGGACGAGTACTATAACCTCAACGGTATACTCCATTGAGCACGAGTTAGTTCCTAGATCTTGATGTTTTCCTCCGTCATAGTGTGGACAAGTTCTATAACCTCAGCGATTTACTCCATTGAGCACGAGACAGTTCCTAGATCTTGATGAAGATGTTTCCCTACGTCATAGTGTGGACGAGTACTATAACCTCAACGGTATACTCCATTGAGCACGAGTCAGTTCCTAGATCTTGATGTTTTCCTCCGTCATAGTGTGGACAAGTTCTATAACCTCCGCCGTTTACTCCATTGAGCACGAGACAGTTCCTGGATCTTGATGAAGATGTTTCCCTATGTCATAGTGTGGACGAGTACTATAACCTCAACGGTATATTCCAATGAGCACGAGTCAGTGCCTAGATCTTGATGTTTTCCTCCGTCATAGTGTGGAAAAGTTCTATAACCTCAGCGATTTACTCCATTGAGCACGAGATAGTTCCTAGATCTTGATGAAGATGTTTCCCCCCAATTGAATTATGAACAGGTTCTTAAAATTCAGCTGAGGCATTCTCCCAGTTGAAGTACAGGCAGGTTCCTAAATTTCAATGAAGTTAGACTTCCTTAGTGGAATCTTCTACAACAACAGGTATGCAAGTTTTCGCTAAGGAATCTCTTATGCGATCGACACTCCTGCAGATGGCATCTATAAGCCCATCCTCCTACCAACAATCTCCAAATGGCATCTGTAAGCCCATTCCTGACATCACAATGCTTATACTTCACCATGCGAGTGCAAATTTCTGGGTACTCTAGTGTTCAATTATCTTCCACCCTCGGATCACGAAAGGCTCGAAAGCCAATCTATATTCTCAGGTTTAAGAAAATTGAACAGGGGCAACTGTTGCACCCCAAAATTTTCCCTCTCATGTTTCCCAAAGCCTTCCCCTTGCATGGTTGATCACAAAATCTTGCCTAAGGAAAAGGAAAATTTTTGAGTGATTCTTCGATTTGCATTCTGAAGAAGCACTTCGATTGGCATTCTGAAAGATCCTTCGATTGGCATTCTGAATGAGCATTTCGATTGGCACTCTGAAGAAGCATTTCGATTGGCATTCTGAAAGATCCTTCGATTGGCATTCTGAAAGGAGCATTTCGATTGGCATTCTGAAGGAGCACTTCGATTGGCATTCTGAAAGATCCTTCGATTGGCATTCTGAAGGAGCATTTCGATTGGCATTCTGAAGGAGCACTTCGATTGGCATTCTGAAAGATCCTTCGATTGGCATTCTGAATGAGCATTTCGATTGGCACTCTGAAGAAGCATTTCGATTGGCATTCTGAAAGACCCTTCGATTGGCATTCTGAAGGAGTATTTCGATTGGCACTCTGAAGAAGCATTTCGATTGGCATAAGGACAAGTACTTCGATTGGAATTCCAAAAAGGTCCATTCAAAGAAGCATTCAAAGGGTCCATTCGAAGAAGCTTTCAAAAAACATTCGAAGGAGGTTATCAGCCCATCCAAAAGGAGCATTCGAAAGAAGCCATCATCCCATTCAAAAGGGAGTGTTCGAAGGCCAGCTGCTTGTCATTCAAAATTCAAAAAGGGTCAGGATCCCATGTGTTTAGCCAACGTTACAAGCTTTCATTCATGGCTTTCAAACACACAATTAACGTTACGAATCCTCCTTCATGGCTGTCAAAACACATATTCAAGGTCATTTAAACCTTTGTCTTCCTGTCCCCTCCACCCCCTCTATATAAAGAATTCACAAATGCTGCAAAAAAAGGACACAAGAAAAATATACAGAAAAATAGAAGACTTGGAGAGACGCTGCCCAGAATTTTCCAAGCCAAAGCTGCCACCCAGCGAACACCTCCTCCCTCAGAACTACAGGTCGAATCACCTCTGTTTGGTAAATGAAAAATCTAATCTCAAGCTTACTCTCAAATTCATTTCGATTTCATATTCATATTTTTTCTGTTTGTGAATGATTTAATGTGCTTCATGTGAGCTACAGTGCAGAGTTGAGATTGTGCCATTGCTTGGGCACAATCTGAGTTTATCCTTCGAATCCCAGGATAAAACAAACCCATACCCAGGTTTAGCAGGTGCGAATAAGAGGAGATTCGAACCAGAGGGGTTAAGTCCCCCCCTGGACTTTTAATATGTGTTTCGTTTTGCAGGAACCTCATGCTCAACTTCTTGTTCAGAGCTTCGAGACTCAACAGTTTAGTTTCGAATTGGACCCAGGACTTCCAGTTCGAAGGATGACATGTCCAGATTGAACACCCTCAAAGTGCAGCCCCTCATGCACCTTCGATCCAGCCTCTTCACTAGGTCGAAAGACAGCCTGCCTCTCTTTCGACCCAGACCTCCAGAATTACTTTTTTTTCTTCTTATTTTGCTTCCTGGCCCATTTGTACTCTGGTTATTTTGTTTCCGTTTATTCCTTTTAGTTTCAGTTCCAATTAAAAATCATAAAAAAATAAACAACTTAGAATTAGGATTTAATTTAATTAATCATTTTAACTTATTTTCTCAAATTTTAAAATCAGTAGACTTAGGTTTTATTCAAATTCAATCTTTTTTCATAAACAAAAATACAAAAAATATTAGGTTTGTTTTAGAATAAATTTTAATCAGTATTTTTAATTAATTAAATTGGAATTAACTGAATATTTAGCATTTTCTCAAAAAAATAAAATAAAACAATAAAAAGTTTATATGCTTAAGATTTTTTTAAATTTCATGTGCGTTTGTTTTATTGTAACTGCTTATTATTCCCCTAAATTTTGGACATGTAAATAATCCCCTCCCCGAAGCCTTGTAATAGCGTAGGATTTACAATTTCTGCACTTTAAATTCCTGTATATATATTAACTGCTTAGATGTATGCTAACTAGGATTGTATGACAAGATCTAAAAACAAATGGTAGAACACCTAAAAATACAAAGATAATATAAACTGAAAATTGACACACTTGCACATGCCACTCCTAGGGTACACCTCATTTGGTTGCCTCAAATATGGTCATTAAGTATAGGATGTTTTAGAGGTCGTCCTTTTGTCCCAAGATCATAAGTTGCCTCGAAATGGTTGCCTCGATAAAAAATGATCTAAGACATTAGGATTACCACTAAAGTGTCCTAATGTTGCTTTAGTGACCACAAGTCCCTTAAATCGAATTGACCCGAAAACTCCAACGACGGTGCTACCTACTCTTTAATAGTGGGATAGCACTGTCTAAAGGACATTTGCACAATTAAATTCCTTTTTGAGTAGGTAGAGGTTCTTAAGTACTTGCTCCTTTTAAAAACAAAACAAAACTTTTTGCACCTACACTTTCTCCAAAAACAAAACTCTTTTCAAAACCCACAATCACAAAGAAAAGCAAACCTTTTGAAAACATAGTGAGCAAGTACCTAAGAGCCCGTGGATAACCACAGATAGAAAGGGTGCTAACACCTTCCCTTTCCATAATCTACCTCCCGAACCCGAGAAACATCTCGAAAAGGAATTTTTTCTGTGCTTTTGTCCTTTCCCTTGTTGGATAAAATAAAAGACGGTGGCGACTCTTGCTTACCGCGACACTTTGCAAAAACAAACGCAAACGCGAACCAGCATATTAAAAAAAAAACAGTCAGTTCTCGTTCCCACCGATCACAGAACTGACGACTCTGCTGGGGATTTAATAAGTGAGGTGTACCTTACGACTAGATCACTTGTGTTTTCATTTGCATTGCTTTGTATGCTTTTAATTTTGTGGGCTTGTATTGGAGATCTATAAATCCTCCACCCGGATTTTGGGAAACATTCATAGATAGCAATACGTTGTGGAAACTGTGCGGGGTATACCGACACGGTTGAAGCAATAACTATATTAGTGCGACATATTTGTGAGTACCGGTATCCTTTGAGTCAATCAAAGAGAATACGGGGCCGCTGAGTGATGTCACTAAGCACTAATGACCTAGAACCTTACTTGACCATCTTGGCCTTTTTAGGGGTAGTGAGATGACCGACATTGGTGCAGTCCGAAGTTGGTAGATACTCGATACTACACTCATTGAGGATTGTTTTCTTGGAATATTTTGGTCGCTAGTTCAGTGGCTAAACCAAAACAATGAATATAGAAAATAATCCAATGATATTGAGCTCCTTAGAACCCGGTTACTATTTATAGGATAGGTTTTTGAGCCAACTACACTCAAGAGGGTACTTGCCTATGAAACCTCCTGCAAGCCTAAAACTAGGGTTTTTGTGTGACTTGCTTGTACATGTGTTTTTGCATACATCATAAAGCATCATATGCATCTACTAACCATTTCAAGGGTTTAGATCTTCATCTTTGTTCTTGTTTTGCAGGACATGGAGTCTCTCCGCAGGAAAACAATTCAAGTTAACCTTGTAAGGGTCCCTCTGCAACTCAAAGAGCTTACATCCAGGATTCCCGAGAATTCTCTCTTCAGTGAAAGACATGGTAGACTCCTCAGCTTGGTCAACACCAACATTGAAGAAGACATGATGAAAGTTCTCTTCCAGTTCTTTGACCCCCTACACCATTGTTTCACATTCCCTGATTATCAATTGGTGCCTACTTTGGAGGAATTTTCTCAACTCCTGAGAATTCCTATTCTTAGTCAACTACCCTACAACGGTACGGAAAAGGAACCGAAACTTGAAGATGTTGCTCAAGCATTACGCTTACAACCATCCGACATCAAAGGGCATTGGGAAACCAAAAGTGGTATCAAAGGATTCCTGGCAAAGTTTCTGTTTGAGAAGGCACGAGAATGCTGGAATTCTCTTGATCTGCAAGCCTTTGAAGAGATTGTGGCACTCCTTATCTATGGTTTGGTTTTGTTCCTAAATCCTGATCAACTTATAGATGTGAATGCTGTCAAGATTTTCATATCCAGGAATCCCATACCTACATTGCTTGGGGACATCCTCCACTCATTTTACACACGAACAATGAGGAAAAGAGGTGTTCTCATGTGTTGTACTCCTCTATTAGAAAGGTGGTTTATTTCTCACCTTCCACAATCAGTTTTGAAGAATGAGCAGGGTTTAAGGTGGTCACAACGATTGATGACCCTTACACATTCTGATGTACATTGGTGTTCTCGATCCAGAGAAAATGTCACTATCATTGATCGTTGTGGAGAATTTCCTAATGTTCCGTTACTTGGAATTGGGGGAGGCATTACCTACAACCCCTGTCTAGCTTTGAGACAATTTGGATATGCTCGGAGGGATGGCCCTCATGACATGCTGATCACTGACCTAGTTTTTGACTTTGACAACGATGTGCAAGGACTTCGACAAAGGTTCGTCAGAGCTTGGAGGATGCCTAACAAAGTGGATAGTAAGACACTGGGGCACAAGAATTCCATCCCCCTTGAGCCTTACCTCAAGTGGGTACGAACCCGCTCACAGAATCTTATGATGCCATATCCTCACATTCTCCCCTTGATCAAAGAGCCTATTATGGAAAGAGAGGTTCCATACGCCATCCTACATCCTGACATGCCAACATCATGGGAAGAAATGCAAAAGAGTTGGATCCAACTCAAGGAAGAACGAAATACTTTTGAAACCAGCTTCTATGCCAGTGAAAAGAAGGTTTTGGAGCTTACCCGCCGACTTCACGAGGAGGAGACCCTCAACACTTACATTGCTCCAAAAAGGATGCACAATGTCTTTCTACATTAAGAATTTTGTAATATTTCGCCCATGGGGCACTTATGTACTAACAAATTGCTTCTTAATGTGACGTGTGTTCTTTTTGTCTACAACAAATTTGAATTTTTGAACCCTTGAATGCATTACATAGCATACCATTCATCATATGTATAATAGGTACCCTTTTACAGGTCTCTTATCTTCTTCGCTGTTTATTTCAGCAATCATCATGTCTGCTGAAACTTCCACTGAGCAAGCTATCAAGGCCCTCCAGGCCCAGAATTCCCAATTTCAAGAGTTGGTCATGAATCTAGCTAAGGGTCAGCAGGACCTGAAGACCCTACTCCTGAAGAAGAAGAAGAAGAAGAAGAGGACCGTCCTGTTCAATACTGGACGCAGGTTTGGAAACGGGCTGCAGAATGAAATTGATCTGGCCACCCCATTTGGAGAGAAAGACAGTCCACAAGAAAGGAGGGCTCCTAGCCCTGAGGTCTCCGACAACGAGACGGACTATGATAAAGAACAGTATCCTCTTGCTGAGGATAAGTATAAACAGCTGGAAGACCGTTTAAATGCCATGGAAGTATAGAAGGTGCCCGGTCTGGACTTCGGAGATTTAGGTTTATCATCTGGGGTGGTGATTCCCCACAAGTTCAAGGCACATGCCTTTGCCAAATATGACGGAGCTTCCTGTCCCAAGCTGCACCTCCGGTCATATGTGAGGAAGATCCAACCATACACTACTGATAAAAATTTATGGATACATTTCTTTCAGGACAGTCTCTCAGGGACTCAGCTTGAGTGGTTCTATCAATTGGAAGGAGCCAGTATCCGCAGCTGGGAGGATTTGGCTGCTGCATTCTTTAAGCATTATCAGTACAATTATGACGTCGCTTCTACGCGTACCCAACTCTAGGGTATGTCAATAGGGACGGGCAAAGGATTTAAAGAGTATGCTCAAAAATGGAGGGACCTGGTCGGAAGGGTGCAACCACCTTTGGCTGATCGTGAACTGGTTGATATGTTTCTGGGGACCCTGTCTGGTCCATTCTTTAACCATTTGATTGGAAGCTCCTCAGTCGGGTTTACAGACCTTATCTTGACTGGTGAGAGGATTGAAGCTGGAATTAAGGTTGGAAAAATACAGAAGGGTGCCTCCTCGAGCACCGAGAAGAGACCGTTTAAGAAAGAGTCCAGTGCGGTCTATAGTTCGAGAAGGAAGGATAGACCTGAACACCGCCAAGCTGTCAATGCGGTTGTTATCTCAAAACCTGCCGGTGCTCCTCAGCATCACAACCAACGAAGGGACGAGAGACCTCAAAGGCAATTCACTCGTCTCAGCATGACCTTGTCTCAGATTCTTCCACAACTACTGAAGACCAATCTGGTGACCCTAAAAGAAGCTCCAAAGAATCCAAATACAATGTCACCAAGGTATAACCCTAATGCCCGCTGTGCTTTTCACTCTGATAGCCCAGGGCATAATACAGACGATTGTTGGGTTCTGAAGAACAAGGTGCAGGACTTAATTGATGCAAAGGAGATTGAGTTCGAGGCGCACGAGAGGCCTAATGTTGTAACTGCTCCCATGCCCAGGCATGGAGTGAATGCTATAGAGGAAGACTCGTTTGTAGTTTCTGTGGATGATGTTATTACCCCTCTAATGACTATCAAGAAGAACCTGTTACTAGCCGGTTTATTTCCGGGTTGTGGTGAAGGTTTCCCTATGTGTTCTGTTTTACCTACTGGTTGTCCATCTTTGAGGTCAGGTATCCAGAACCTGATGGATAGTAAAGAGATTATTTTTGAGAAGACTGCTGTTCCACCCGTTCATTCTGAAGAAGTTTCAATCATTACCATTTTCGACTTCTTCCAAGGCTCCCTCGAGGACGCCTGTTAGAATTACATCTGTTCCGAAGACCGCACCTATAATCATCACCGTTCCGGGGCCCATCCCCTACACCTCTGACAAAGTTGTCCCTTAGCACTATGGCGCAGATGTTTATGTTCTCGGAGTCAAGCAAGAGTTTGATGCTGATACCGGCATCGGCAACATTACAGGGCCTGCCAAAGTCACCCGCAGTGGTAGACTTTTCTCGCCTGATATTACTCCGCCAGCTGTTCGAAGACCTATTATCATTAAGCCTGTAAGTGTACCTACTTCCATTCCTGATCAAGTCCTTGTTCCTCCCCCTGTCGCCGAGTCTTCTGACGCTCGGGGCAAAGGGATTGCTACTGATGTGCCTGCCCAGACGGAGGCTCCAAAGACAATCAATGTTGAAGCTTCTAAACAGGAGATGGAAGAGATTCTGAAGATTATTAAGAAGAGTGATTTTAATGTAGTGGAGCAACTGAGGCAAACCCCATCCAAGATTTCCATGTTGTCATTACTGTTGTGTTCAGAGGCCCATGCCAAGGCCCTGATTACCTTCCTGAAGACGGCCCACGTGCCACAAGAAATATCAGCTGATCAATTTACCGATTGTGTGGCCAATTTAACTGCTGATAATGGTTTGGGTTTCTCCGACGCTGATCTGAATGCTAAAGGGAAGAACCATAATGATGCCCTGCATGTCTCTATTGAATGCAGGGGCACTACTCTTGCACATGTGTTGGTTGACACTAGTTTCTCGTTGAACGTCTTGCCCAAGAAAGCTCTAGACAGGATGGATTGCGAAGGTTTGGAGTTAAAGCCGAGTAACATTGTTGTCCGGGCCTTTGATGGGTCTAAGAGGATGGTGCATGGTGAGGTTGATATTCCAATCAAAGTTGGTTCTCAGGTCTTCAAGTCTACATTTTATGTGATGGACATTCGGCCGTCCTATTCTTGTTTACTGGGTCGTCCATGGATCCACAAAGTTGGAGCCGTAACCTCAACGCTCCACCAGAAGTTGAAGTATCCGGTCAGAGGGAAGATTATAACAGTTCAAGGGGAGGAGGAGTATATGGTCAGCCACCTCAACTCGTTCAGGTATGTAGAGATGGTTTGGGAGTTCATTGAGACCCCATTTCAACACTTTGAAGAGGTTCCTCAGACATTGGCATCGGCAGAGACTGTGATGGAAGATTCTCCCATGAAGATGGCTTCCTTAAAGGATGCCCGGGCTGTTATTGAGAAGGGTAAGCATACAAACTGGGGCCGACTTCCTGATTTCACTCAAAAGACTAACAAGTTCGGTTTGGGTTTCACTGCAGAAGCTCAGAGGGCTGTTCGAAGTGCAAGGATTGGAAGACCTCCTGTGTTCATCAGCAACTCGGGAGTGAATGCCATATAAGACGACGTTAAAGAGTCTGAGTTCGACAGTTGGATCTATCCTACTACTGACGGAGGACTAAGAAACTGGACAGCAAAGGACATCATCCCTATTACTTTTATTACTCAGTAATGAGCTTTTTGTTTCGAATTTGTAACAAACAATGTTTTGAAACTTTATGGCCCGGTGTCTTACCCGGGGCACCGTGGCTTCATTTGTGAGGGCTTTTGTATGCCATTTTCATATATCATTAATGAAAGCATTGGACGTTTTCGCATTTCAAATTTTGTGCTCCTTGTCTTTCTTTATTACATATTGCAAAACATCTATTTTACACACACTCACATATACAGGTCCCAATCCACTCTGGATCTCACTGGTAATGACTCTGCTACTGCCAGTTATGACTTCGAAGATCCGATCAACTTAGTCGAAGACGAAGGTGAAGATGATTGTGAAGTGCCTGGTGAGCTTGCAAGACTACTACTCCAGGAAGAGAGGGCCATTCAGCCACATGAAGAACCGGTGGAAACAGTGAATCTGGGTACCGAGACAGACAAGAAGGAAGTCAAGATCGATGCAAATCTGGAGCTTAGTGTGAAACAACGGTTGATTCAGATGCTGCATGAATACGTGGAAATATTTGCCTGGTCTTACGAAGATATGCCTGGGTTGGATACTGACATTGTGGTTCATCGCCTGCCTACCAAGGAAGACTACCCTCCCGTAAAATAGAAGGTTCGCCGTATGCGTCCAGAGATGTTTGAGAAAATCAAGGCCGAAGTTATGAAACCGTTTGACGCCGGTTTTCTAGAAGTAACTTCTTACCCTCAGTGGGTTGCCAATGTGGTTCCGGTACCGAAGAAGGATGGTAAGGTTCGAATGTGTGTTGACTATAGGGATCTGAACAGGGCAAGCCCCAAGGATGATTTCCCTTTACCTCATATCGATATTCTGGTTGACAACACCGCTCAGCATAAGGTTTTCTCCTTTATGGATGGTTTCTCCGGTTATAATCAGATTAAAATGGCTCCCGAAGACATGGAGAAGACCACTTTTGTCACTCAGTGGGGAACTTTTTGTTACAAGGTCATGCCTTTTGGGTTGAAAAATGTCGTGGCAACGTATCAGCATGCCATGGTTGCTTTATTTCATGATATGATCCATCATGAGATTGAAGTATACGTCGACGATATGATTGCGAGGTCCCAAACTGAGGAGGAACACCTTGACCATCTATAAAAAAATTTTGACAGGTTGAAGTTATACAAGCTGAGATTAAACCCAAACAAATGTACCTTCGGGGTGAGGTCTGGCAAATTGCTAGGTTTCGTCGTGAGCGACAAAGGTATTCAAGTGGACCCTGCCAAGGTGAAAGCCATACAAGAGATGCCAGCTCCCA
Organism: Vicia faba; assembly: GCA_948472305.1. Taxonomy (NCBI): domain Eukaryota; kingdom Viridiplantae; phylum Streptophyta; class Magnoliopsida; order Fabales; family Fabaceae; genus Vicia; species Vicia faba. The sequence goes on along the minus strand of OX451738.1, from coordinate 46,805,359 downwards.
AGACAGAGAAAGAGGTCAGAGGTTTTCTAGGACGTATGAACTACATTGCCCGATTCATCTCGCATCTAACTGCTACTTGTGAGCCAATCTTCAAACTGTTGAAGAAAGATCAAGTGGTACGTTGGAACGATGAATGCCAGGCCGCTTTCGAAAGAATTAAGGAGTATCTCCAGGAGCCACCCATTCTGATGCCACCAGTGGAAGGGAGACCTCTAATCTTATACTTGACAGTACTTGACAACTCAATGGGGTGTGTGCTGGGGCAGCATGACGAGTCTGGCCGAAAAGAGCATGCTATTTATTACCTTAGCAAAAAGTTTACCGACTGTGAGACTCGATACTCACTGCTCGAGAAAACTTGTTGCGCTTTGGCATGGGATGCTCGCCGGCTGAGACAGTATATGTTGACTCACACTACTCTTTTGATTTCAAAAATGGATCCCATCAAGTATATCTTTGAAAAGCCCGCCTTGTCCGGAAGAATAACAAGATGGCAGATGATCCTGACTGAGTATGACATCCAGTACACAACTCAAAAAGAAATCAAGGGAAGTGTATTGGCAGACCATTTGGCACATCAGGCAGTGGATGATTACCAGTCTATGAACTTTGAATTCCCGGACGAGAATATCATGTTCATAACTGATTGTGAAACACCTAGGCCGGATGAAGGACCTGAGGAAGGATCCCGATGGTCTATGCACTTTGATGGAGCTTCAAACGCTTTGGGTAACGACATTGACGCTGTAATCATATCTCCTAAAGGCTATCATACTCCATTTACCGCCCGACTATGGTTCAACTGCACCAACAACATGGCGGAGTATGAAGCATGCATTATGGGTCTCCGAGCTGTAATTGACCTAAGGATTAAGTTTCTGAGTGTCTTCGGATATTCCGCTCTTATGATCAGTCAGATCAAAGGAGAGTGGGATACGAAACACCCAAATCTTATTCCTTACAAGCAGTATGTATTGACGTTGCTTCCCCATTTCGAGGAGATAACCTTTGAACACTTCCCAAGAGAGGAGAATCAGTTGGCAGACGCGTTAGCTACGATGTCTTCTATGTTCAAAGTCAAGTGGGACAACGAGGCTCCCCGGATCATCATTTGGAAATTGGATGAACCTGCACATTGTTGTGATCTTGAGACCGAAGAGGAAACAGAAAATCCTTGGTATCATGAAGTGAAGAGGTACCTTGAAAGTCAAGAATACCCTGAGGGTGCATCTGTTAACAACAAGAAGTTTTTGAGAAGGTTCACGGCAAAGTTCTTCATTAGCAATGGCATCCTTTACAAGCGTAACCATGATTCAACCTTACTGCGTTGCATGGATAAAATTGAAGCAGAAAGGATCATGGCAGAGCTGCATGAAGGTGCCTTCGGAAATTATTCCAGTGGACATACCATGGCAAAGAAAATCCTTCGGGCAGGATATTACTGGTCCACAATGGAAGCCGACTGTTATCAGCATTCTCGGACATGTCACAAGTGCCAGGTCTATGCTGATAAGGTGCATATTCCTCCAGTTCCTCTGAATGTTTTGACAACACCTTGGCCTTTTGCAATGTGGGGCATTGATATGATCAGCGAGATCAGACCTACGGCATCCAACGGACATCGTTTCATCCTGGTAGCGATTGATTAATTTACCAAGTGGGTTGAAGCAGCTTCCTTTGCTACGGTCACCAAGAAAGTCGTGGCACGATTCATTTGGCACAACCTGATCTGTCGATACGGTGTACCAGAGAGGATCATTATGGACAATGGTACCAATCTTAACAACAAGATGATCACTGAGCTCTGCGAACAATTCAAGATACAGCATCATAACTCTTCTCCCTACTGGCCGAAGATGAATGGGGCTATAGAAGCAGCTAATAAGAACATTAAGAAGATTGTGCAGAAGATGACAGTGACATACAAAGACTGGCATGAGATGTTACCATTTGCTCTCCATGGATACCGTACCTCGGCACGGACGTCAACAGGGGCAACACCCTTTTCCTTGGTCTATGGCATGGAGGCAGTCTTGCCCATTGAAGTTCAGATACCCTCTCTTCGGATCATGAAGGATGCAGGTTTGAGTGAAGACGACTGGATCCAGACCCGACTTGATCAATTGAATCTAATCGACGAAAAGAGACTCACAACTATTTGTCATGGTCAGACGTACCAAAAACGGATGATCAAGGCATTTAACAAGAAAGTTAGACGACAAGAATATCAAGTTGGGGATCTTGTAATCAAGCACATTATTCTACCTCAAGGTGATCCCAGGGTCAAATGGACCCCTACTTACGAAGGGCCATTTGTGGTTAAGAACATATTCTTAGGAGGAGCGATGATTCTAACCACCATGGATGGTGACGACCTTCCTCACCCCGTCAATGCAGACATAGTAAAAAGATACTACGCATAATCCAAGACCTGCTAGGTTGACTAGCCTAGGAAAAAATAAGGGCTTTTCGACGAACCAAAATTTGGGCAAAAATAAGGGATGAAATTAAAAAAAAATCTGTACACCCGACAAGTCGAAAACCTGAAAAGGCGACTTGGGCAAAAATGGGTATCCCGGTGGACTGAAAACCCGAAAGGGCGGTTCATGCAAAAGTTAGGGATTAAAGCGTAATACTATGTCTCATTGGATCACCTCGCATCCGGACTTCGGTATCAACTATCAGGCTCGGACGACACCAGTCAATCAGATTCACCTTCAACTAAGCAACAAAGTGATAAGATGCTTGAAGATATAAAGGAAATAGCAGAGTTGGAACCCAGTGGGATTATTCACATAGCTATTTTGTTTTCACAAATTGTATAAATTCTATTTGTTCGGCGGTGTTCTCTTACTAGGACGTCAGCCTCTTGTACAAAACGCCTATTTACAGGCCAAACTTCAAAGTCAATACAAACTCATTTTCAAACAAATTTCAAATTGTTTTTCCTTTATCTGTTTTGTTTTGTAAAGAACGTCCAATGTTCATTTTTGATATATGCATTTGACATTAAATTGCTGCTCATAAATATTTACATGCGAAACAAAGGACTAATTACGGGTGATATCAGAAACAGGGCAATAAGATTTGTCTGAGCGGTCTAATTGCTTTGCCCACCAGGTACCAAGATATATATTCAGCTGAAGAATATGGCTAAGATACTTTCACTCCCCCAGAGTAAGACAACAACGGTGGCTCTCCCAGCTGAGACTTGCAACTATGAACAAATCAGCAATGCTCCCCCCAAGCAGAGCTCGTCCACCATCAGCGCTAAAAAGGTTGGGTATCCCCCAGAAGGTCTTAATATTCCCCGGCGGAGTATAAGGATATCCCCCAGCAAACATAAGAGTATCCCTGGCAGTCTTAAATATTCCTCAACAGAATATAAGAATGTTCCCCGACAGAATGCAAGACACCCCCAGTGGAGCCATTTCCCCAGCGCAGTCTAAAAAGCTTCCCCAATGGAGTTGAATCATCTTCCCCAGTAGATTCTGGAAGCTTGTCCCCTGCAGAATACAAATGTATCTCCCCAGCCAAATTCAGAAGGTTATCCTCACAAGAGTCTAACTGGGTTATCCTCAGCAAGTTGCAACTGAAAGATCATCCCCAGCAAAGTTCTTTCTTTCCCCAAGCAGGACTTCTATCCTCAATAAATTCAATATCACCAGCAACGATAATCCATCCCCAACGGAGCTTATCAACAGAATCCCCAGCGGAGTTTTATCATTAAAATCTCAGCAGAACATCTCTTCCCCACAAAGTAACTCCCCACAGAGTAATCTCTTCATCAAGTTTATTCCCCAACGGAGTTCTTCTCTCCTGCAGGTTTATTCTCACAATCATCTTTGTTCATCATCCCCAGCGGAAACGAAGAACTCAACTCTATTCGCCAGCAGTTTCGGGATTTGTTTTCCCCAGCTAAAACATCACATTCCCATACATCATGATACATACATATACGCATCATACGAATACAATCTCATTTATTTTGAGAACTTCATTTCCTGATCCATATCATGCATTGCATATGACTGACCTTTACCTTTCAGGAAAAATGCAGTTAAGTTCTCATCTTAGTCGAAGATCTGACCAGTTCTTAAATCTCAATTGAATTATCATCGGTTGAATTTCAGATAAGGTTCTAAATCTCGACAGTTTCCTCCGTCATAGTGTGGACAAGTTCTATAACCTCATCGGTTTACTCCATTGAGCACGAGACAATTCCTAGATCTTGATGAAGATGTTTCCCTACGTCATAGTGTGGACGAGTACTATAACCTCAACGGTATACTCCATTGAGCACGAGTCAGTTCCTAGATCTAGACAGTTTCCTCTGTCATAGTGTGGACAAGTTCAATAACCTCAGCGGTTTACTCCTTTGAGCACGAGACAGTTCCTGGATCTTGATGAAGATGTTTCCCTATGTCATAGTGTGGACGAGTTCTATAACCTCAGCAGTTTACTCCATTAAGCACGAGACAATTCCTAGATCTTGATGAAGATGTTTCCCTATGTCATAGTGTGGACGAGTACTATAACCTCAGAGGTATACTCCATTGAGCACGAGTCAGTTCCTAGATCTTGATGTTTTCCTCCGTCATAATATGGACAAGTTCTATAACCTCAGCGGTTTACTCTATTGAGCACGAGACAGTTCCTAGATCTTGATGAAGATGTTTCCCTACATCATAGTGTGGACGAGTACTATAACCTCAATGGTATACTCCATTGAGCACGAGTCAGTTCCTAGATCTTGATGTTTTCCTCCGTCATAGTGTGGACAAGTTCTATAACCTCAGCGGTTTACTCCATTGAGCACGAGACAGTTCCTAGATCTTGATGAAGATGTTTCCCTATGTCATAGTGTGGACGAGTACTATAACCTCAACGATATACTCCATTGAGCACGAGTCAGTTTCTAGATCTTGATGTTTTCCTCCGTCATAGTGTGGACAAGTTCTATAACCTCCGCGGTTTACTCCATTGAGCACAAGACAGTTCGTGGATCTTGATGAAGATGTTTCCCTACGTCATAGTGTGGACGAGTACTATAACCTCAACGGTATACTCCATTGAGCACGAGTCAGTCCCTAGATCTTGATGTTTTCCTCCTTCATAGTGTGGAAAAGTTCTATAACCTCAGCGGTTTACTCCATTGAGCACGAGATAGTTCCTAGATCTTGATGAAGATGTTTCCCCCTAATTGAATTATGAACAGGTTCTTAAAATTCAGCTGAGGCATTCTCCCAGTTGAAGTACAGGCAGGTTCCTAAATTTCAATGAAGTTAGACTTCCCCAGTGGAATCTTCTACAACAACAGGTATGCAAGTTTTCGCTAAGGAATCTCTTATGCGATCGACACTCCTGCAGATGGCATCTATAAGCCCATCCTCCTACCAACAATCTCCAAATGGCATATGTAAGCCCATTCCTGACATCACAATGCTGATACTTCACCATGCGAGTGCAAATTTCTGGGCACTCTAGTGTTCAATTATCTTCCACCCTCGGATCACGAAAGGCTCGAAAGCCAATCTATATCCTCAGGTTTAAGAAAATTGAACAGGGGCAACTGTTGCACCCCAAAATTTTCCCTCTCATGTTTCCAAAAGCCTTCCACTTGCATGGTTGATCACAAACTCTTGCCTAAGGAAAAGGAAAGTTTTTGAGTGATGCTTCGATTTGCATTCTGAAGAAGCACTTCGATTGGAATTCTGAAAGATCCTTCGATTGGCATTCTGAAGGAGCATTTCGATTGGCACTCTGAAGAAGCATTTCGATTGGCATTCTGAAAGATCCTTCGATTGGCATTCTGAAAGGAGCATTTCGATTGGCATTCTGAAGGAGCACTTCGATTGGCATTCTGAAAGATCCTTCGATTGGCATTCTGAAGGAGCATTTCGATTGGCATTCTGAAGGAGAACTTCGATTGGAATTCTGAAAGATCCTTCGATTGGCATTCTGAAGGAGCATTTCGATTGGCACTCTGAAGAAGCATTTTGATTGGAATTCTGAAAGACCCTTCGATTAGCATTCTGATGGAGTATTTCGATTGGCACTCTGAAGAAGCATTTCGATTAGCATAAGGACAAGTACTTCGATTGGAATTCCAAAAAGTTCCATTCGAAGAAGCATTCAAAGGGTCCATTCGAAGAAGCTTTCGAAAAACATTCGAAGGAGGTTATCAGCCCATCCAAAAGGAGCATTCGAAAGAAGCCATCAGCCCATTCGAAAGGGAGTGTTCGAAGGCCAGCTGCTTGTCATTCAAAATTCAAAAAGGGACAGGATCCCATGTGTTTAGCCAACGTTACAAGCTTTCATTCATGGCTTTCAAACACACAATTAACGTTACGAATCCTCCTTCATGGTTGTCAAAACACATATTCAAGGTCATTTAAACCTTTGTCTTCCTGTCCCCTCCACCCCCTATATATAAAGAATTCACAAATGCTGCAAAAAAAGGATACAAGAAAAATATACAGAAAAATAGAAGACTTGGAGAGACGCTGCCCAGAATTTTCCAAGCCAAAGCTGCCACCCAGCGAGCACCTCCTCCCTCAGAACTACAGGTCGAAGCACCTCTGTTTGGTAAAAGAAAAATCTAATCTCAAGCTTACTCTCAAATTCATTTCGATTGCATATTCATATTTTTTCTGTTTGTGAATGATTTAATGTGCTTCATGTGAGCTACAGTGCAGAGTTGAGATTGTGCCATTGCTTGGGCACAATCTGAGTTTATCCTTCGAATCCCAGGATAAAACAAACCCAGACCCAGGTTCAGCAGGTGCGAATAAGAGGAGATTCGAACCAGAGGGGTTAAGTCCCCCCTGGACTTTTAATATGTGTTTCGTTTTGCAGGAACCTCATGCTCAGCTTCTTGTTCAGAGCTTCGAGACTCAACAGTTTAGCTTCGAACTGGACCCAGGACTTCCAGTTTGAAGGATGACATGTCCAGATTGAACCCCCTCAGAGTGCAGCCCCTCATGCACCTTCGATCCAGCCTCTTCACTAGGTCGAAAGACAGCCTGCCTCTCTTTCGACCCAGACCTCCAGAATTACTTTTTTTCTTCTTATTTTGCTTCCTGGCCCATTTGTACTCTGTTTATTTTGTTTCCGTTTATTCCTTTTAGTTTCAGTTCTAATTAAAAATCATAAAAAATAAACAACTTAGAATTAGGATTTAATTTAATTAATCATTTTAACTTATTTTCTCAAATTTTAAAATCAGTAGACTTAGGTTTATTCAAATTAAATCTTTTTTCATAAACAAAAATACAAAAAATATTAGGTTTGTTTTAGAATAAATTTTAATCAGTATTTTTAATTAATTAAATTGGACTTAACTGAATATTTAGCATTTTCTCAAAAAAATAAAATAAAACAACAAAAAGATTATATGCTTAGGATTTTTTTAAATCTCATGCGCGTTTATTTTATTGTAACTGCTTATTATTCCCCCAAATTTTGGACATGTAAATAATCCCCTCCCCGAAGCCTTGTAATAGCGTAGGATTTACAATTTTTGCACTTTAAATTCCTGTATATATATTAACTGCTTAGATGTATGCTAACTAGGATTGTATGACAAGATCTAAAAACAAATGGTAGAACACCTAAAAATACAAAGATAATATAAACTGAAAATTGACACACTTGCACATGCCACTCCTAGGGTACACCTCATTTGGTTGCCTCAAATGTGGTCATTAAGTATAGGATGTTTTAGAGGTCGTCCTTTTGTCCCAAGATCATAAGTTGCCTCGATAAAAAATGATCTAAGACATTAGGATTACCACTAAAGCGTCCTAATGTTGCTTTAGTGACCACAAGTCCCTTAAATCGAATTGACCCGAAAACTCCAACGACGGTGCTACCTACTCTTTAATAGTGGGATAGCACTGTCTAAAGGACATTTGCACAATTAAATTCCTTTTTGAGTAGGTAGAGGTTCTTAAGTACTTGCTCCTTTTAAAAACAAAACAAAACTTTTTGCACCTACACTTTCTCCAAAAACAAAACTCTTTTCAAAACCCACAATCACAAAGAAAATCAAACCTTTTAAAAACATAGTGAGCAAGTACCTAAGAGCCCGTGGATAACCACGGATAGAAAGGGTGATAACACCTTCCCTTTCTATAATCTACCTCCCGAACCCGAGAAACATCTCGAAAAGGAATTTTTTCTGTGCTTTTGTCCTTTCCCTTGTTGGATAAAATAAAAGATGGTGGCGACTCTTGCTTACCGTGACACTTTGCGAAAACAAACGCAAATGCAAACCATCATATTAAAAAAAATAGTCAGTTCTCATTCCCACCGATCACACCACCCTTTCGGGTTTTCGATTCACCGGGATGCCCATTTTTGCCCAAGTCACCCTTTCTGGTTTTCAACTTGTCTGGTCGTTTTATGCGTAGTATCTTTTGACTATGTCTGCAATCGCAGGGTGCGGCAGGTCATCACCGTCCATGGTTGTCAGAATCATTGCCCCACCAGAAAAGATGTTTTTGATTACAAATGGTCCTTCGTAAGTAGGAGTCCATTTGCCCCTGAGATCACTTTGCGGAAAGATGATCCGCTTGATTACAAGATCCTCGACTTGATATACTTGTCTCTTGATTTTCTTGTTGAAAGCCTTGATCATACGTTTTTGGTACGCCTGACCATGGCAAACAGTAGTAATTCATTTCTCGTCAACCAAGTTAAGTTGATCAAGCCGGGTTTGAATCCAATCGTCTTCACTCAAACCGGCATCTTTCATGATTCTCAAAGAGGGAATCTGAACCTCGATAGGTAAAATAGCCTCCATGCCGTATACTAAAGAAAAGGGTGTTGCCCCAGTTGAAGTGTGTGATGTGGTACGGTACCCGTGCAGAGAAAACGGTAACATCTCATGCCAGTCCTTGTAAGTGAATGTCATCTTTTGAATGATCTTCTTGATATTTTTGTTTGCGGCTTCAACAACACCGTTCATCTTTGACCGATAGGGAGATGAATTGTGATGTTGAATCTTGAACTGCTTGCACAGAGCGGTGATCATAGTATTGTTCAAATTTGTACCGTTGTCCGTGATGATCTTGTCGGGGATACCATATCGGAATATGAGGTTCTGCTTGATGAAGCGGGCAACCATATTCTTTGTAACAGAGGTGAAGGAAGCTGCTTCGACCCACTTGGTAAAGTAATCAATGGCCACCAGGATGAAACGGTGTCCATTGGATGTTGTAGGCTTAATCTCTCCAATCATGTCAATTCCCCCACGTCGCAAATGGCCAAGGAGCTGTTAAGACATTGAGAGGAACTGGAGGAATATGTACCTTGTCAGCATAGATTTGGCATTTGTGACAAGTACGGGAATGTTGATGACAATCAGCTTCCATGGTAGACCAGTAGTAGCCTGCCCTTATAATCTTCTTAGCCATCGTGTGACCGCTCGAGTGGGTGCCAAAGGTGCCATTATGTAGTTCAGCCATGATCTGCTCAGCTTCGACCTTGTCCACACAACGGAGTAGGACACAATCAAGATTGCGCTTGTATAGGATACCATTTCTCAGAAAGAACTTGGCTGCGAACCTCCTTAAGAACTTTTTTCCGTTGACTAAAGCTCCTTCAGGATATTCTTGTGCTTCGAGATACCTTTTGACGTCATGAAACCAAGGTCGGTCCACCATTTCTTCGGTATTAATCTCATGACAATGTGCTGGTTTGTCCATTCGTTCAATGGTGATTTGAGGTGCCTCATTATCCCAATTAAGTTTAAACATGGATGACATTGTAGCTAACGTATCCGCCAATTGATTCTCTTCTCGCGGGAAGTGCTCGAAGGTAATCTGCTCGAAATGTGGTAACAATGTCAGGACATGTTCTTTGTAAGGGATGAGGTTAGGGTGTTTAGTATCCCACTCTCCTTTGATTTGACTGGTAACCAAAGCTAAGTCCCAAAATACAATCAAGGATTTGATTCCCAAGTCAATAGAAGCCTTGAGACCAAAGATACAAGCTTCATACTCGGCCATGTTGTTGGTGCAGCTGAAGCAGAGTCTAGTAGTGAAAGGTGTATGGAAACCTTCTGGAGAGATAAGTACCGCGCCGATACCATTGCCAAGTGCATTTGAAGCACCATCAAAGTACAGGGTCTATCGGGATCCTTGTTTAGGTCCGTCATACGGTCTGTTATCTTTAATGTTGTCCAAAGTCATAATATCCTCGTCAGGGAAGTCGAACCTCATAGATTGGTAATCTTCGACGGCTTGATGAGCTAGATGGTCATCTAGTACACTCCCCTTTATAGATTTTTGGGTTGTGTACTGGATATCATACTCGGTCAGGATCATCTGCCATCTAGCGATTCTTCCGGATAAAGCAGGCTTCTCGAAGATGTACTTGATCGGGTCCATTTTAGAAATCAGCAGAGTGGTATGTGTCAACATATACTGCCTTAGCCGGCGAGCAGCCCATACCAAAGCGCAGCAAGTTTTCTCGAGCAGTGAGTAGCGAGTCTCACAGTCGGTAAAATTTTTGCTAAGGTAATAAATGGCATGCTCTTTTCGGCCAGACTCGTCATGTTGACCCAGTACGCACCCCATTGAATTATCCAAAACAGTCAGATACATGATTAAAGGCCTTCCTTCGACGGATGGCATCAAGATAGGCGGTTCCAGCAAATACTCTTTGATCTTATCAAAAGCAACTTAACAATCATTGTTCCATTCAACCACCTGATCTTTCTTCAACAGCTTGAAGATTGGCTCACAGGTAAATGTTAGGTGAGAGATGAACCTTGCAATGTAGTTTAAGCGTCCCAATAAACCTCTGACCTCCTTTTCAGTACGGGGGCAGGCATTTCTTGTATAGCTTTGACTTTGGCAGGATCAACTTCGATGCCTTTGTTACTGACGATAAATCCCAAAATTTTACCGGACCTGACTCCGAAAGTGCACTTGCTAGGGTTCAGTCTGAGCTTATATTCCTTTAACCTGACAAACAGCTTTTGCAGATGGTCGAGGTGTTCTTCTTCTGTCTGTGAATGGGCTCTCATGTCGTCTACGTAGACTTCGATTTCATGATGTATCATGTCATGAAATAAAGCTACCATGGCTCGCTGATAGGTTTCCCCTGCATTCTTCAGTCCGAATGACATCACTTTATAGCAGAAGGTACCCTACTGCATAACAAAAGTAGTCTTCTCCATGTCTTCGGGGGCCATTTTGATCTGTTTGTATCCCGAGAATCCATCCATGAAGGAAAATACCTTGTGTTGAGTTGTGTTGTCAACCAAGATGTCAATGTGTGGTAGTGTAAAATCATCTTTAGGGCTATCCCTATTTAAGTCTCTGTAGTCCACACACATTCTGACTTTTCCGTCCTTCTTAGGTACGGGTACAATGTTAGAACCCATTATGGATAGGAAGTAACAGCTAAAAAGCCAGCATTGAACTGCTTCATCACCTCAGCTTTGATCTTTTCGGACATGTCGGGCCTCATTCGGCGGACTTTCTGTTTGATTGGTGGACAGTCTTCTCTTGTAGGGAGACGGTGAACCACAATATCTGTATCTAGTCCCGACATATCTTTATAGGACCAGGCGAAAATCTCGACAAACTCATTCAACAGCTGAACTAAGCGCTATTTGACACTTAGCTCCAGGTTGGCACCCACTTTAACCTCTTTTCTGTCTTCCTCTGTTCCCAAATTGATAGTCTCTAACAACTCTTCATGGGGTAGAATAGCCATTTCTTCTTGTTGCAAAAGTCTAGCTAACTCTCCAGGCACTTCACAGTCTTCATCACCTTCGTACTCGGCATGATTGACCAAATCTTCAGAGTTACTGAAGGCCAAAGCAGAATAGTCACCCATGGAATCCGAAGTGGATGGGTACCTGCATTTTGTGAGTGTGGGTGTGTGTAAGGGATATCCATCTTTAAACAAAATAAAATGTAAAAAGAAAGAAAATGAACACAATAGTTTATAGATGAAAACGTCCATGATTCATTAAAAATGGCATATGAAAATGAAGAATCAAAACCCTTACAAATGGACCTATATTCCCCGGGTAAGGCGTAAGGAGAAAAGAGTGTACGAATTGTTTAAAAGTTATTACAGACCAACATAAATGTTTCAAAAGATAAATTACTGATTGATGAAAGTAATGGGAACAAAGTCTTTCGCCTCCCAGTTGTTTAGTCCTCCTTCAATGGTTGGAAAGATCCAATCTTCAAAGTTTCCTTCTTCATCATCATCTTCTAAAGCATGAACCCCGTGATGAGTGATCTTTAAAGGTGGTCCTCCATCCCGGGAGTGACGCACAACTTTCTGGCTAGCAGCAGTGAAACCCAATCCGAACTTGTCTGTCTTGTGAGGAAAATCTGGCAGTTGACCCCATACTGTACTTCCTCCCTCTTTAATTACAGCCTACACATCTTTAAGGGATGACATCCGGGACACAGGTTTTGTAATGATGGGCACATCAGTCATTATCTTGGCTACCGCAACCTCAGGAGAAACCTCTTCAAAGTGTTGAAAAGGTGTTTCTATGAATTCACCATCTAACTCCATGTAGCGGAAAGAGTTAAGGTGGCTTATCATATACTCCTCCTCACCATGAACTATTATAATCTTACCCTGGACTGGGTATTTTAGCATTTGGTGTAGAGAAGAAGTGACTGCCCCAGCGTTGTGGATCCATGGCCTTCCCAACAAGCATGAATATGAAGGACGAATGTCCATCACATAAAATGTAGAGTTGAAAATTTCCGTTCCCACCTTGATTGGGATGTCTACTTCTCCGTGAACCATCCGCTTGGAACCGTCGAAGGCTCTAACAATGATATTATTGGGCTTTAGGGTCAAACCTTCACAGTCCAATATGTCCAATGCTTTCTTTGGTAGAACATTTAAAGATGAACCGGTATCAACTAGAACATGAGAAAGTGTGGTCCCTCTGCATTCTACCGAGACATGCAGCGCATCATTATGCTTTCTTCCCTTAGGGGTCAAATCAGCATCAGAGAAGCCAAGACCATTGTCGGCTGTAAGACTAGCCACGCACTCTTGAAACTGATCCGCAAAAGTTTCTTGAGGCACGTGTGCCGTCTTTAGAAATTTGATCAAGGCTTTGGCATGAGCCTCGGAGCAGAGCAATAGAGCCAGCATAGAAATTTTTGAAGGGGTTTTCCCTAGCTGCTCTACGACATCATAGTCGCTCTTCTTAATTATCTTTAAAATCTCCTCCATCTCCTTTTGGGTGGTCTCGGGGATAACCAAATTCTGAGCCTTCGTCCTGACAGGCGCCTCTTGGATTCCCTTACCTTTATCAGCAGTAACAACAGAGGGTATAGCTTCGGGAGCATCAATTTATTCAATAACCGGACTCTGCACAGATATCTTGGCAGGCACAAGAGCACTTGAGGGTCCGAAGACTGCCCGTGCAGGAGCAATCTCCGGAGAGAAGATTCTTCCGCTACGAGTTATCTTACTTGTCCCTGCAATATTCCCTATGTCAGGAGTTTCTTCATCGAGTTCTCTTGGACTGATTTGATCTGTTTAACACCATGGTAGAAGATCTCTCCTCCATAATTCCATGGTATCATCTTGTTGGACTTATATGGGATAGGCCCCGACATGGTAATCTTTAGTGGTACAAGCTTTGGATCAGGCGTAATCTTAACAGGCCTTTTGCAGGTCTTGGAAAGATTATCGGAAATGGTGATTATAGCAATGTCATTGATTGGAGTAATAAAGGTAACATGAGTAACATGAGTGATAGTAGCAACAAGAGTTTTCTGAAAGAGGATCTCTTGAGTATCCATCAGGCATTGGATGCCTGATTTCAACAGTGGGCAGTCGGATTACAAGGTTGAACAGAAGTAACAATCTTTTTCACATCTCGGGAAAATCTCGGCTTTCAACAGATTCATTTTAATCATTGGCAACGGAGTTATTAATTCATCAACAGCGGTAACATGAATATCTTCCACAATAGCATGGACATTATGACCATGTTTCGGCATAGGAGCGGATATCACATTAGGTTTTTCAGGGGCATCAAACTCTACCTCCTTGGCATCTATCAAATCTTGGATCTTGTTTTTAAGGGCCCAACAGTTGTTGGTGTCATGCCCTACACTGTCTGAATGGTATGCACATTTTGCATTTGAATGATAATAGGGAGAAGAGGTATTTGGGTTTTTCGGCGCTTCTTTCAGGTTGGTAAGGTTTAACTTTAACAGATGAGGGAGGACCTGAGCCGGTGTCATATTGATCTGGGGGAATTGTCGTTGTGGCATTTCTACCCTTTGTTGGTTAGCTCTTGGTTGATTGCTGCGAGGTTGATCGACTGAGGAGTTCTGGATCATTACAGCCCCCACTGTAGGTCGGCGCTCTATTCTCCCTTGATTTCTCTGGGTGTGAACAGCAGCAACTTCCTTCTTGGTTGGGAAGGTCTTCTTCATAGCAGTGGAAGTGGAGGCCTCCTTCTGAATTTTACCACTCTTAATGCCAGCTTCGACCCTTTCACCAGTCAGAATTAATTCGGTGAACCCTACAGATGAGCTCTCGATCAAGTGATTGAAGAATGGACCTGACAGAGTCCCTAAAAACATGTCAACCATCTCTCTATCCGACAATGGTGGCTGCACCCTACCAGCCAGATCACGCCACTTCTGGGCATACTCCTTAAATCCCTCATTAGAGGCCATACCCATACTCTGTAGTTGAGTACGAGTAGGCGCTAAATCTGCATTGTATTGGTATTGTCGGTAGAAAGCAGCAGCTAAATCTTCCCAGTTATGAACATCAGATCTCTCAAGTTGATAGAACCAGTCCAATTGCGTACCCGACAAACTATCTTGAAAAAAGTGGACCCACAGATCCTTATCAGAAGAGTGAAGTTGGATCTTTCTGACGTAGGACCTCAGATGCATCTTTGGACAGGACAAACCGTCATATTTAGCAAATGTAGGTACTTTGAACTTGGGAGGAATGACGATTCCAGCAACCAACCATAGTTCTTCGAAATCTAGCCCAGGTACCCTTTGCACTTCCTTGGCTGCTAGCCGGTCTTCAAGATTCTTATACTTATCATCCGCTGGAGGGTACTGCTGTTCGGAGTAATCTTCATCCTCTTCCTCTTCTTCTTCTTCAACTTCAGATTCGGAGGGAATTGCAACTCCCTTTCCTTTACCAACCCCTTCGTCGGACGTTGAGGGGAATTCCAGAACTCTCCTAGCCTGATGCTCAAATCTTCTTCCTATAGTGGCCACACCAATTATTTTCTTTTTCTTCTTTTCTGGTTCCTTCTCTTTCTCTAACAATGCTTTAAGATCTTCTTGACCCTTTGCTAAGGTCATGAGGAGTTGTTGGAATTGCGAATTATGTGCTTGCAGATCTTTAACCGTCTGCTCTATATCCATCTTGCTGAAATAAACAACAGAAAGATAAGGAAACCTGGTGTGAAGACCTGTTTATGCATATGATGAATGATATGTTATTCATGTAATGCATTCAAGGGTTCAGAAATTCAAACTTGTTGCAAACAAAAAGAACGCACGTCATATTAATAAGAAGAAATTTGTTAGTACATAAATGCCCCATGGGCAAAATATTACAAAGCT
Organism: Vicia faba; assembly: GCA_948472305.1. Lineage (NCBI taxonomy): Eukaryota > Viridiplantae > Streptophyta > Magnoliopsida > Fabales > Fabaceae > Vicia > Vicia faba. The sequence goes on along the minus strand of OX451738.1, from coordinate 46,789,751 downwards.
TCTTAATTTAAAAATACGCTGCGCATCCTCTTTGGTGCGATGTAAGTGTTGAGAGTCTCCTCTTCGTGAAGTCGGCGGGTAAGTTCCAAAACCTTCTTCTCACTGGCATATAAGCTGGCTTCAAAAGTATTCCTTTCTTCTTTGAGTTGTATCCAACTCTTTTGCAATTCTTCCAATGATGTTGGCATGTCTGGATGTAGGAGGGTGTATGGAACCTCTCCTTCCATAACAGGCTCTTTGATCACGGGGAGAATGTGAGGGTATGGCATCAAAAGACTCTGGGTGTGGGTTCGTACCCACTTGAGATAAGGTTCAAGGGGGATGGAATTCTTATGCCCCAGTGTCTTACTATCCACTTTGTTGGGTATCCTCCATGCTCGGATAAACCTTTGTCGAAGTCCTTGAGCGTTGTTGTCGAAGTCAAAAACCAAGTCAGGAATCAGCATATCATGAGGGCCATCCCTTCGAGCATACCCAAATTGCCTCAGAGATAAACATGGGTTATAGGTAATTCCTCCCCTAATGCCAAGTAGTGGGACATTAGGGAATTCCCCATAACGATCAATGATGATGACATTTTCTCTGGACCGAGAACACCAATGAACATCAGAGTGTGTAAGAGTCATCAATCGTTGCGACCACCTCAAGCCTTGTTCATTCTTCAAGACTGACTGGGGAAGGTGAGAAATAAACCACCTTGCTAGAAGAGGAGTACATCACATGAGAACACCTCTTTTCCTCACTGTTCGTGTGTGAAATGAGTGTAGGATGTCCCCAAGCAATGTAGGCACATGATTCCGAGATATGAAAATCTTGACAGCATTCACATCTATAAGCTGATCATGGTTTGGGAATAAGACCAACCCATAGATGAGAAGTGCTACAATCTCCTCAAAAGCTTGCAGATCTAGAGAATTCCAACAGTCTTGTGCCTTCTCAAACAAAAACTTTTCCAAGAAACCCTTGACACCACTTCTGGTTTCCCAATGACCTTTGATATCAGATGGTGGCAAGTGTAAGGCTTGAGCAACATCTTCAGGCTTTGGTTCTCTTTCCATACCGTTGTAGGGTGGTTGATGAAGAATAGGAATCCTCAGAAGTTGATAAAATTCCTCCAAAGTAGGTACTAGTTGGTAATCAGGGAATGTGAAACAGTGGTGTAGGGGGTCAAAGAACTGGAAGAGGACTTTCACCATGTCTTATTCAATGTTGGAGTTGACCAAGTTGAGCAGTCTACCATGTCTTTCACTGAAGAGAGAATTCTCTGGAATATTGGAAGCAAGCTCCTTGAGTTGAGAAGGGATTCTCACAAGGTTGACCTGAATTGTTTTTCTGCGGAGTGATTCCATGACCTACAAAACAGGAACAAAAATGAAGATCCAAACCCTTGAAATGGTTAGTGGATGCATATGATGCTTTATGATGTTCATGATGTATGCGCAAGCATATGTACAAGCAAGTCACATAAATTCCTAGTTTCAAGCTTGCATGGGGTTTCATAGGTAAGTACCCTCTTGAAGTTAGTTGGCTCAACCTGTCCTATAAATAGTAACCAGGTTCTAAGGATCTCAATATCACTGGATTATTTTCTGTGTTCATTGTTTCAGTTTAGCCACTTAACTAGCGACCGGAGTATTCCAAGAAAGCAACCCTCAATGAGTGTAGTATCGAGTATCTACCAACTTCGGACTGCACCAAAGCCGGTCATCTCACTACCCCTAACAAAAGGCCAAGATGGTCAAGTAAGGTTCTAAGAGTTCATTAGTGCTTCATGACATCACTCAGCGGCCCTATATTCTCTTTGATTGACTCAAAGGCTACCAGTACCCACAAATATGTCGCACTAATATAGTTATTGCTTCAACCATGTCGGTATACCCCGCACAGTGTCCACAACGTATTTCTATTTACCTATGAATGTTTCCTAAATACGGGTAGAGGATTCAAAACCCAAACAAGAGAACCAAATGTAAAGCAATCAAAGCAAACAAGATAAGCATGCAAAGGTGATCTAAACCCTAAGGTTACTCCACTTTTAGAATTTCCCCAGCAGAGTCACCAATTCTGTGATACGGTGGGAGAACTGACTTGAGGTTTTGCGTTTGGTGTTTGCAAATGTTTCGGTTTAGCAAGAGTCGCCACCGACTTTTTATTTTATCCTAAGGAAAGGTCAAAAAGCACAGGAAAGACCTTTGAGATGTTTTCTTGGGTTCGGGGAGTAGATTATGAAAAGGGAAGGTGTAAGCACCCTTTTCATCCATGATTATCCATGGGCTTTTAGTTACTTCTTTAGATCACTTGCTTTGCTTTTTCAATTGTTTGAAATGGTGCTTTGTGTGTGGTTTTGAAGGATGTTTTGAAAAGAGGCCATCGTTGTGGCAACCTTTGTAATGATTCTTGTTTGAATGTATACAAAGGTGTTTTGTCTTTTTGAAAATATTTCAATGTTTTGAAAGTTTGATTTGGAAAATGTTTTGAAATTGTGTTGTGAAGTGTGTTTGGAAATAACAAGGATGTTTTTGCAAGCTTTGATCAAGTAACTAAGAGTTGTCTACCCTATTTTACTCAAAGGTATTTCCTACACATTTTTAACCCTTTTGACAGTGTTGTTTTACCATTGCATTTGGTAAACAACCTTGTATTAGGATGTTAAACGGGACAGGCGCGGGTCATCGTATAGACCATGATAGCAATTGTGTCAAGTATTTTTGGCAAATTTTTGAGGGACTTGATCATTTTGTTTAGGCAACCAAGATAGCGTCATCAAGGGACTATGATCTTTTATTTTGTTATTGTTTTGCCAAAGTACCCAACATGCATAACATTGCCCATTTTTTAAGGCAACAAGTGGATTGTAACCCTAGGGGTGCAAGTGTGCATTTGTGTTTGATTTTCATGCATTTTTGTCTTTGTATTAGGTCAAGCTACTTGTTGATTTTGGAATTTTGCATACAAACCCTAATCTCTAATCATGGCATAATTGAAAGCGTAAAGTGCGAGAATTAAAAGTCTAAGCTATTACAACATGATTATGGGGATGGGGGTACAATCTTTGAATGAGGAATATTTGACAAGAATTTAAACCCCTAATTTTACTATTACATCCAAATTGAATAATGCATAAATAATAAATGGACAATATTTAAATAAACAAAATAAATAAAATATCAAATAATATGAATTATGCAAAAAGAGGTTTTGTTTATTTATGTATGTAAAAATATTTAATGTAAAAATAAAGAAATAAATAAAAGATTAATTTTATTTGGTTAAGGGTAAAACCCTAATTTTCTTTAAGAAAATAACTATATTAATTATATTATTTATATACAATAAATAAAATAATGTGTGTACAAAAATTAAATATATTTAGAAAAAAAAAGTATTTTTTAAGTATAAATAATAATAAATAAATAAATAAAGTATATTTTCCATGTTTTTATCCTCAAGCATTTATTAAGTAAAATAAAAGTATATATGTATTTAAACATGTATAAAAAATGACATAAAATATATACAAAAAATAAAAATAAAAATATTTAGTATAATACATTATTTAAATATAAATAAAAATATAAAAGTATGATTTTTAATATTTTATTTCTAAGTTTTTATTAAAATAAAATAAAGATATATGTTCATTAAATTACTTTTATGTTTAGAAAAATAAAAATAAAATACAAAATAAATGTGAAAATTTATAAAATAATTTTTTGAGTATTTTTTATATTTGGGAATAATAAAATATAATCAGAATTGAAAACAAAAATGCCAAAATATAAAATAACAAGAAATTGGGTCTGGGGGTGCAAAAAGTAAAACGGGGTGTCAAAAACAAGTCCAGACCAAGCCCAGCCCACCACTTCATCTTCAACCTCTGACTTTCAAAAAAATGTGCGCGCCCTGTACAACTGCCAGATCCTGTATACGAGCTTTATTGCAAAAACACATAACATCAAAGTTGTAGAGCATTTCAAGACGAATCCAACCATATAAACAACTTGTCTTAACTCTCAAAGACCAGAGAGAATTTCTCTGGCCCTAAAATCTAACCTAATTTTTTCAGTATGTTCATGGATCAAATTCTCTTAGCATGCTTAATATAAATGAAAACTAAGCATATGTACAACTTCATGGCTATGAATACTACATTTCTTATTCAAAAACCTAAGGCTAAATGTTCCTAAATAGAGAGATAGGAAGTTGACAAAAACCTGTTTCAGCTGACTTCGTGTATGGCAATGTGGAGCTTTTCAACAAGGCCTGAGATGTCTGGGAGCTTGCTTGAACTTCACTTTACCTTCCCCAATGTCTAGCTTGCCTTGAATGTACTTGAATCAACCTACAGAACTCAACCTGCACAAGCTCAAAATGAAAATGGAAAACCCTGTAAATGGAGTTACAATTGGTGTTTGAGGTTTGGGATAGCTTGGATGGATTGAATGGAAGGTGTTTGAACCAACTTGGGGCAAAACGCACGAGCAAAATGAGCTATGGAAGTCAAGTTGCAGATGCTGCCCTACTTTGCCAATGGAAGGTGATTTCTGGCTAGGGGAGGTTTGAAGGCTCAAGAGATCGTGTTTCTGGCTCATAGAGGTGTGAGAAAGATGGTTCAAATGTTTGCACAAGGTTTCTTTGGGTGATGTTCAAGTTTTCATGTTTTGGACATGTTTCTTGTTTTTGAAGCAAAATGTGGGAAGTGATTGAAACAGGCCTGTACAGGCTATCCTTATGCTTGCACACTTTGCCTTTGGCCCCTCCAACTTGTAGATTTGATTTGCTGTATGAGATATGGACCAATGCTCAAGGGATTCAGTTTTGACATAAAGCACATTTAAGCAAAAATGGAAATGTACCTTTTTCTACTTAGGGATTAATTTTGTGTACAATGTCCTAATGACCAAAACAATGCCTTAGACCAATGGATTTGCATTAAATTATTGAGTGTGGAATGGTTTAGAGGCCTGTAAACTAGTACAAAACATGCTGTCTTGAAATTGCAATTTGTATGAACATGAACATGCCATGGATGAAAAGTGAGTTTTTGCCAACTTCAAGCCTTCGATTCTCCCTAACCACAAATGAGTTTGGAGAGTTATTGGACATTTTGGAAATCTTGCAACATGCTCTACAATACATATTTGAAATGCAACTTGAGATTCCAAGTGGAACTATGTGAAAAATGGCCATGAAGGTAGGTCAAAATCCTGCCTAAACTAGGGCAAAATTTCACTAAGTTAAAAGTTTTAGGGACCCTTGTTCCAAAAATCATAACTTGAGATCCAAGCTTCTTTTGGGAAAACTTTGTGAATAAAAGTTGTAGACTTTGTGGAGTACTACAACGTTCATGTTGGAAGTTTTGTTTTAATCCAATTGCATCATGGTGAAAATGTTGGGCAAAGTTAGGAAAAATTAAGAAAATTTCATAACTTAGAAAAATTCTAAGTTATGAAATTTTTCAACTTTAAACCCTAATTTGCAAAAATGGGTTTCTTGATGAACAAGTTTCATGTTTTGACACATCTTGATGAAAAATGACCCTTGGCACTTGATTTTGACCAAAAAGTCAAAGTTTGACTTTTTCAGTGTACAATCAAAATTTGATCAGTTGACTGAAAAATTCATTTGTCAATCCAATGCAATTGAGATCTTTTGAACTTGTTGAATAGGTCAAGATGATGCCATTGAGTCCTTGAGTCCATGCTTGAAATCAATTTGCCATTGGCTAGGTCAAAAGTAAGAAATTGCCTTTGTACAGTCAAAACCCTAAAAATGACCATTTTACCCTTTTGATGATTTGATCAAATTTATTGTGGAGTTGTGGTCCAAACTTGATCAAATGGTTCATATGAGTTTATAATGTTGATGTGGGTCAAAATTCATGAGGTTTGACTGTAAATTGGCCACAGTTGACTTTTTCCCCAATACAGCTGATTTCTAGGTCAACTGTCTGATTGACTGGGTAAAAATTTGATTCAAGGCTTGAAACTTGGTATGAACAAACTTATGAGTCCAACATGAGGTATGAAAGTCACTTTTAGAATTGGAGGTCCAACAATCCTTGTGCAAACTCAAACCCTAATTTAGGTCATCGGTGCAAGGAGATGTCTTGGACAGTGCAAAACCCTAATCCTGTCTGGAGTTCAAGGAGCCTTGTGAGGGGAAATATTGATAAAATTAGAGGGAAAATTTTGGGGTACAACAGCGTACAAAGTCTTTGTCTTTTGAAAATGTTTCAAATGAGTGTGTTGGTGTATAAATTGTTTTTGTTATGAGCAAGCGAGCAACTAGGAGCGAATCTACCTACTCAAAAGGTCTTAAATGTTCTTTTCCTCCTCCTTTAGATGTTTATATCTTACCATTGTTTTGGTAAGAATCCCCATCGTTGGATGTGAAGGGACGGGCGCAGAACGCTTATATAGTCATAGAAAGCAACCTATGGGACGTTTTAGCAATGTCGTTTTAGGGACTAGATCGTTTACCGAAGGCAACATCGAGGGTCATCGAGGGACTAAATATTTTATCGAGGGTCTTTGCTAAAACGCCCATGTTTGAGGGACATGACTATTTTTTCCGATAGGAAACAAGTGGGATTACCCTAAGGGATGCATGTGTGCAAAGTGTATTTGATTGCATGCATTTAGTCTTTGATTTTTTTTGGGTAATCTATTTGTTGTTTTTTATCTTGCCATACATACCTTAATTACTAACAATATATGAAAACAATAAAAGTGCAAAAAAGTAAAGTCCTAATTATCTATTACAACCAAATTGAAATAATACACAAGAAATGTAAAATGGATTTGTTTTGTTTAAGCAAAGAAATAAGTTTACTTAAGAAAATCTTTTTGATCCTTTTTGTTCTAAGAGAAATAAAATAAAACATGTGAATATGAAATATTTTTGGTATTTTTTATTATTAAAAGCTAACATAAGATAAATAAGAGAAAAAGGAGTCAGAATCAGCACATTGTTGAAATGAGAAGGAATAGAAGTTCTGACTCTGATACGCTGCAAGAGAGAAAATGTTAGTAGGAAAGTAGAGGGTCAGAAGTTCTGGGCTTGGGTGTACCAAGTTCTGAGGTTGTTGGGAACAAAGGAAAACATAGAAGTTCTAATTGTTGAAGGGGTTCAGAAGCTATAGTGTAGCTGGGAACCTAGAAGTTCATATGTCACTGGCAAATCAGAAGTTCTGGCTTTTTTGAGAGTGAGGTGATAATGTTGTTGGGCGAGGTTGTCTAGAAGTTATGATTTAGGAATATTGTTTGACAGATACATGGGTGAAAATGTCACTAAACAAACCTAAAAAAGATGCTTCTGGGGCTAGAACCCAGGACCCTTAGGACTAATGCCATATGCGCACACACTGTCTACCACTGGGGTGGCCATACATCTGGTATTAGAAGCATAAACATGCATCACAAAGTAAACTCTGATAATGAACATCATCTCCTTCTCCATGCTAGTCAGAGAATCTGCAACTTATTCTTTTTCTCAACAAAACATAACAAATGCGCACATGGTAGTTATGGCAGGTTTCATCATGTTTCAAAAATAGGATATCAGAACTATGAATCAGAAGCAAGCATGAATTTGCTAATCCTAATTGTGATTCCTAATTTCTTCAAGAAGTTCTGAACTAAAATTCTCTCTACTTAGGCAAACATGGATGAAATATATGAACATATACAGAATCAGAGTCAGGATGTCTACATTGTATTTTTGAACATCCAAATCTAACAATGCTTAAGTAATGTAATGAGAGTCAGCATAAGTTTACCTTGCAGTTGGAAAATGTCCTGTGAGCTGGAGCCTAATTCTGTCTATTTGTGATGTTCTGACCAGCTTCCTCACGTGCTCAGCAGGCTGAACAATCTTTAACTTGGGCTATGAATGGCTGGAAAATTCTGGAACAGCCAAGAAGCAAAGTTCTAATTTTTTCGAGGTGGAGGTTGATGGAAAGTGTGTTACAGTCTGAAAACAGAAGTTAGGATGGCTTATAAATGTATATCAAAAACTGTATGGATGACTTGGTCAAGAAACACTTTAGGAAAAATGGAGTTTGAACGTAGGAATAAAAAACTGGCAGGTTTTGTATTTGTGTTTGCAGTTTTGGATTCTTGGAATTTTAGTAGGGTTTCAAGGCTTTTTTCTTCCAATGTTTCCACCCGACCCCCTTCACAGTTACAAATGAAGTTCAATTTATAGGCAATAACTTTGTAGCTTGGAGAAGACAAAAGTAACCACATCATGCTAGCTAGATGGCTTGTTCTTGAAGCAAGATAAACAAGTATGGTGGTTAGCAGCTTTTAGTCGTGCCTAAGCTTGATTTGTAAGCATGAATTAAGGAAAAGTACCCTCAAAAGCAAAAGCAAAGCATGGGCACAACATACTCTTGTACAAAAGTTTTCTTTTTCAACGACAACAATGTACTTCTATGTCACACATGGGGAAATCCTTTGAACAAAAACTCAAAAGTGGTTGTGAGCATTAAATGATGATGAGATTTATCAAACCAGAAATCCTGCAATGTGAGATTATGCATCATAGCTTAATTTTGGTCAGAAGTTCAACATCAGCGCAACTTAGAACCAACATCCAACTTCTGATCCTTTAATCTCTTTGCTCCAGCATATTCTGAGCGAGTTCTCAAACTTTCCAGAAAGCTTATGACATGCTTTGTAAGCCCTCTTTTAATTACTCTTGCAACTTCTGACTGAACCTACGTGGAAACTGGCCCAGAAGTTGTACACAACTTCTGACTTGAAAATGCTCAGAATTTACTAAGTGCCTAAGTTTCAGAGACGTGTCTTTAAAGACGTACAACATGAAATCCCAACACTTCTAGAAGAAGTTTTGTTCTGCAATGTTTTGGGTCTCATTGAGATCTAAAACTCTTGTGTTAGAAGTTCTTTCAGAATCAGCTTTCATCATGGTGGAAATCTGGCCAGAAGTTCTGAATTTGTCATATTTCTTAAGCACTTAGTAAAATTCTAAGTATTTAGAATTTTGACTTTTCCAAAGTAATTTTGACCTTTGAATTTTCTTGATGAAACAAACTTAATATTTCAACATGTCATGATGAAATATGACTCTTGAAAATTGACTCTGATCCAAAAGTCAAAGTTTGACTTTTCAGTATGTAAATGATCATTTTGTCCTTGTGAATGACTTTCTTGGGACATTTGTGATTCAAGGCTTAGAATTGGATGGAAGCAAACGTGAGGGTCCAAGATGATCCTTTGAGAAATGAGAGGGCAAATTTTGGGGTATAATACCATGATATACATATCGCGTTTGATCCATTGGATTAGCTTACTAACGCGTTTTGACTCTCATCCATTGGTCCACATTTTTTTTGACTTTATTTTTTATTTCTGATTTTTATATTTAAATTATTTTAAACTTCAAAAAATCATAGAACATTCATTTCTTGTTCAAAAATTATGAAAAAATTCACAAAACTATTTCCAAATATTCTATTTCTAAATTTTATTTTTTCATAATTTTATTTTTAGATTTGATATTTTTTTATAATTTTTCTTTGTTTTATTTGTTTTTAATTACTTAAAAAAATACTTTTGAACATTTTTAAATTCTGAAAAAATTCATCAACATCATTTCCATTATTTCTTACCTTCTTAATTTTTTTTAGAATTTTATTTTGACTTCTTTATTTTTTTAAATTTTTTGCATTTATTTGAGCAATTTTAATTAGTTTAAAAATAGTTTCTGACTTTAAAAAATTACCAAAAATTTTATATAAATATTTGAGTATATTTCTGATTTTTCTATGGCCTCATTTGATTTTTCTTGGTTGATTTGAATATAATTGCCATTTCCCCTCTTATTTTAATTTTAAAATCATTTTAAAACCTTTTTCTTTATTTTAAATACAATTTTATTTTTTGTATATGAAAATTTGATCATGAGCTTTATTAACATCATTGGAATCAAGGTGTTGAGTCTAACTCCATAAAAATGGATGAATGATTTTAATAATAGTTTAATTATTTTTTTGGTTCAAATGTGGTTTAATTCATCTCTCATCCCTTCATCTTATCCCCTTCTTATTGTGTCATATGTTGTTAGAGGATGATGCAAATATCATCTCTCCAAGAATAGGACACATAAATTGATATTGATCGGCCTCAAAATAGGTGCGACTTCTATATAAGTCCACTTATGATTACTTAACATAGCACTAAATTTTATCCTGATTAGAGAGATGATCATTCGTGGCCCAAACCCATGTTTGTAAGCCCAAGTATATTGATTTGAATCCCTTGATCCAATAAATTTAAGATTCATTGTTAGGAGGTGTTGCACCCCAAAATTTGCCCTCCCATATTCTTCAAGAAATTGCCAAGCCAGGTCACAAAATTCCCCAAGGGTTGTGCAGCTCAACTATCTCCTATACAGTCAAAACTAGGGTTTGGATTCTGATCAAGAAAATGAAGTTTTCAAAGGCCCAATCAAGTCTCACATGCCTACAAATGTGGTCAAGCATCTTCATATCAAGTTTCAAGGCATTCAGCTCAAAATGGCACAGTCAAAACCCTAAATTGCACTACAGTCAACTGTAGGGGCAAAATGGTCATTTGGCAGTCAAAAGTTCAAATTTTTGGTCAACATATCATTTTGAAGCCACAAACATCATTTGATCAATGCTTGATCATGATTCTCAAAATTTGGCTCAGAAATCATCAAAGATGCAAAAGTTACTATATTTGGACAGCTGAAAAAGTCAACTGAAATTGACCAGGGCATAACTTTCACATGGATTATCAGAAAAATTCCATCCAAAGCTCATTTTGAAGAGAAAGACATTTCCTACAACTCATCTTCATACTTCAAGTCCAAGAAATGCTCTCAAAAAAAGTTATCAATTTCAACATTATAGGTCATTTTCAAAAGTCAACAAAAAGGGACTTTAAGTCAAAGGCCATAACTTGAGATCGGTAAATCAAAATGACATGGGACCAAAGGCATTGGTTAGAGGACTCAAAGACCTTTCCAAAATGTCCAAGAACATGTGAAAGGCTTGAAAATTGAGCAAGTTATGCCTTGTGGAAGTTGGGAAATTTTTGGATATTTTGAAAAGTCAACTTTGATTCAAATGGTCTAAAATTGCTAATGGGCCTATTTTTCTTCCATGATTCATCACTCCAAGCCTATGCACGACCACTTGGCCCAAAGGGAAGCATTTTCTCATTTTTTATTTATTTATTTTAATTTATATTAATATTAATTCATTTAAATTATTTAAATATGTGAAAAATATCTACTTTGACCTAAAAAATCTTTTTATGCATGTTTTGCTTTCAAAATCTCGTGCACATCCCAAACATGGAAAGAATTGGACTAATTGATCATAATTGATACAAAATGCACATGAAAAAGATTCAAAAAAGATCCTTAAAATCCAATATTCAAAAACCATTAATTCATTGGATTTGATCAAGTTTTCTTAACCTAATTGTCTCACTACATATGCAGGATCACAAACCTAATGGCATTAGACTCTAAGCTGCGCAGGAAGAGGCATATCAAACTTGGAATTTTCATCAAAAAATTCAAAACTGAAAAGCACTCTAGAGGTCGATTCAAACCCTACAATTCATTCCATTGGCTTCCTTGAGTCTCCTTGATCATACTCCAATCAAAAACAACAACAAAAGCTCCAAGAATCGGTAATAAGGACCCCTCCTGTACAGAGAAAAAGTCACCATCGTGCTTTGCATTCTAGACATTTTCATAGCATCCTAATCATATATTTGTGTTCCTCATGATGTTCTAAAGCTAACCCACACATTTAATTTGATTATCGTGCTGTATATACAATTTCGCCATGGCCAGTTTCTAGGGTTTGCAGGTCTTTCAATTTAGGGCTTTCCAGCCAAGGCAAAATCAGGACTCCTGAGTATCACCATTGGAATCACCATGCCCAAACGAACAAAGACCAACCCTCGCGCCTAATTTATGTTTGGAGATGAACTAATCGCTATTTTTTCAAAAGCTGTCTAATGAAACGCATGAAAAACGTTGCCTTTGAGTTTTGTTTTACAGGGGTGGTGAGGACGATGATGTGGTGTCAACCAATGATTCGTTCATTCAAAGTTTCGCGCGCTTCAGTCACTAACGCGTTGTTTTTTTCTTATATGATTTATTTGTTTATTATATAACAAATGGGTTAAGTGGCACAGATGGAAAGCGAACGCATGGGCAATGCACAAGACCTGGGTTCGATCCCCAGGTCTTCAATAATTTCAATATTATTTTCTTGTTCACATTCACATGCAGCGTCAGTATTGATGTACACCATATGCCTCAACATCCAAAGAGCCACGCGTCTAGCTGCTTCAAATCAATGGCCTGGATCTGAAGAACACGTACACAAGAGTCAACGTACCAACATGTTGCACAAAAAAGTCAATGGATGCAGAGCTATTGGGCCTGATTTGCTGAACCAAAACCCCCAATTTGGGGCTACCCCCCCCTGGTTTGCTATCATCATTTTTTTTTTCTCTTATTCTTGTTTTAATGTTAATTTTTACTTTTAATTACATGTTTATTTAATTAATTATTTTTTTTTACAATATATAAAAACATCCTAAAAAATAGAAAAGGCAAAAATATAATATTTATTTTATCTTAATTATTTTTCATAAAAAAAATTTGCATGTAAATTAGTTAATTTAAATTAGGGTTTAGTGTTAATTCTTTTCATAACAAAAATACAAAAATATAAAATTTAGGTTTAATTGTTAATTTTGATTCTTTTTAATTCCCCTTTTTTACAATAATAATATTTAATTTATTTATTTTCATAAATTAAAAAATGCATGTAAATTAACTTAGGTTTAAATAGGTTAAAAATTCAATATTTTTCTTAATAACTCAAAAATAAATAGATTTAGGGTTTGACATTTTATGTTAATTATAATTAATTCTCTTTTTTCCATTAAATCTTAAAAAACACCAAAATACTAAAAAACATTTTCTTTTAATTTTTAATTTTAATTTCTTATTAATTTTAATTTCGCAAAAGGGTCCAACGCCCATGTTCGTAATTTATTTAATTTCGCGCATTTATTTTATGTCGTTTATTATAATTATGTAATTCTCCCAAAGCGTTGTAACAATTTATACTTTTCGCACTTTTATTTTATTGCTTTATTTATTTTCCGTTAAATCGGGTCCGGTTTAATTTTGACGATGTGGACCCGCGCCATTTGTAATAGTTTAGATTTACTTTTCCTCGCAAATATTAACTGTTAAATAAGCATGAAAGAATGAATGGACTTAAAATAAAATCAAGCGTAGATCACAACAAACATGACAAGACAAATATCAATGAAACTGACACACAAATTCGCACACACCACCCCTAGGGTACGCCTCACTGTTGCCTCGAAAGGTGATCGTCGAGTAGAGGATGTCTTAGTAAGTCCTCATGATCCGGGAACCTGGCATGAGGGTAGCTTCTAAGGTGTCCTCCCATTGCTCTGGTGATCACCATGTCCCTAAAACTCCAATTGACCCGAACACCTCCAACGGTGGTGCTACCTACCTCTCAATGGTGGGATGGCACTACTTTTAAGGACATCTACACAGACGAATTCCTTAGGGTAGGTAGGTTCTCAAGGATACTTGCTCTAATTTCAAAAACAAATCAAAAATACTTTTCACCGACACTTTTCAAAAGCTTTCAAAGCAAATTTTTCAAACACTCTGACGTACGAGTCGAACTGAAATTTTTCAAAGAAACTTTTTAAAACCCACATTGAAAAGCAAACAAACCTTTTTGAAAACACATTGAGCAAGTATCTAAGAGCCCATGGATAACCATGGATAGAAAGGGTGCTAACACCTTCCCTTTCTATAACCTACCTCCCGAACCGAGAGCAATCTCTTTAAGGAATTTTTCTGTGCTTTTGTCCTTTCCATTTGGAGAAAATAAAAGACGGTGGCGACTCTTGCTTCCGCGACATTTCGCGAACCAGCGTTAAACAGTCAGTTCCAGATCCACCGATCACAGAACTGGCGACTCTGCTGGGGACACTTAAACTTAAAGTGAGGTGTACCTTAGGATTTAGATCACTGTGTTTTCAATTGTCTTCTTTGCTTGCTTTATTATTGTGGGTTGCTTGGGAGTTCTATAGATCCTAACCCGGATCTGGGGATACTCTGTTTAGGTAGCAGAAGCTGTGAGGGACCTGTCCGGCGTATACCGACATGGGTGAAGCAGTGGCTACGTTGGTGTGGCGCCTTGGTCTGTACCGATATCCCTCGTGTTGAAACGGGGAGAATATGGGTCTTCCAAGGAGTCGTTAAGCACCAACAACCTTAGAACCTTAAATGACACAACTTGGCCATTAGAACAGTAGCAGTATGCTACGCCCATTGAGGCTAAACTCTCGTGATGGTTCTGGCCGCAAGAAAAGATTGCGATGCTGGAGTTATGACCGATTGAGGGTAGTCAATGATATTGGGATCCTCTAAGAACCCGGTTATTTTGATAGGACAGGTATGAACCAACCAACTGAAAGAGGGTAATACCTAGACCTCATGCCGGCCTAAACTCTAAGGGCTTCTCTTGTGTGACTTGTGTGCCTTCGTACTTGACTATCTGCATGCTTGTTACCTGACACTTGTTTCTTGCAGGTCTTGGTTCGCAATCCTTAATTAGGACTCATAACAGGGTTACTCACATTACCCCATACATACCATAACATCATACCATTGCATACATCTTAACCCATTTCAAGGATCTCAAGGGCTTGTGATGCAGGTCATGATGAACCAACTGTCCAGCAAGGGGCAGAGAGGATTTATTTTCCTCTAGCCAAGGTTGTCAGGGGCTATGACCCACTGGATATGGTGAGCCTTTGACCCTTGAAGAAGGACTCTCAACAACAGGAAGTACCTTCAATCAAGTTACCGGTTTTCAACTCTAACAAGTTTCTCTATTTACCCCGCGAGGTCCTTGAAATCATCGCATGCATGTCATACATATCATTGCATAACAGGTACCCTTTCTCTGCAGGTTACTTACCTTCTTCGCTGTTTATTTCAGCCGATCGTCATGAATCCTGAATCATCAGCTGAGCAGTCTATCAAGGCCCTCCAGGCTCAGAATGCCCAATTCCAAGGGCTAATCATGAACTTGACCCAGGGGCAGCAAGATCTGAAGGCTCTGCTCTTGAAGAAGGAAAAGAAGAAGAAGAGGACTGTCTTGTTCAGCCCTAGACGCAGATCTGGGAACACCCTGCAGGACCAAGCTGAGAGGACAACTCCATCTGTGGGGAAAAGTAGTCATCAAGAAGAAAGGATTCCCAGCCCAGTGGTCTCCGACAATGAGACAGATTTCAACGATGAACAGTACCCTCCGGCTGAGGACAGGTACAAACAGTTGGAAGACCGGCTCAGTGCTATGGAGATACAAAAGGTGCCTGGCCTGGACTTCGAGGATCTAGGTCTATCTTCTGGGGTAGTGATCCCGCGCAAATTCAAAGTACCCGCCTTTGCTAAATACGATGGGGCATCCTGTCCTAAGTTGCATCTCAGGGCTTATACAAGGAGGATCCAACCCTATACAGCTGACAAAAACTTATGGATCCATTTCTTCCAAGAGAGTCTTTCGGGGACTCAGCTCGAGTGGTTCTATCAACTGAATGGAGCCAACATCCGTACCTGGGAAGACTTAGCCACTGCTTTCTACAAGCATTACCAGTATAATGCCGACCTTGCTCCCACCCGCACTCAGCTTCAGGGAATGTCTATAGGTGCAGGCGAAGGTTTCAAAGAGTATGCACAGAAATGGAGAGACCTTGCTGGAAGGGTACAGCCTCCATTAACTGACCGGGAACTCGTTGATATGTTCTTGGGGACCCTATCCGGGCCATTCTTCAACCACCTGATTGGTAACTCATCTGCTGGATTTACCGACCTCATCCTGACCGGTGAAAGAATTGAAGCTGGTATCAAGAGTGGGAAAATTCAAGAGGCCACATCTTCTGATACTCACAAAAAGCCTTACACGGGAAGGAAAGAGTCTAATGCTGCATACAGCCAAAAGAGTCGTCGTGACCAACATGCAGGGGCAGTCATGATTTCTGGTTCTGCACCACGCCGTCAACCACAAAGGGGAAACCAGCAAAGGCCGGACGGGCCTAAAAGACAGTTCACCAACATTAACATGCCATGGTCACAAGCACTGCAACACATGTTGAAGATGAACCTGATTGCGGTGATCAACCCCCCTGCAAATCCTAAGACCTCCTCTCCTAGCTACAATCCAGAAGCCAGATGCGCTTATCATTCCGATAGCCCGGGGCACGATACTGAGGACTGTTGGGCACTAAAGTACAAGATTCAGAACATGATCGATGCCAAAGAGATCGAGTTCGAGCCTGCCGAGACTTCCAACATGATCACTGCTCCATTGCCAAAACATGGCTAGAGTCGAGAGATTTTTGTTCATTTGAATTCAAGTTGTATTTTTCTTTTCTTGTTCAGATAAACAATCATCATGTTAAACTCTTTTATTTCATGAATGCATTACACGTGTCTGTCTTGATTTAATTATGTTTACTATGCTTAAAACTGCTTTCATATTTTTGCAATGGTCAACTCTTAATTGAAAATTCTAAACCTCTTGAGGGAGGATGACGAAAACGATACCACGATCTACAGTATGCTTTTGAACAAACCCCGCTAATGAGGTACAAGCATTGTTTCAATTCCTAAACACTGGAGTTATAAGGATGATAATCCCTCGTCAACCCCTCTGAGCCAAAGAAGTAGGAGTTTTTATTTTCGAAAATCAAAACCCTTAATCATAACCTGGGGCAGGGTAGTTCTCTCAGTTGATCCAAGTGCACAATGAATGGCACCAAGTGAGTTTTTCAAAAACAAAAGACAGTGATGGTTCAGAACAATCATAAGGACAGGCAGTCATTACAAAAAAAAAATCATAAATGAAAAGCCCAAAAAGTCAAAACCAATAAAGAAGACTTACCAAATTGGGGCATCCCGCTGACTGTAATCCCAAAAAAGGAAACAGTTCAGGCAAAAAAGAAAGGGATAACAAAAATCAAGCAAGAGGTCTCACAACCAAAGCAAAAATGACTGCCTATTTAAAATCATCAACATCTGAACCATCATTGGAACACCAGAACAAAGACTCAAACAAGGTCTAACGAACGATCAACTGAGTTTAGGTTTGGAGAACATCACGAAGAGCGGGTGGGTACAAATAATTTGAGCCTTTATCCTTTGTTTCTTAAACCGTGAACCAGGCCACGATATAACCCTTAAAAGTCCTAGCTGAAGCATGGATTAGTTCGAAAGCATACTGTTACGAAGGTATCCTGACTCCTGAAGGTTTGCTGTAAAATATTGAGTTGACATCGCACTGTATTACAAAAAATGCATTTTCAAAATTCAAGACAGACATAGACTTTTGCATTCTTAAAATAACCTTGTTTGCATATGACTATTTGTTTGAACAATAGGGAAATTCGCACGATGAACACCTGGTGAACAGAAGTACCTCCAGTCAAGGGGCACAGTAGGAGCATTGCCCATTATCTGGGGCATGGCAAAATACTTCCAACAGGGGCAACTCCCTACATTCTGAGAGCGTGGACATAGTCGAAAAATACTACGCACAATCAAAGACCCACTAGGTTGACACACCTAGGCAAAAATAAGGGCTTCCCGGCGAACCAAAAGGGTTCGGGCAAAATGAAGGGATGAAATGAAAAAACATGTACACCCGACAAGTCGAAAACCTGAAAAGGCGGCTTGGGCAAAAATGGGTATCCCGGTGGACTGAAAACCCGAAAGGGCGGTCCAGGCAAAAGTTAGGGATCAAAGCGTATGACTATGTCCCGACATCTCGTCACTTGTCTACCCGAAGGTTTGTCAATCACCCACACAGGTATCCTCTTCCCTCACCTCCGAAGCAGGGGCAATAATGAGTTATCCAGGCGATCCAATTGCTCTGTCAACCAAAGTACGAAGGACAGATCAACATAAGAATGATTACCATCTACCTTTACAAATTCCAGATCGTGGGCTAACGTCCGAGACCAAACGGGACAATCATCCACTTAATCAAAATCATGCAACCCAACACCAGTTTCTTCTCAACCTTCAGACAAAGTCATACACAGACTCCTCCTATCATAAGATGACCTAACCCCGGTTCATCAAAAAGTTTTTACACGAACTTATCCCGAAGTAACCTAACCCCGGTTTCACCAGAAGTCTTACATGGACCTATCTCAAGATGACCTAACCCCGGTTCATCAAAGTTTTTACACAAACTTATCCAGGTGACCTAACCCCGGTTCATCCAGAAGTTTTACACAAACTTATCCAGGTAACCTAACCCCGGTTCCTCTAGAAATCTTACATGGGTTTATCTCAAGCAACCTTACCCCGGTTCATCAAGAAGTTTTACACAAACTTATCCAGGTAACCTAACCCTGGTTCCTCCAGAAGTCTTACATGGATTTAGCTCAAGATGACCTAACCCCGGTTCATCAAAAAGTTTCTACACAAACTCGTCAAGTAACCTTACCCCGGTTCCTCTAGAAATCTTACATGGGTTTATCTCAAGCAACCTTACCCCGGTTCATCCAGAAGTTTTACACAAACTTATCCCGAAGCAACCTTACCCCGGTTCGTCAAGAAATCTCACACGGATCTATCTCAAGGTAACCTAACCCCGGTTCCCCTAGAAGTCTCACATGGACTCGTCTCCAGTAACCTTACCCCGGTTCGTCAAGAAATCTCACATGGATTTACCCCAAGGTAACCTAATCCCGATTCCTCCAGAAGTCTTACATGGATTTAGTTCAAGATAACCTCACCCCGGTTCATCAAGAAGTTTTACATGAACTTACCTCACCAAGCAACCCTACACCGGTTCCCCCTATTCAAGATGCAGTTTTACATGGACTCGTCACCCGGACACCCTACAGAGGTTCTCCCTTTCCAAGAACGCAGTTTTACACGAACTCATCATCAAAGTAACCCTACACAGGTTCCTTCTCCATTTCAGATGCGGTTTTACACGAGCTCATCAGCAGGCAACCCTACATATGTTCCCTCTTTCAACTTACAAAATTGCAGTTCAAAATCTCCCCAGGAGAGTCCAATCCAGTTTCCCCAGGAAGGTTGGAATCTATATCCCCAAGCAATAAGCTTATCCCCAGTAAATTCTGGAAGCTTACCCCCTCGCAGAGCACGAACGCGTCGTCCGGCTTTATTTAAAGAGTTATTTCCTTAACAGGATATAACTGGGTTATCCTCAGCCAAAAGCCACGGAAAGAGCGTCGTTGACAAAGTCTTTCTATCCCCAGCAAATTACTACTAACAACACTCAGCAAGGCATCCTTCCACAGAGTATTGCTTCCCAGCATGGTCGCTAGAGCATCTTTTCTCCCCGCAGAATCTTCCATTTGCCAAGTTTATTCCGCAACGGAGTCATCTTCTCCTACCGGTATTCTTGTAGTTATCATCCCCAGCGGAAGCGAAGGCTTATTCCTCAACATCAGCCCAGGATACGACTTCCCGGCACCCGTCAAGGATTCACTTTCCTAGACGAAAACATTCATAAAACATCACATAGCATGCATAGACGCATCATATCATACAAATCTCATTTATGTTGAGAACATCATTGCTTGATCCATATCATGCATTGCATATGACTGACCTTTACCTTTCAGGAAAGACGCAGTTGAAATTCTCAAACATATTTCAAGACCTTCTCTAGTCCAGCTAAATCGACTCCCAACAGATTTTTCTGATAAAGACTCAGCAGAAGTTATGGTTCCCTCTCCGACGGTGTGTGAGGTGGTAATTCCTTCTTCAGATGTTTCCCTCTCCGACGATGAGTGTGAGGTGATAGTCTCCTATGGTCCCCTCTCTGGCAAGTGCGTGAGGTGGTAATTCCTTCTTTAGATGTTTCCCTCTCCGACGATGAGTGTGAGGTGATAGTCTCCTATGGTCCCCTCTCCGGCAAGTGCGTGAGGTGGTAAGTCCTTTTCAGATGTTTCCCTCTCCGACGATGAGTGTGAGGTGATAGTCTCCTATGGTTCCCTCTCCAACGGTGTGTGAGGTGGTAAGTCCTTTTTCAGATGTTTCCCTCTCCGACGATGAGTGTGAGGTGATAGTCTCTTATGGTTCCCTCTCCAACGGCGTGTGAGGTGGTAAGTCCTTTTTCAGATGTTTCCCTCTCCGACGATGAGTGTGAGGTGATAGTCTCCTATGGTTCCCTATCCAACGGTGTGTGAGGTGGTAAGTCCTTTTCAGATGTTTCCCTCTCCGAAGATGAGTGTGAAGTGATCATTCCTTTCAGATTATAATTGCCTATGGTTCTCCGCCCAATACTGCGAAGATAATAATTCCCATCGAGATTTTTCTCAACGAGAGTTGTTGAGATTAAAGTCGCCCAAGGTTCTCTTACTATTCATGCTAAGGTAGTAATCATCCCTGGTTCATTCATCAGCGTTTGAAGCTCCAGACTCAACTCCTGTAACCAGTCAGGACATATCTATACCAAGCATCTAAAATCAGCTCCTGCAACGTGTCAGGTACTCATTTTTTTTCTTTTGCAGGTATGCAGGTTCCCGCTAAGGAATCTCCTACGCGATCAACATCCAGATGGCATCTATAAGCCCATCATCCTATCCAGCAATATCCAAATGGCATCTATAAGCCCATTCCCCCATTCATTGCCAACATGTGAGCGCAAATTTCTGGGCACTCTAGTGTCCAATCATCTTCTACCCTCGGATTACGAAAGGCACGTCAGCCAATCTACATCCTCAGGTCTAAGAAGATTGAACAGGGGCAACTGTTGCACCCCAAAATTTGCCCTCCCATATTCTTCAAGAAATTGCCAAGCCAGGTCACAAAATTCCCCAAGGGTTGTGCAGCTCAACTGTCTCCTATACAGTCAAAACTAGGGTTTGGATTCTGATCAAGAAAATGAAGTTTTCAAAGGCCCAATCAAGTCTCACATGCCTACAAATGTGGTCAAGCATCTTCATATCAAGTTTCAAGGCATTCAGCTCAAAATGGCACAGTCAAAACCCTAAATTGCACTACAGTCAACTGTAGGGGCAAAATGGTCATTTGGCAGTCAAAAGTTCAAATTTTTGGTCAACATATCATTTTGAAGCCACAAACATCATTTGATCAATGCTTGATCATGATTCTCAAAATTTGGCTCAGAAATCATCAAAGATGCAAAAGTTACTATATTTGGACAGCTGAAAAAGTCAACTGAAATTGACCAGGGCATAACTTTCACATGGATTATCAGAAAAATTCCATCCAAAGCTCATTTTGAAGAGAAAGACATTTCCTACAACTCATCTTCATACTTCAAGTCCAAGAAATGCTCTCAAAAAAAGTTATCAATTTCAACATTATAGGTCATTTTCAAAAGTCAACAAAAAGGGACTTTAAGTCAAAGGCCATAACTTGAGATCGGTAAATCAAAATGACATGGGACCAAAGGCATTGGTTAGAGGACTCAAAGACCTTTCCAAAATGTCCAAGAACATGTGAAAGGCTTGAAAATTGAGCAAGTTATGCCTTGTGGAAGTTGGGAAATTTTTGGATATTTTGAAAAGTCAACTTTGATTCAAATGGTCTAAAATTGCTAATGGGCCTATTTTTCTTCCATGATTCATCACTCCAAGCCTATGCACGACCACTTGGCCCAAAGGGAAGCATTTTATCATTTTTTATTTATTTATTTGAATTTATATTAATATTAATTCATTTAAATTATTTAAATATGTGAAAAATATCTACTTTGACCTAAAAAATCTTTTTATGCATGTTTTGCTTTCAAAATCTCGTGCACATCCCAAACATGGAAAGAATTGGACTAATTGATCATAATTGATACAAAATGCACATGAAAAAGATTCAAAAAAGATCCTTAAAATCTAATATTCAAAAACCATTAATTCATTGGATTTGATCAAGTTTTCTTAACCTAATTGTCTCACTACATATGCAGGATCACAAACCTAATGGCATTAGACTCTAAGCTGCGCAGGAAGAGGCATATCAAACTTGGAATTTTCATCAAAAAATTCAAAACTGAAAAGCACTCTAGAGGTCGATTCAAACCCTACAATTCATTCCATTGGCTTCCTTGAGTCTCCTTGATCATACTCCAATCAAAAACAACAACAAAAGCTCCAAGAATCGGTAATAAGGACCCCTCCTGTACAGAGAAAAAGTCACCATCGTGCTTTGCATTCTAGACATTTTCATAGCATCCTAATCATATATTTGTGTTCCTCATGATGTTCTAAAGCTAACCCACACATTTAATTTGATTATCGTGCTGTATATACAATTTCGCCATGGCCAGTTTCTAGGGTTTGCAGGTCTTTCAATTTAGGGCTTTCCAGCCAAGGCAAAATCAGGACTCCTGAGTATCACCATTGGAATCACCATGCCCAAACGAACAAAGACCAACCCTCGCGCCTAATTTATGTTTGGAGATGAACTAATCGCTATTTTTTCAAAAGCTGTCTAATGAAACGCATGAAAAACGTTGCCTTTGAGTTTTGTTTTACAGGGGTGGTGAGGACGATGATGTGGTGTCAACCAATGATTCGTTCATTCAAAGTTTCGCGCGCTTCAGTCACTAACGCGTTGTTTTTTTCTTATATGATTTATTTGTTTATTATATAACAAATGGGTTAAGTGGCACAGATGGAAAGCGAACGCATGGGCAATGCACAAGACTTGGGTTCGATCCCCAGGTCTTCAATAATTTCAATATTATTTTCTTGTTCACATTCACATGCAGCGTCAGTATTGATGTACACCATATGCCTCAACATCCAAAGAGCCACGCGTCTAGCTGCTTCAAATCAATGGCCTGGATCTGAAGAACACGTACACAAGAGTCAACGTACCAACATGTTGCACAAAAAAGTCAATGGATGCAGAGCTATTGGGCCTGATTTGCTGAACCAAAACCCCCAATTTGGGGCTACCCCCCCTGGTTTGCTATCATCATTTTTTTTTCTCTTATTCTTGTTTTAATGTTAATTTTTACTTTTAATTACATGTTTATTTAATTAATTATTTTTTTTTACAATATATAAAAACATCCTAAAAAACAGAAAAGGCAAAAATATAATATTTATTTTATCTTAATTATTTTTCATAAAAAAAATTTGCATGTAAATTAGTTAATTTAAATTAGGGTTTATTGTTAATTCTTTTCATAACAAAAATACAAAAATATAAAATTTAGGTTTAATTGTTAATTTTGATTCTTTTTAATTCCCCTTTTTTACAATAATAATATTTATTTTATTTATTTTCATAAATTAAAAAATGCATGTAAATTAACTTAGGTTTAAATAGGTTAAAAATTCAATATTTTTCTTAATAACTCAAAAATAAATAGATTTAGGGTTTGACATTTTATGTTAATTATAATTAATTCTCTTTTTTCCATTAAATCTTAAAAAACACCAAAATACTAAAAAACATTTTCTTTTAATTTTTAATTTTAATTTCTTATTAATTTTAATTTCGCAAAAGGGTCCAACGCCCATGTTCGTAATTTATTTAATTTCGCGCATTTATTTTATGTCGTTTATTATAATTATGTAATTCTCCCAAAGCGTTGTAACAATTTATACTTTTCGCACTTTTATTTTATTGCTTTATTTATTTTCCGTTAAATCGGGTCCGGTTTAATTTTGGCGATGTGGACCCGCGCCATTTGTAATAGTTTAGATTTACTTTTCCTCGCAAATATTAACTGTTAAATAAGCATGAAAGAATGAATGGACTTAAAATAAAATCAAGCGTAGATCACAACAAACATGACAAGACAAATATCAATGAAACTGACACACAAATTCGCACACACCACCCCTAGGGTACGCCTCACTGTTGCCTCGAAAGGTGATCGTCGAGTAGAGGATGTCTTAGTAAGTCCTCATGATCCGGGAACCTGGCATGAGGGTAGCTTCTAAGGTGTCCTCCCATTGCTCTGGTGATCACCATGTCCCTAAAACTCGAATTGACCCGAACACCTCCAACGGTGGTGCTACCTACCTCTCAATGGTGGGATGGCACTACTTTTAAGGACATCTACACAGACGAATTCCTTAGGGTAGGTAGGTTCTCAAGGATACTTGCTCTAATTTCAAAAACAAATCAAAAATACTTTTCACCGACACTTTTCAAAAGCTTTCAAAGCAAATTTTTCAAACACTCTGACGTACGAGTCGAACTGAAATTTTTCAAAGAAACTTTTTAAAACCCACATTGAAAAGCAAACAAACCTTTTTGAAAACACATTGAGCAAGTATCTAAGAGCCCATGGATAACCATGGATAGAAAGGGTGCTAACACCTTCCCTTTCTATAACCTACCTCCCGAACCGAGAGCAATCTCTTTAAGGAATTTTTCTGTGCTTTTGTCCTTTCCATTTGGAGAAAATAAAAGACGGTGGCGACTCTTGCTTCCACGACATTTCGCGAACCAGCGTTAAACAGTCAGTTCCAGATCCACCGATCACAGGAGGCTTTGGTCTTATCAATCCTCTAATGAATCTTTATAAACTTTGGTCAAAGTGAATCACTTAAACATCACTGGCCATTTATTGTTGCCTTGAGAATTTTGAATGGATCATATACTTGACAAAAAGAAAGTGAAACTTGTTGTTGATAGGATTTGATTTTATCAATCTTCTAATGAGTTTCAATTGCAAGTTTCAAGATGATGATTCAACTAACCTCTAATTTCTAACAATTGAGTTTATTTTGTGCTTTTTATTTTATGCTTTTACTTAGCACGTTTATTTTAGCATTTACATTTCATGCTATTTTCATCTTTGCTCATTTGAGCATTTTTCTTTTGTCATTTTTATTTTGCTCATTTGAACTTTTCATTTCTTTTTAAAGATACTTAATAATCAACTTGAACCGTAAATTTTTTTAATGTTACTTGGACTACTTGGTTACTATCCTTGACATTATGGAGATTGTGGACTTCTTCGACTTAGGAGTAGAGACCTTAACCTACCTTGAGACATTATGACCTCAACTGTTATTTCGTCTGGAGTTCTTGGGGTTTACCTCAAGATATTAGGTTATTTGTTTGTTTTGTGTGTAGGTTATTGTAATTACATGATTTTTCTGTAATCTGGAATTCATCCGTATACAACCGTTACTCTGTCTAATTTTTGTGAAGACTTAATGCAATTGAAGCTTGGTTTTCTTAAGAGGTTTATTATCTTTGCTTGCTTGGTTTCACTCCAAAGGATGAGAATTCTACATTAACTCATTATGTCAAGTGGGCTTCTTGTTGGTTAGACTGTTCTTTTCCCCTAGCTTTTACTTTATGCTTTAGGATAGTCCCTTCATAACCTCCCATCTTCTTTAATTTCAAAATCTTCTTTCTCCTTTTGAAAACTCTTCTTGTTTTTAAACTTGAATCGCTTTCATAATAAACTTGGACTTAGGTCCATGTATTTTCAAAAATATTTTCTTAATTAAACTTTAATCAACTTAACAATACCTTGACATTT
The DNA here is from genome assembly GCA_948472305.1 of Vicia faba. Lineage (NCBI taxonomy): Eukaryota > Viridiplantae > Streptophyta > Magnoliopsida > Fabales > Fabaceae > Vicia > Vicia faba. The sequence goes on along the minus strand of OX451738.1, from coordinate 46,764,148 downwards.
TTGTGAGAAGACTAAAAGTTAATCAATCTCATTCAAACCATTTATCCACTTTGGCTTTCTACTTTAAAATTTTCTCAAAAGATTAGACTTTTGTCAAACCTTGTAGTGATGCGAACTACAATACTTCTATGATATGTAGTGAAGTGCGATATTTTCCACTTGGGTGTTGAGCGAAGCTTTGTTGATTTTTAAAATCCAAGCTATATCCTCCACTTTGATATGGCGCAAATTCTCCTTTCTCATAATTGTGGGTAGTAAGTATGTTTTCCACTCGGATAAGACGATGGTGTCTCGTCTCTTAAAATTAACTAACATGCTTGTGTTTTAAAATTTTTAAAGGTAAACTACTTGTACCCTGATCCCCTATTTCACAGAAGGTGGTACGTAGGCACTAAAGGTTCACAACCACGGTGGGTGTAAAAATCATAAAAAAATGTTTCTTTTCTCATCTCCACCATCTATTTTTTATATACAACTTTTATAGCCAAAATACACAGATTTTCAAATAGGTTCCTGCGGAGTACCATAGATGTTTAGGGTGCTAATACCTTCCCTTTGCATAACCAACCCCCGAATTTAGATTCTCTCCCCCTCTCTTTGAGTTATTCGCTCTTTTCCCATTCCTTTAAAAACAATAAAGCGCGATGGCGATTTTTTTATTTGATCTGTGAGAGTCAAGTAAATCTAATGTCTTAGTCTCAATATTTCCACCGCTACACTATCGTTCTTAGCCTGACATTCTCCTCGAACTTGAGATGCGACGAGTTGGGAGTCCGTGAATACTTATACTTCTTGGGCACCTTGGTCTTCGGCTAGCTTTAATCCTGCGAGCAGGGCCTCGTACTTAGTCTGGTTGTTTGACGTGGGAAACGACATGGCGAGCAAATGTTCGATCATGATGCCCTCTTTATTTTCGAGGAGGATTCCTGCTCCGCTTCCCGTCGAGCTGGAAGCTCCATCCACAAAGATGGTCCACTTGTGTTTCCCATCTATAGGGGTTTCGTAGGTGGTCATCTCCGTAACAAAGTCAGTCAATGCTCGGGCTTTAAGGGCTTTCCTACTCTCTTACTAAATGTCGAACTCCTAATGCTCAAGGGACCATTTCAGCATTCGAATGGCCATATCTGGTCGACCTAGGAGCTGTCTCACATGTTGGTTTGTTCGTACGACGACTATGTTGGCCAGGAAGTAACATCTGAGTCTCCTTTCCGCGTTGATGAGGGTTAAGGCTACTTTTTCAATTTATTGATATCTGACCTCGAGGCCTTGTAATGATTTTCTAGTAAAGTACACTGGTTTATACCCGTTTGGTGTCTCGCGGACGAGGGCCACGCTTACGACCTTGGTGGAGACAGCCAGATAAAGGAACAAAGTTTCCCTGCTCTCTGGCCGTGATAACACGTGAAGCTGTGAAAGGGACCGTTTGAGGTGGAGGATGGCTTTCTCGCACTCCTCGGTCCACTTGAAAGCCTCCTCTTTACGCAAGAGTTTCAAAAATGTAAGTGCAAGTTGTGCGGACTTCGCCACGAAACGGGAAAGCAAGGTGAGCATGCCGTTCAGGACTTGTATGTATTTTTTCGAGCTTGGCATTGGGAACTCGGAGAATGCTTGGAATTTATCGGGGTTGACCTTAATTCCCCGTTAAGTTAGATAGAAACCAAGGAATTTTCCCGCCTTAACCCCGAAGGTGGACTTCTCCGAGTTGAATCTCATTTTGCATTGCCTTGCTTGGGAGAAAACTCTTTTGAGGTGGACAACATGGTCGATTTCCGTTCGAGATTTAACAATCATGTCGTCTATGTACACCTCGAGCATGTCCTTGATATCCCCGCAGAAGACATTGTTCATTATCTGCTGGTATGTTGCTCCTGCGTTTTTTAGGCCGAAGGGCATTACGTTGTAGTAGTAATTGCCTGACCCGGTCATGAAGGCAGTGCAATGTATGTCGCTCATCGCCATGGGAATTTGATTATAGCCCGAGTAGGCGTTCATAATTGATAAAAAAATTTAGCCGACTGAGTTATCGACCAAAATGTCGATGTTAGGTAAAGGAAAAGCATCTTTGGGACATGTCTGGTTGAGATCAGTATAGTCAACACACATACGCCATTTTCCATTATTTTTCTTAACAAGTACAACATTTGAGAGCCAGGATGAATACCGATCCTCAAAAACAAATTTTTTCTGTAGGAGGTCTTTTATAACTTTTTCAGCAGCCTCTGCTTTTTCAGGAGACTGCTTACGCCTATGTTGTACTACTGCCCTAGCGGCTAGATCTATAGAAAGTTGGTGACAGGCGACCTCAAGGTCGAGTCTGGGCATCTCTACAGCGCTCCATGTGAACAAGTCAGCATTCTCCCTTAAGCAGGCTTTAAGTTGTTTCCTTTCCAGTTCGGGGAGTCTGACACCAATCTTAACGCCTTTGTTTGAGTCTTCAACGAGGGGGATGAACTCGAAGTTTCCATCTGGGACGGGTCGAAGAGGATCTTATTCTCCACTGGGGTCCTCGAATTCATCTTTGTCAAAGAAGGTGTCGAGTGCAATGGAGTGGACCTTTGATGGAGCCTGTTGTCCTTCGACTCGAGCAGGTTTGTCTGCCGAGATAGCCTTTGTTGTCGAGGTTGTTGCCCTTTTAGTAGGTCGTGCCCCAATGTTGACCATGTTTTGGCTTTTGGAATCCGCGTTGAAACATCTCATGGCAGCTGAAATGTCTCCATGGATGGTGGTGAAGTGGGCCCTCTTGGTGTAAAACTTCATCTTTAAATGCACCATGGAGGGAACGATGGTCAGCTCGGACAGTGTTGATCTCCCCAAGATGAAATTGCAGAGAGACAGGCAATCAGTCACTAGAAACCGCACTTTGACTTGTCGGGATGTAGTTTCTTCTCTGAATGTGACAAAGAGCTCAATGTAGCCCCATGGCTTGGAGGTCGAACCGTTAAATCATTACAGGTCGAACCCCACATATGGTGACAGGTGGGTATCATCGAGCTGCAGGGTGCAGAACAGGTGGGTGTACATGGCGTCGACATAACTCTCCTCGTCAACCAAGATGCGATGTACATCAAAGTTGGCCATCTTTTCCCTCACCAGCAGGGGAATACTGGAGTTTGGGGCTCCTCCGAGTAGCTCCTCGAGATAGAAGATGATCGTCTCAGATTTTCCCTTGAATCTTTCAAGGGTTACAACCTGAATCAGGGTTGCATCTACCAACTCATTGAGTTTCCTCTTTGTTGAATTCGCCGAGATGTAATTGAATCCCCTGCCAAATATGACCGTGGCAGAGGGGAACTTCTCCCATCTGCTGTGGGTGAACAAAGGTTCCTCATCTTCAAAGCTATCGAGGTTGTGGAAGTCCTCGGGCCTTGAGACACAAAAGGCTACCTAGAAGGGATTAAATTCATTGGATGGTCAAATATCCTCCTCGATTTCTTTAACTTCGCGGGTATCCCAGTGAGGGGTGTCATTTCGCTTGTATTGCCCGAGTCTCCCTGCCTTGATAAGAGTCTCGATGGCATCCTTCAGGTGGACGTAGTCATCAGTTAGATGACTGTGGCTTCGGTGGTATTGACAATATTTAGTTCTATCAGCCCCGAGCTTTGCAAGGGCAGGTCGAGGACGCCTGACCTCACCGTCCTTGAACTCGATGTTGGAGTACTTCACAAGGATATGCTTGTAGGAAGCGGTCAGAAGGGTGTACTCAGTGAACCGCCCGACTGGTTCCCTATGCTCGCGGGGCTCGCAAGGTTTCTCCTCTATTATCTTCTCCCTAGTCCTTCGAGGAGGTCCCGCGTTGTGGTGCCGTGGGATGCTAGTTGGTCTGTGATTCCTCGAATTGCGTGCCCTATTAACTACCTCTTTTTCCTTGTAGTCCATGTATGCCCGGGCTTTTCCGATGAGGGCGTCAAAAGACCTAGGGGGTTCAATGCTGACGACCTTTCTAAATTCAGTGTCCGAGAGGAGTCCCCGTTGTACCCCAAAATTTGCCCTCCCATATTTCTCAAAATATTTCAAGAAAGATCCCCAAGTTGCTCAAGGTAGTCCAAGGGTTGACCAGACAAGCTCTCTCCTAAGGCAGTCAACCTCAAATTAGGGTTTCATGTTGCATCAAGATACTTGAGTCCAATGGATCCAAAATTCTCACCAATGTACTAATATGTTCTCAAGATCATCCATGTCAAGTTTCAAGCCCTACAGAGAAAGTTTGCTCAGTCAATTGCTCAAAGGCCTAAAAATCGACTATGTTAGGGCAAAAGTCAACTGTGGACCACATACAGTCAAACTTCAATATTTTTGGTCAACATCCTCATTTTGAAGTATTATTCATCATTTGATCAAGGTTTGATCATGATTCATCAAGGATTGCTCATAATTCATCAAGACTCAAAAGTTGCTAAATTAGGGTTTTGTAGGAAAAGTCAACTCAACTTTGACCAAGCATAACTTTCTCATACTTTATGAGAAATGACCCATCCAAAGCTCATTTTTAAGAGTATGAAATTCCCTACAATCCATATTCATCTCCCAAGTTCAAAATATGAACTCACAAGAAATTATGAATTTGGACATTATAGGTCATTTTGAAAAGTCAACAAAAACACATTTTTTGTCAAAGCTTCATACATGAGAATGGAATATCAAATTGAGGTGAGACCAAAAGGGTTGACTATAGGACATCTCAAGATTTCTAAAAAGTCCAAGAACACCTCCAAAAAGTGAAAATTGAGGAAGTTATGCATTGGTGAAGTTGACCCTTTTTTGCAAAATTGTCAAAAGTTAAATATGTCCAAAATTGCAATTTTTGCCAAATGGGCCCAACTTTTTATGCTTGCATTGGGTTTGTAACATGGTCCACGACCTCTAAGCCCACCCATACATTTTTATACTATTTATGCTATTTATTTTGATATTTTATTCATTAAAATTCAGAATTAAATAAATAAATAATAGAAATAATGTAAATTTTGATGTGAATCTATTTTGGGCAAGTTTTATGCTGGTTTATGTCAATTGATTTCGTGCAATAACCTTTCAAATATGTCCAGGTTCATCCACATGTAAAAATGGCATAAAATCATCAAATATGGCATTTTTTTCAAGTTTTGATCATGGTCTTAAAACACAACATTATGAGAGAGATTCTTTCCATGCTTTCTTGTCTCCTCATTCTCCTCTATAAATATATATTCATACAAGCTTGAGAAAAAAAACGAAAATCCTCTCTAAAAAGCTCTCAAAAAGCTCTCTAAAAGCTCTTCAAAAAGCTCTCCAGAAATCAAAGAATTGGTGCAAGTCATATCTCGAGGTTCCGGTCTCTCTCAATTGACATCAAGCCTCAAACCATCCTCTTGAAGTCCTCAAGAGTCTTACAAGGCCCAAGAGCAATCCATCACACGCCTAGCACGCCCCCGGTTTGACAACACCGGTTTGGTAAAACTTTAAACTTCGAATCTCTAATTTTAATCACATTTTATGGTATGCTAACGTTTGTTTGAGTTTATATAGAACAATTATGGATGGTTGAATCATAGGTTCCACGCAAGAATAAAAAAACACCATAGTTAGATCATGAAGCTTTCGAAGATTCGGGCCTAGGGATTTTTGATGATTGCACCCCCTGTTTACTTTTGCTACTAGGCCCATCTTTATTTTCATGTTTTATTCGCTTTATTTATTTCTTTTAATCCCTTTTATTTTTTTATCAATAAACAAATATAAAAATCACATAAAAATAGATTTAGGATTTTTTTCTTAATTAAATTTTAATTTTAGGTACAACTTTAATTATTTTGTAAATAACTTAAAAATAATTAGAATAAATAGGTTTTATTACTAACTTAATTATATTTTATTTCTTTCCTAAAATAATCAAAAACCAAAAATAGGTCATGTAATTATTTTTATTAATTTATTTAATTAACTAATTAATTGCATATTTAATTTAGAAAACTTAATTCTTTTATTAAAAACAACAAAAACATTTTTTCTCTTTTAATTAGGATAGAAGGGTCAAAACCCTAGTTCACACTCGTTCTAATTTTCATCGCGCGCTTTATTTTTATTTTTATTCATATTGATGTAACTGCCTACAGTTTGTAATAGTTTAATTAGGACGTTTATTTCATTTATCGCTTTATTTTCAAAGGGTTTGTTTTTGGCTATGTAAATACCCGAAGTCTTGTAATAACGTAGTTTAATTTCCGCACAATATTAACTATTAGATGTATGATATAGGGATGTATGACAAGAATGTATGACTAATTTTAAAACAGTTAGATCACCCTAAATGTGCAAAGATAAATAAACCTGAAATTGAATCACTCGCACATGTGCACTCCTAGGGTACACTCCCACTTGGTTGCCTTCGGTAAACGGTCATTGAGTATAGGATGCTTTAGTGATCGTCCTTTTGTCTAAACAAAGATCAAAGTCCCGATTCGGAAAAGTTGCCTCGGAATGGTTGCCTCGGAATTGTTGCCTCGAATGATTGATCTAAGACATTAGGGTTACTACTAAGACGTTCTAACATTGCTTTAGTGATCGTACGTCCCTTTCGAATTGACCCTCAAAACTCCAACGACGGTGCTACCTACTCACTAATAGTGGGATAACGTTGTCTAAAGGAAACAAACATATAGCGATTCTTTTTTCGAGTAGGTAGATTAGCTCTTAAGTACTTGCTCAATCAAAACAAATTTTTCACACTTACACTCCTTTACAAACAAAGTTTTCAAAAACACATCATTACACTCTTGAAGACAGAAGCAAGAGTTAAATCGAAGTCAAAACAAAAGCTTTTCAAATCACTCAAACACAAAGAAAACAATTTTGAAAATGATGAGCAAGTACCTAAGAGCTCGTAGATAACTACAGATAGAAATGGTGCTAATACCTTCCCTTTCTATAATCTACCCCCCGTACTCAGAAATATCTCGAAAAAGGAATTTTTCTGTGCTTTTTTTCCTTTCCTTGTTGGATAAAATAAAAGTCGGTGGCGACTCTTGCTTACCGCGACATTTTGCGAAAACAAACGCAAAACGCAAACCAGTAAATTCCTTAAAAAATAGGGAAATACGTCCCGGTTCTGGCCACCGTATCACAGTCCCCTCTCGAGAAGGTATCGCTTCATGTGGTCGAAGCATGGGACCTGAATGACCTCGCGATTAAACAGATCAATGTACTCTTTGAGGGTCTCGTCGCTTCTCTTGAAGAATTCCTTGAGGGGGGCCTCAGTCTATGGATGTCGACTAGATACAGTGAAGCTATTGATGAATTGGTTTTTGAGGCTCCTCCATTAGGTGATCGACCCAAGGGAGAGGTTCTTATACCAATCTGTGGTTGTTTTCCGCAACATCGTGGGGAACAACTTGCATTTAATTGGGCCTCCAACATTGTGGTAGTGGAGTATTGCCTCAAACCCGTCAATGCGGTCGACAGGATCAACAATATCGTCGTACTCCTTCAGTAGGGGAGGCTTCTCCATTCCTTTAAGAATAAGAGTCTCCATGATGGCTTGGGATAGTGGACCACGGGGGTCATCTTCGTCGCTTCTTTCTGGGGAGCGAGAGGGGGAACGGTTGTAGCGACGGTCTTTGTGTCGACCTTGGCCACGAGGAGGGTCTCTTGACCGAGACTGCTTTTCTTTATTCCCCCTATTTCTTTTATGTTCAGGGGATCGTCGCTTCTTTCGCGGGGGGTATGACTGCACTTCTTAACAGCTTCGAGCTGGTTCCTTTCCAACGCATGACCTTGCCCAGTTCGGCGGGGAGAAGGGCTTTGAGAGTCGTCCCGCCTGTGTCTCTGCAGGGGAGACCGGGAGCGGTCATCGTTCCAGAGAGGTGGAGTTCGAGAGTCAGGTCTTCTGGGATTTTTGGGGGCCCAACGAGTCTACTCCAGCATCATTAGTCGCTCACCCTGTGAGAAGATCATGTAATTGGTCTGGTTGATTTCCGCGAATAGGGATTTGGTCATGGCATCAACACTTTCAGGAACATGGATCTCCTGATATGCATTGGGCTCATAATTCTGTGGAGGATGGTAGTCTTCGTCGCGTGGTTGCGAGCGGGTGGATGAAGAGGCGGTCAGCCCGTCCCTGTGGTCTTGCTCGGGGGCGACCACGTCGTTGTTGTTGCATGCATCGACAAAATGAACGTTCTGGCCATTGTTGAGAGCTTGGTCGATCATGACAACCTGGAGGTTGAAGGCGTTGCTTTGGTCTTACGTGAATAAAAGACGGGGAAGCCTTGTTTCCACAGATGGCGCCACTGATCGTACCTGATTAGAAGAGATCGTCAAGGCACACAAGCTTCAAGTTGGGCACCGGTTGAGGGTGAAGTGGCGAGGGGTACCTGCAAGACACTCGGATGCCAAAGTAAGATTCAGAGTAAGTGCAAGTGGAATGTGATAGTATGGATGAATGAATGAATACCTCACTGTCTCAATTGAGAGGGTATTTATAGCCCCCAACGTTGGACCAAGGTCCCCATGTTAGACTAACCAAGCAGGCCTAAAACAGAGACTTTCCGGTCCTACGTGTGTAGTGGAGGCCAGCACGTGGTCTCCAACCTGAATGGACTCCTCTGATTTATCAGGAGGATGTGGATGCAGTCTTTTAAGGTCAAGAGAACTCCGTGATATTCGAAGGCGTTGGATGTCGGTCCTACAAGGAGGGTGCTCGCGAGGACCTCCTGAGTATCGTTGGTCCTCCTCGCCAGTCGTGTGGTGAGGTTGTTCCCGGAGGACATATCTTGGTCGACGAGAGGAGTGAAATCACTGTCTGACATAGTCAAAGGCTGATTCTCTTCTGCTGGTATTCTCCTACAGCCTAGTTGAATTGGACCTTGTATAATATTTGGACCTAGTACCGATCTAATCCAGAACAAAAAAAAATAAAAATACAATAGAAATGCTTTAACCTTAAAAGATTGTCTCACAACTCTTGGACATGAAAGCCGTGAATACCAATCAACCGTAATACAACTGTAACATGTGAAATAAATGAAGGGGTTGTTAAGGAAAAATCTTTTATTAGTTTTAATGTTAACAAATGATTCCATCTAAACTTGAGAATTAAATATGATCTCTAATTCAAAGAAGTGTTTTAAGAACATCTTAAATATGACAATCTATCATGACACATTCCATCACGACACAATGTCATGCAACATTTAATGTGTTAAGAATATCGGTTGAGTATCTTTTATATTCCATTTTAATAGTAAATTGCCTATTAAAAACAATTTTCAAATTTGGAACTTGACGTTTTCAAAGCAACACAAATCAACCTTAACCAATCAATACGCACCATGCATAATTTCAGCATGTTTAAATTGTCATTTCAACAAAATCAATATGCAAGTACAAAAAGATTTTAAAAAAAAAAAAGATATTTCTAAAAGTTTCCCTCTGCAAAAATCTCTATTCACTACTCACATTTAAGACACAATCAAAAAGATTTGAGAAACCGAATAGAACACATTGTTGGGTATAAACTCAAAAAGATTTTTATATAAAATTAATGGGCAGGTTATACTATTATAGCTACTCCACTACGACTACGTGATGATATTGTATAAATACCACTTTTTCTTTTTACCAACTTTTCCTTTTCAACATTATTTCAATCCTTTTTCTTTTTAATGAAAAAAAAATCATTCTAATTCCCGCCACAATTCCATATGCAATGATTTCATGCATTGGGATTAGAGGGAATCTTGACACATACCATGCTACTATAGTATAAAAAAAAACAATGTGAAAATGAGAAAAGATAAATTACATATATATAAAGTGGTTTTGATTTGTTATGACTAGTGTTCTTGATGACCAAATAGAATAATGAATTGGACAAAGACTAAACGAAAGAAAATTGTTTAAAGTGTATCATATATATAGTGGGATTTGGTATTGCATTGTTTATTTTAATTGGGAAAAAGGTGGCTTCATTTGTGGGCCAAAACCAAAATAATCCTTGTTACTTTGGATATTCACATTGCAAAAAGGCAAGCAAATAATGACAAAAAGAAAGTTGGACCTAATGCATCTTTACATGCATTAGGCTTTCGTTTGTGTGCATCATCACATCACATTTTTTCATGCTTGACCATTTAAATCTGAACTGAATTTAAAATGATTTAATTGTCAGGCAAAAATTAGACTTGAAATAATTTTTCAGACGAAAATTGAACTTGAAATGATTTTTCAAATAGAAACTAGAAATTATTTTGAGATTAATATTTATTAATTCGAGAGATAAATAAATAGATTTTAAGTCAAATCTAACATTCGAGTCATATGAAACCATTTGATTTTATGATTTTTGATCTATTATATCAACTAAATTAATGATGTCCATTGGAATCTCAACATGTTAACTTATGAATATGAATTTTTCATAATGAAACATGAAAGAAATTTTTGTGATATGCATAAATGATTTATCTATATTGTAAATCACATGAGTATTCTAGGAAAAGTTTTTTAAAATGAGGACTTAGTTGGAAAAGTCCTTAGGTGCTTAAAACGTTGTTGGAAATCTAAATTCAGCGTGACTTATGAATTTAGAGATTTGTCATCCATGTATTTAACTGCTGTTTTTGATAAATTGCAATAAAATGAGATGGATTTGAAAAGATTGGTAGAAGACGATGAAGGATACAAGAAGAAGTAAAAGAAAAATATTTCTCTAAAAGTTACAAATGTCAAATACATATAGTCAGAAGGAAAAATGATGAAAATATGAACTTAATATTTAGAAAGTTTAAGGAATTTCGGAGCCATGAAAAACAAACTTTAGAATTTCAAAAGAAACTATAAGAACAACATGAAAATGAAGGAATGTCTTAATTCATTCATACACGCTTTAAATGTGGAAAGTAAATGCACATAATATGAAACTACTGTCATAACCAAATAAGCATGGTCTTATGTCTTTTTTAATTGTTCCTCTCTGTGTGCTTATTTTCACCTCAATATCAGGTAACTAATTCCTTTTATATGGTTTATTTTGTGATCTATGTACTTATGTTATTTATCTTTATCTCACCTTTTTGATAATTTGATAATGTCAAAGGGAGAGAAGTATACTCTCATCGGGAGTAGATTATACTCTCTATATTTGTAAGGGGGAGTTTAACAACTCCATTTTTACCCATGTTTTTCCTATTTTTCCACCTTTATGAGAGACGCGTTTGTCGTGCCATGAAAAACTTACAAAGTCGCCACTGAACTTTATTTATTCCAAGTGAAAGGAAAAATATCGATAAAACTCTAAGAGTGAAAGAAAATGAGCATCACAACCAAATTCGGATTCGGGAGTCGATTATGCAAGAGAAATGTATTAGCACCCCTCATATCCGTTGTACTCAACGGAAACCATTGTGATTGTTTTGTGTGTAAGAGTGTTGTTTAGGCTTACTTATGCTTATTGATATATTATTTTATTTACGAAGGTTTTAATTAGGAAATTTTTTTAATTAGTGTGCTCGCTAAGATTTCAAAATCATGTGCCTACATATCCTCATAGTACAATGAGAAAATCAAAGCCTCGTAGTTCGCGGGGTAGAAAATAAGTGTTTGTTGGTTGTTTTTATTGGATGATGTTAGCGTTCACGTTCTAGCAGTTAAACGTTGTTTGTATGCTCACACATGAGAGACTTAAGTGTTTGTTTGTATCACGGTAGAATGGATGCACTTGGATCACATTTTAGCAGTTTAACATAGTTTGTATTCTCGTGCATGAGAGGTTTAAGTGTACCCTTGTATTGTGGTAGAACAGAAGTAACGTGTCCTTTATGAAAAGGTTTTTTAGTTGCCCTAAGGCGGAAAAATGAGATTTGATTGATTGAGATGGATTTTATATGGAGACAAGCCTTTGGACAGGGAGCTCGATAGCATTATCCAAATTCTTGGGGAAGGAAGGTGTATGTTCTCAATCACTTTACTTTTCATCCAAAAGTATTTGTTAGGAAAAGGTGAGACGAGTATAGTCACGTTTCTTTATTGAAGGATGAGTATTCGGACATGGAGTCTGACGATAATATTCTAGCACTCGAAGAAGAAGAGGTTTGTACTCAATCATTCTCTTTTTAGTCCAATAAATAAGGAACTATACTCATTTTATTTAGAGTGTTTTATCTTGGAAGACATGCACTTAGATAGGGAGCTCAACAGCAGTGTCCAAATACTCGGGGAAGAAAGATGTCTGCGTCCAATCACTTCCTTTTCCGTTTCATTTTTATTGTGAAAATAATTTGACATTGTGTCAAGTGTTTAAAGTTTTTGTTTTTTCAATTGTGAAGTGAATGAGTGAGGTACTCAGCATTGGACCAAGCTCTCACATATGATGTTCAATTGAGTTTGATTTTGAAAATACTTGTCGTTGGATCAAGTTTATTTTTCATCTTTTGAAAAATGTTCTTTTTATATTGTTTTTTGTTTATGTTAATTTAAAGAATAGAGGAAAGCTACACTTAACGTTCATGAGATGTGGGACATTTTACCCATAATAGAGGATGAATCATAAACCATACTTTCTTATAGGATTGGAAATATTTTACCCATAATGGGGGATGGATCAGAAACCATGCAAGAATGAAAACCACATACAAGAATATAAATCATACAAGTGTACACCAAGCCATGTGTAGCGGTAGAAATGTTTAAGACTAAGCCATTAGATTGACTAGACTTATACAAATCAAAATCAAAATCGTCACCGTGCTTTATTGTTTCCAAAGGAATGGGAAAAGAGCGATTAACCCAAAAAGAGGGTTAAAGATTCAAGGTAAGGGGGGAAAAGAGCGAGTAACCCAAAAAGAGGGGGAAAGATTCAAGGTAAGGGGATTGGTTATGCAAAGGGAAGGTATTAGCACCCTAAACATCTACGGTACTCCGCAGGAACCTCTTTGAAAAATCTGTATATTTTGGTTATAAAATGTTGTGCAAAAAAATAGATGGTGGAGGTGAGGAAAGAAGTATTTTTTATGATTTTTGCACCCGCCGCGGTTGCGAATCTTTAGTGCCTACGTACCACCTTTCATGCAATAGGGGATCAGGGTACACGTAGTTCACCTTTTTAAAAAAAAAATTAAAACACAAGTGTGCTGGTTAATTTTATGAGATAAGACATTATTGTCATTGTCCGTGTGGAAAATATACTTACTACCCACAATCATGAGAAAGGAGAATTTGCATCATCTTAAAGTGGAGGATATGACTTGGATTTTAAAATCAACAATGCCTCACTCAACACCCAAGTGGAAAATATATCACTTCACTACATATTGTAGAAGTATAGTTGTTTGCATCACTACAATGATTGACAAAAGTCTAATCTTTTAAGAAAAGTTTTAAAGTAAAAAGCCGAAGTGGCAAAATATTTGAAATGAGATTGATTGACTTTTAGTCTTCTCACAAAAAATGTCAAGGTATTATTAAATTTATTGAAGTTTATTTATGAAATTTTTTTGAAAAAGCATGGACCTAAGTCCAAGTTTATTATGAAAATTGTTGAAGTTTCAAAACAAGAAGAGTTTTCAAAAGGAGGAAGAAGATTTTTGAAATTAAAGAAGATGGGAGGAGAAGAAGAGACTATCCTAAAGCATAAGGTAAAAGCTAGGGAAAAGAACCATCTAACCAAAAAGAAGCCAATACTTGACATTATGAGTTAAGATAGAATTCCCATTCTTTGGATTGAAACCAAGCAAGCAAAGATACTAGACATCTTGAGGGAATCAAATTTCAAGTGTATTAAGTCTTCACAAAAATTGGACAGAGTAACGACTGTATACAGGTGAATTCCAAATTACAAACAAAGTATGTAATCCCAATAACATGTACACAAAACAAACTAACAATCCAATGTCTTGAGACAAACCTCAATAACTCCAGACAAAATATCAATTAAGGTCACAAGATCTCCAACGTAGGCCAAGGTTTCTAATCCTAAGTCCAAGAAGTCCAATACTCCATAATGCCAAGGATAGTAACCAAATAGTCCAAATATCATTAAATTTTTTTATGGTTAATGTTGATTATTAAGTATCTTAAAAAAAGAAAAGAAAAACTCAAATGAGCAAAATAAAAATGACAAAAATATAAAGGGGCTCATGTGAGCAAAGATGAAAAATAGCATGAAATGTAAATGCTAAGGGTAAATGGTACATAAAGCATAAAAATAAAAGCATAAAGTAAAGTCAATTGTTAGAAATTAGTGGCTAGTTTGATGACCATCTTGAAACTTGCATTTGGAACTCATTGGAGGATTGGTAGAACCAAAGCCTCCACACAACAAGTTGCACTTGTTTTTTGTCAAGTATATCATCCATTTTGGAATCCTCAAAAATAACATTTAATGATCAACGATGTTTAAGTGATCCGCGTTGACCAAAAGTGATGAAGATCCATTAGAGGATTGGTAGAACCAAAGCCTCCATACAATGAATCTCAAGGTTATTGGATCAAAGAGATCAAATTAACATACTTGGACTTGCAAACATAGGTTTAGGCCATGAATGATCATTTATTCGAATCAGGCCAAAATTTAGCGTTATGTTAAGCAATCGTAAGTGGACTTATGTAGAAGTCACACCTATTTTGAGGCCGGTCAATAGCAATCTATGCACCATTTGTTTTAAGACATGATAAAGAGATTATGCTCCAATAACACTTAGTGCAATAAGAAATAAATAAGATGAAAAGGGGTGAGAAAGAATATACAAACCACATTTGAATTAAAATTTAATCAAACTATTATTAAAATCATTCATCCATTTTTATGGAGTTAGACTCAACACCATAAATCCAATGATGTTAACAAAGTTCATGATAAAAAATTCAACCCAAGATCAGCCAGAAAATAATCACAAAATAATATTACATTTAATATATATGTTGAAAAGGGTTTAAAAATGAATAAAAATGAAAATAAAGGAAAAAAAACATCAACTATATTCGAATTGATTCATAAAAAAGAAATAAGGTCATAGAAAAATCAGAAATAGACTCAAATATTTTTATAAAATTTTTGGTAATTTTTTTAAAGTCAGAAACTATTTTTTAACTAATTAAAATTTCTCAAAAAAATAGAAAATAGATTAAAAAAAGTAAATATCAATATAAAATTCCATAAAATTTTCAAAAAGTCAGAAATATGTAAAATGATATTTATGAATTTTTTTAGAATTAAAAAATATCAGAAAGTATTTTTAAAGTAATTAAAAGAAAGCAAGTAATGCAAAAAATATAAAAAATATCAAATATCAAAATAGAAATGTGAAAAAATAGTCATAAGATCAGAAATAATTCAAAGTATTTTTGTGAATTTTTTCATAATCTTTGGATAAAAATAAAAGAGTTATGAATTTTTGAAAATTAAATCAATTAAAATATAAAATCAGAAAATAAAATAAAACCAAAAAGATGTGGGCCATCAGATCATAGTCAAAACGCGTTAGTAAGTTGATCCAATGGACCAGACGCGCTGTGCATGATATGGACCTTAATGAGATACGCATAGGATCAGAAAAAAGGCAACCAATGAAATTAAAACGTTTGACACGTTATCATTGGCTGAGACGAGACATGTCATCGTCTTCAACCTCCAGACGCCCTACAATAGAGATTTTGTGAGATCCTCCAAATGGAAAAATTAGGATCCCAGACTAGTATTATTGGATTCGTCTCTTCAAGACGATCCTAACATCACCATCGCGCCAAATTTATATAAGGTATGCAAAGAGATATGAATCAAAAACCCAGAAAATAACGAGCACCTTCAATTTGAGATTTCTCTCTCAATTCTCAATGGATTTAAAAATTGTAAGAAACACAAGAATCAGGGCAATGAGAGCTTCACAATGATATCAAAGTTTGGAAGAATTGATGGAGAAATCTACCTATTAAAGTTCAGTTGCAGAGCTCTGTAAATGGACTTGGTCAGATCAATTCAAAAGGTTTCAAGGCTCAATTCTTCTTCTGTTAGCTTTAGGGAAGATCAAGGAAGGTGAATTGATAGAAAAAATGGATTGAAAAAGACTTGAACAATGATTTCAAAGTTGTAGAAAAGTGAGTTATGGAGCAAGTTTAGAAGGGTGATTTTGGCTGTTCAAGCTTGAGAAAACGAATGGGATAGCTCATGTATTTATATGAGAAGCAAATGGGAGCAAAAGGAAGGGTGAATGATGCAATTTGGAGGGAATTTGTGTGGGTCTGCATCATGAAGAAATTGTGACTTCTCTTTTGTCAAAACTCATCCAAAATGCGCGTTTTAATTCACTAATCCACTTGGGAAAGTTGGCTAATCAAGTTTAGACCCAAAACGCGTGCTGATTTGAGGGTTAGAAGTTGTAACATGAGATTCAAATTCTGACTTGCGATGAAACTTCAATTCTAAGTTATCACTTTTGAAACAATGGCATTCCCAGCTCAAGGGTCTTAAGGCATGGTTCTTGATGCTTTAGAAAGATGAGATTACAAGCTTTGCAATGGGAAAAGAATTGAATCAAATGGATGTTTGAGCTTAAAGTTGCAATGAGTCAAAGTTTGGAAAAAGAGGTTGACTTTCCATACTTAGAAATATTTCAAGTTTTTCTTCAAAAGTGACCTATAATATTTTGCATCCAAACATGACCTTCCTATTGGAATTTTCTTTTGATAAAAAAATATGGCATGAAATAGACCTCTTGAATGACATTTTGAAACTTGAACCATTCAAAATCTCCAAAAATTGAGAGAATTATGAATTGTTGAAGTTGGCAAAAAAATCATGAAATGACCTATAATCTTTTGTATCCTTAAGGAATGCTCCATCCATTTTCTCACTTTTCACATAAAAGAAGGAATAAATTTCACATCCTCAAGATCATTATGGAAAAAGAGTGGACTCAAGGTGATAAAAATTGACCAAGTTATGATCATTTGAAGTCACACATGGGAAGTTAGGGGTTCATCTAGAGGACTTGTAATCTTTCTTCATCATCAAGTTTCTTCCACATGAAAACTCCTTGAAACTTTTGAAGTGGTTTGTTAATAACCATTTAAAGAGAAGGATGTTTTTAGAATCACTCAAAAATACCAAAAGATGAGCAAGATATACTTCTTTGAAGTTCAAAACCCTAGCTCCTAGATCAAGAATATGCTTTGAGGAACTTTGACAATTTTAAACAACCTTCTTGTACCAACACTTTTTCTTTGTAGGTAGAAGTTGTTGAGGATGATAATGAAAATTCATAGCAACCAAAACCACTTCCATATCTTGAGAATTAAGAGAAATATGCACTTGTGACCAATAGGAATAAGGCCTTGTCCAACCATGACAACTTCTTCAATCAACCCCTTGTACTTTTGAATCAATCTTGATAACTTCGAAATGTGGTGAACCAAAATAAACCTTTCCATGCCATTTCTTCCAAAACAATTTCAATGGTGAGGTTTTAACTTCTCAAGCTTTATTTACTAGGGCATGGAAATAAACTCATGAACCCATGGATCAACTTGCTAAGCCATATTGCCTTTACCTACATTATTAACAAGTAAGACAAAATCAACATTGAATTTTATTAATTAAAAGGAAAGTCAAAACAAATCATGCATGATCACAAAAGAAAAACAAGTCAAGGTGCTTGGTGATTCCTCAAAGAGCAAAGTTAAAGATAGGGAGGAGAACCAAAATCCCTAATGTGATCTTGTTGTGATTGAATCAATATGGTATGATTAAGGGATCTTAGGGGGGAAAATTGGGGTACAACAGCTGCCCTTATTTAAGTTTCTTCTATCCGGAGATACGAAGGTTAAAAATCTTCATGTCGACGTGATCGAAGATACTTAAATATAAAACAAACCCTATTTTTGGCCCTAAGATGCCATGCAATGATTATGAGTATGAATGCATATGAACAACTTCAAAGAGACGCAAAACACCACTGGGGATGTAGGAAAGGAAATAAGGATCAAAAGAGAAACCCGACCAGGAAAATAAATCACGGGTGAATCAAAAAGACCCGACTCTATTGATGTAACACTCAAAGAAGAGATAAGGTAGCATCAACTCAGCTAAAGGGGATATAGTACAGGATAAAAGTAATTGGCAACCAACTGTGAACTCTCATACTCAATAGTCGGAGGTAGAAGATAAAAAATATAATGAATCATAGATGACATAAAACTACCTACTCATAGAGGATGATAAAAGATCAAAGGATACACCAACTTTAACTGAAGGCGAAACTACCAACGTTCATTGAAGGTAGAAAGAGAAAATAATAACAACACCGACATTCACTGACAGTGAGCTACCAACATTCACTGAAGGTAGAGAGAAAAGAAATATCATAGCATCGACGTTCACTGACGGTGAACTACCAACGTTCGCTGAAGGTAGTAAAAAGATAACAATCACCAACGTTCACTGATGGTGAACTACCAACTTTCACTGAAGGTAGAGAAAATAAATATCATAGCACCGACGTTCACTGACGGTGAACTACCAACGTTCACTGAAGGTAGCAAAAAGATAACAATCACCAATGTTCACTGATGATGAACTACCAAATTTCACTGAAGGTAGAGAGAGAGAGAAGAAATATCATAGCACTGACGTTCACTGACGGTGAAATACCAACGTCCACCGAAGGTAGCAAAAAGATAATAATCACCAACATTCACTGATGGTGAACTATTAACTTTCACTGAAGGTAGAGAGAAAATAAATATCATAGCACTGACGTTCACTGACGGTGAACTACCAATGTTCACTGAAGGTAGAAAAAAGATAACAATCAACAACATTCACTAATGGTGAACTACCAACTTTCACTAAAGGTAGAGAGAAAAGAAATATCATAGCATCGACGTTCACTGAAGGTGAACTACCAACATTCACTGAAGGTAGCAAAAAGATAACAATCACCAACGTTCACTGATGGTGAACTACCAACTTTCACTGAAGGTGGAGAGAAAAGAAATATCATAGCACCGACGTTCACTAATGGTGAACTACCAACGTTCACTGAAGGTAGCAAAAAGATAACAATCACCAATGTTCACTGATGGTGAACTACCAACTTTCACTAAAGGTAGAGAGAAAAGAAATGTCATAGCAATGACGTTCACTGACGGTGAACTACGAACGTTCACTGAAGGTAGCAAAAAGATAACAATCACCAACGTTAACTGATGGTGAACTACCAACTTTCACTAAAGGTAGAGAGAAAAGAAATATCATAACACCGACGTTCACTGACGGTGAACTACAAACATTCACTGAAGGTAGCAAAAAGATAACAAGTTTTCCCAAAATCATGGCGTTTCACCCAGAACGGGTCTCAACTTCTCCTTTAACCAAATCATTCTGCCTGGAAAGGGTAATATATAAGCTGTCTAAAATAAAGAGACTACCACTTTCTATTATAGGAAAGATTGTAAAAATGACTTTCTAGGGAAAGCAATATGGCTTCCTGGGTAAAGAAATATGACTTCCTGGGGAATGAAATACAGCTTCCTGGGGAAATGCCAACATATTCCTGCTGAGGAGATAAAATTTTTCTCGTGCCAAAATAAATGCACATTCTCAAACCAATTCTCGAAGCTTGCAGAAATCCAAAGTAATAATATTGTTGGGAAACAAAGATTCAAACCAGAAATAAACTGGAGTGAAGCAGTCAACCAAAATACATCCCTTAAGAAATAAACTCAAGAGGGAAACCCAATATATCTAGACAAAGAGCTGTACAGGAAGGCTAAAGCAAAAAATCTTCCACGAGGGGTAACTCAGTGGAGAAATTGAAAGAACATACACTTCTTGCTTAAGGCCGACACTCTATTGGAGAGAGGGCAACACAACTCTGCAAAATAGGGTAATATGTCAACAAAATATTAACGAATGTGAATGAGAAATGATTTTCTAAATTTAACTATGCATGATGTATGTATGAATGTATGAGTGTTATCATGTATATGCTGACAAAACAAACATATAACACTGGGAGTAACCAGGCAAAACCAACTCGGGCATAATCAACACTCGGCTAAATCACATCCAAGATGAACATTCCATAAGAAAATAAGCACCAAACGATGAAACAAAATTCTATTTCACGGCTTAACTTCACTGGGAAAGAACATAATCCGGAAATAATCAAATCATAGCGAAAAAATAGTACAGATACAGGGATATAACATCCTTCTCCAGGCTTCACCAGGGTAATAGCACTTCGACTTCAATGGGAAAACACATGTTTTCACGGTCTGCACTTCTACTGGGGATTGCAAAATTGATTTCAAATAAGGCAGATGGAAACCATATCGGCAAAACATCAACTGAGGATTTCGAGCTGACTTCATTGGGGAAATATCATACAGACTTTACTAGGGGAGATAACACCTCATCATCAAGACATAAATTGGGGACCTCGTGCTGACTTTATTGGGAAGGCCAACACCACATCGAAGAGGGGAAACAAAGATACATTCTTCAATATTGAGAGTAAGTATTGCACCAACTTCTCTGGAGAAAAAGTATGAAACCTCATGGGGATAACAACTTGGGGAGTAATTAAAAGAAAGCAAATAATGCAAAAAATATAAAAAATATCAAATTTCAAAATAAATATGTGAAAAAATAGTCATAAGGTTAGAAATAATTCAAAGTATTTTTGTGAATTTTTTCATAATTTTTGGATAAAAAATAAAAGAGTTATGAATTTTTGAAAATTAAATCAATTAAAATATAAAATCAGAAAATAAAATAAAATCAAAAAGATGTGGGCCATCAAATCATAGTCAAAACGCGTTAGTAAGCTGATCCAATGGACCAGACGCGCTTTGCATGATATGGACCTTAGTGAGATACACATAGGATCAGAAAAAAGGCAATCAATGAAATTAAAACGTTTGGCACGCTATCATTGGCTGAGATGAGACATGTCACCATCTTCAACCTCCAGACGCCCTGCAATTGAGATTTTGTGAGATCCTTCAAATGGAAAAATTAGGATCCCAGACTAGTATCATTGGATTCGTCTCTTCAAAACGATCCTAACATCACCATCGCGCCAAATTTATATAAGGTATGCAAAGAGATATGAATCAAAAACCCAGAAAATAGCGAGCACCTTCAATTTGAGATTTCTCTCTCAATTCTCACTGGATTTAAAAATTGTAAGAAGCACAATGTGATACGGTGAGAGAACTGACTTGGGTTTTGCGTTTGTTTTCGCAAATGTTTCGGTTGAGCAAGAGTCGCCACCGACTTTTTATTTTATCCTAAGGAAAGGTTAAAAAGCACAGCAAAAACCTTTGAGATGTCTTCTTGGGTTCGAGGAGTAGATTATAGAAAGGGAAGGTATTAGAACCCTTTTTATCCATGGTTATCCATGGGCTCTTAGTTACTTACAAAGATCAACTTGCCTTGATTTTCAATTGTTTGAAATGGTGCTTTCAATTGTTTGAAATGGTGCTTTGTGTGTGGGTTTGAAAATGTTTTGAAAAGAGGCCAATGTGGTGGCAACTGTTGTACCCCAAAATTTGCCATCCCATAATCTTCAAGGTTTTGCCAAGCATCACCTCAAATGGCTCAAAGTTTACTCAAAGGCTACACAGTCAAACCATCCTCCTAAGACAGGCAAAATTAGGGTTTTGGTTCTTGCAAGGAAGTTGAAGTTTTCAAGGGCTCAATCAAGTCCCATATGCTCATACACATTGTCAAGCACCTACATGTCAAGTTTCAAGGCTCACAAGGTCAAGTTGCACAGTCAAAAACCCTAATTGCTCAACAATCAACTGTAGGGGCAAAATTGTCATTTGGCAGTCAAAAGTCAAAATTTTTGGTCAACATCTTATTTCGAAGCCACAAACATCATTTGATAAATGCTTGATCATTATTCTCAAAGTTTGGCTCAAAAAGTCTCAAGATGTAAAAGTTTCTATTTTTGGACAGCTGAAAAGTCAACTGTAACTTGACAAAGGCATAACTTTTTCATGGTTCATCAGAAAAATCCCATCCAATGCTCATCTTGAAGGGGAGGACATTTCCTACAACTCATCTTCACATTCCAAGTCCAATAAATGCTCTCACAAAAAGTTATCAATTTCAACATTATAGGTCATTTTCAAAAGTCAACAAAAAGGGACTTTAAGTCAAAGACCATAACTTAAGATTGGTAAATCAAAATGACATGGGACCAAAGACATTGGTTAGAGAACTTCAAGACCTTTCTAAAATGTCAAAGAACATGATCAAAGCTTAAAAATTGAGCAAGATATGCATTGGAGAAGTTGGGAAATTTTTGTGAAATGGCCAAAATCATTTATCCTTGAAATTTCATTTTTGACAAAAGGGGCCAACTTTTTCCACTTGAATCAGCTTGGCCATGCTTCCCACGTGTCCCACATTTTATTTCAAATTTTAATATTAATTTTTTCATTTTTATTTGATTTTATTGGATTTAATTCATTTTAAATCCTTTAAAATCAAATAAAAATCAAGAAGGTTAATTAAGGGGCATATTTGGTCTTTATTAGCTTTGAATCATCATTATACAACATCCCAAATTCGTTTCAAGGCCTAATCAAGCAAGAATTCAAAATTGGTACAAAGATGGAAAGTTTGTTAATGGAGGTTTATGGCAAAATCTTATGTATGAATGCAAGGCTTCAAGGCCCTTAATTCCAATTGAAATACATTACATATTGCATATACAAGTGAACACAAGCATAGACAAGACCTAAGCTGCGCCCAAAACTCAGAAGCAAACTTGTATTTTTTGCAAAAAAAACTCAAAACTGAAAACACACATAGAGCTTGTTTCAAGTCCTCATTCCTATCCAAACACATTGCTGACATCCCTAGGAAGCTTTGGCAATCAAAAACAAGCATAATCACTCAAGAAATCGTGCTCTAGACCTCCTCCGGTTTGCTTCATTTTTTCAAATCGTATATCATATTTCATGAGCTATTAACCCATTTTCTTTGTTGTTTTGTGTTGCTAGGGGCTTTCTAAAGCTAGTAGATTAATCCAATTGCATTTTAACGCATCATAGCATGATTCACCATTGAAATGTTTTAGGGTTTCTCAAGCTTCAAATTGGGCGTTTGCACATACTGTAAAATTAGGACACCCAATTACCATGGTTGGAATCAGGACCTTCAGACGAAGCTAACCCACTATTCGCGCCCTATTTATATTTCCATGTGAGCTATTCGCTATTTTCTGGCAGGTGTTGTTTTGGGGGGGTTTAAAACCCCCGCTACCTCATTTTATTACAGGCACAATTGGAGACGAAGGCTAGCGTGGCTGATGGTCATTGGGTGGTTCATAATTCTGGCGCGTTTTTTTGTTTGTACACCACTAATCCTTGTTTTACGTTATATTGTTTATTTTCCATTTCATATCCAAAACGCGCTGATAGCTCAACTGGTAGGCATATGGTTTGGTAAACACTGGGACCTGGGTTCGAATCCCAGGTCCCCTCAAATTATTTCTATCATTTTGTTTAACCCTTTCCCATGCAGTGCACCCTTCAGTGATCCATCATACACCCCGCGTTTGTGCTTGCCATGTGTCTCTAATGATCAATCTGAAGGCCATGATGTGAATTCCAAGGTACACCCTCAGTCAACCACACGCGCACAAGCATTGGAAAGTCAAAAAGGCCTCCTCCTGTTGGGCCAAATTACTGCAAATTCACCTCCAAAATTGGGGTCAACACCCCCCATTGGTTTGCATATTGTTCCCTTTCTTTTCATTTTTTTATTTGTTTTATTTATTTTAATTAATTCATCAAAAACAATTTTCATAAAAAACCAAAAAAATAAGAAATCATAAAATAAAAATATGCTTTATTTTTTTTTTAATTCATTAATATTTTGTAAATAAATTCTAATAACCAAATTAGTTTAATTTTAGGTTTAATTTTAATGTTTTTCTTTAATAAACTAAAAAACATAAAAATTAGGTTTTTAACATTTCATTCTTTTTCTCAATAAATATTTTTTTTATAATTATTATTAACCATTAATTATTTTTGTAAATATTCATAATTAAATAATTAATGTAAATTAGGTTAAACTTAAACAATTTTCTTTAATAAATTAAAAAGAATTTAGAACTAGGGTTTTATGTAACTTTTAATTCCAATTAATTCTCTTTAATTTCATAAATCCAAAAACATAAAAAATAAGTTCTTTTTTTTTTCTCATTTAATAATTAAATCAATTTTCAATTTTAATTTCTTTAAAGGGTCCAACGCCCTCGCACTCGATTCTTAATTCTTTTCTGGCATTTATTTTTTTATTTATTTATTTTGTGAATATAATGTATTTATCCCAAAGCCTTGTAATAGATAATTAGGACCTTTACTTTCCGCATTTTATTTATTCAAATCGGGTCTTGGTTTAATTTGGCGATGTAGACCCGCGCCTTTGTAATAGCGTAGGACCTTTATTTTTCTGCATTTTAATTCCCGCACCTTTTAACTGCTAATAATCACATGAAAGAATGTATGAAAAAATAAAATCAAAGCGTAGAATAATCAATGCATGATCAAGACAAATAATAACTGAAAATGACACACAATTCACACACCACTCCTAGGGTACGCCTCACTGTTGCCTTGCCCCTCGAAACGTGGTCGTCGAGTATAGGACGTCTTAGTGAGTCCTTATGTTCCATTGATCCAGTTTCCTCGAAATAAGTTGCCTCGAAACGGTTGCCTCGGAATAAAAAGATCAATGGCATAAGGGTAGCTTCTAAGGTATCTTACTATTGCTCGGTGACCACACTGTCCCTAACCCTCGAATTGACCCGAACACCTCCAACGGTGGTGCTACCTACCTCTCAATGGTGGGATAGCACTACCTTAAGGACATTTACACAGACTAATTCCTTAGGGTAGGTAGATGACTCGTAGATACTTGCTCTAATTCAAAACAAATCAAAAACTTCTTTTCACACCGACACTTTGCAAAAAGCTTTCAAAAACAACTTTTCAAACACTCTTGAGGACTGATACAAGAGTCAATCTGAAACTTTCAAAGAAACTTTTTCAAACCCACTCACACTTGAAAAGCAAACATTTTTTGAAAACACAATGAGCAAGTATCTAAGAGCCCATGGATAACCATGGATAGAAAGGGTGCTAATACCTTCCCTTTCTATAAATCTACCTCCCGAACCGAGAACTAAATCTCAATAAGGAATTTTTCTGTGCTTTTGTCCTTTCCATATTGGAGAAAATAAAAGACGGTGGCGACTCTTGCTTCCGCGACATTTCGCGAACCAACGTTAAACAGTCAGTTCTAGATCCACCGATCACAGAACTGGAGACTCTGCTGGGGATACCTTTTTAAGTGAGGTGTACCTTAGGACTAAGATCACCTGTGTTTTCAATTGCTTTGACTTGTTTGCTTTAAATTGTGGGACTGTCTTGGGAGTTCTATAGATCCTAACCCGGATCTGGGGATACCTTCTTAGAAAGTAGCAACAAGGCTGTGAGGGAACTGTGCGGGGTATACCGACATGGTTGAAACAGTCTTCTACGTTGATGTGGCACTTTGGTGTGTACCGGTAACCCTTGAGTTCAGTCAAGGAGAGTACGTGGCCTCCATGTGGTGTCGTGAAGCATCAACTGACCTTAGGAACCTTAATTGAACCATCTTGGCCTCTTTAGGGTAGTGAATAACTAACTTTGGTGCAGTCCGAGGTTGGTTGATACTCGATACTACACTCAATTGAGGGTTGCTTTCCTGGAATATTTTGGTCGCCAGTTCAGTGGCTAAATCGAAACGATGAACAATGAAAGCAATCCAGTGATATTGGGACCCTTAGAACCCGGTTACTTCTAATAGGACAGGTTGAGCCCACCAACTTCAAGAGGGTAATACCCAGACCCCATGCTGGCCTAAACTCTAAGGGCTGTGGTGTGACTTGTATGCCTCATCATGTTTGCCTTTGTAAATATTTGTGGTGTGTTTAATCATAGCATCATGACATCATCCAGCATCATATGCATTGACTAACCATTTCAGGGGTTCGAACCTTCATCTTTGTTCTTGTTTTGTAGGACATGGAAACTGTTCGCAGAAAGACAATTCAGATCAGCCTTGTAAGGATCCCTCCTCAGCTTAAGGAGCTTATATCCAGGATTCCCGAGAGCTCTTCATTCAGTGAGAGACATGGAAGACTCATCAGCTTGGTCAACACCAACATTGAGGAAGACATGATAAAGGTCTTATTCCAGTTCTTTGACCCTCTGCATCACTGTTTCACTTTCCTGGATTATCAACTGGTGCCTACATTGGAAGAGTTCTCCCGGCTTCTGAAGATCCCTATCCTTGATCAACTACCCTAAAACAGTACGGAAAAGGAACCCAAACTTGAAGAGATTGCTAAGGCCTTACACCTACAACCATCTGACCTCAAGGGACATTGGGAAGATAGAAGTGGTATCAAAGGGTTCTTAGCCAGGTTTCTGTTTGAAAAGGCCCAGGAATGTTGGAACTCCCTTGACCTACAAGCTTTTGAAGAAGTTGTGGCCCTCCTTGTCTATGGTTTGGTGTTGTTCCCTAACCCAGATCAGCTTATAGATATCAGTGCTGTCCAGATCTTCATGTCCAGAAATCCTATACCTACGTTGCTTGGGGACATCCTTCACTCATGTTACACTCGAACCATGAGAAAAAGAGGTGTTCTTATGTGCTGTACTCCTCTCTTGGGAAGGTGGTTTATTTCGCACCTTCCGCAATCAGTTTTGAAGAATGAGCGGGGTTTGAGATGGTCACAACGATTGATGACTCTTACACATGCAGATATACATTGGTGTTCTCGGTCCAGAGAGGATGTCACTATCATTGATCGTTGCGGGGAGTATCCTAATGTTCCTTTACTTGGAATCAGATGAGGTATTACTTACAACCCATGCTTGGCCTGGAGACAGTTTGGTTATGCTCGGAGGGACGGCCCTCATGACATGTTAATTCCTGACATAGTTTTTGACTTTGACAACGATGCACAAGGACTTCGCCAGAGATTTATCAGAGCTTGGAGGATGCCAAGTAGAATAGACAGCAAGACCCTGGGGCACAGGAATTCCATCCCGTTGGAGCCTTATCTCAAGTGGGTACGCGCCCGCTCCCAGAAGTTAGTAATGCCTTATCCTCATGTTCTCCCTGTGATCAAAGAGCCAGTCTTGGAAGGAGAAGTGTCCTACGCCATTCAACATCCTGACATGCCCACATCCTGGGAAGAGATGCAGGAGAGCTGGATCCAGCTTAAGGAAGAACGAAATTCTCTTGAGACCAGTCTACATGCTAGTGAAAAGAAGGTCTTGGAGCTCACCCGCCTATTGCACGAGGAGAGGAATCTCAACACCTATATTGCTCCGAAGAGGATGCGTAGTGTCTTCTGGGACTGATTTGCTTTTGTAATATTTGCCCATGAGGCTTTGATGTACCAAACAATTATTTCCTTAATGATAACGTGTGTTCCTTTTTGTCTACAACAAATTTGAATTTTCGAACCCTTGAATGCATTGCATAAACACATATCATTCATCATGTGCATAGCAGGTACTCTTCTTTTCAGGTTGCTTACTGTTCTTCGCTGTTTATTTCAGCATCATGAACCCTGAATCATCTACCGAGCTATCTATCAAGGCCCTTCAGGCGCAGAACGCACAATTTCAGGAGCTGATCATGGGTTTGGCTCAAGGTCAACAAGAGCTGAAGGCTATGCTCCTGAAAAAGAGTAAGAAGAAGAAGAGGACGGTGCTATTCAACACTGGGCGCAGACTCGGGAACACTTTGCAAAATGAAGCTGAAAGGACTACTCCATCTGTGGGGGAAGGTAGTTACCAAGGGAGAGAGGTCCCTAGTCTTGTGGTCTCTGACACTGAGACAGACTTCAATGACGAACAATACCCTCCTGCTGAGGACCGGTACAAGCAGCTGGAGGACATATTAAATGCTATGGAGATTCAGCGTGTGCTTGGACTGGATTTCGGAGACTTGGGGTTATCTTCTGGGGTGGTAATTCCACATAAGTTCAAGGCGCCTGCCTTTGTGAAGTATGACGGGGCTTCCTGTCCCAAGATGCACCTCCGTTCTTATGTAAGGAAGATCCAGCCTTACACAGCAGACATGAACTTATGGATCCACTTCTTCCAGGAGAGTCTTTCAGGGACTCACCTCGAATGGTTCTATCAGCTGGATGGGACCAACATTCGTAACTGGGAGGATCTGGCCACTGCTTTCTACAAGCAGTATCAATATAATTCCGACCTCGCTCCTACGCGTACCCAACTCCAGGGTATGTCGTTAGGATTGGGTGAAGGTTTTAAGGAGTAAGCACAGAAATGGAGAGATCTGGCTGGCAGGGTGCAGCCACCATTGACGGACCGGGAGCTGGTGGATATGTTCTTGGGGACCCTATCTGGTCCATTTTTCAATCATCTCATTGGTAATTCCTCTGATGGGTTTACTGATCTGATCTTGACTGGTGAGAGGATCGAGGCTGGTATAAAATCGGGGAAGATACAGATGGTTACCTCCTCAAATGCTGAAAAGAAGCCCTTCAAGAAAGAGGCAAGTGCTGTGTATGGTCCGAGAAGGCAAAACAAACCTGAACACCGCCAAGCTGTCAATGCGGTGGTTATTTCTAAGTCTGCTACTGCTCCACAACAGTACAACCAACCCAAGGCTGAGAGGCCCAAACGGCAGTATACTCGGCTCAGCATGACTCTCTCTCAGATCCTGCCGCAACTGCTGTCAACTAGCTTGGTGACTGTTAGAGAGGCCCCGAAGGTTGTGAACACTACATCCCCCAAGTATAATCCAAATGCCCGTTGTGCTTATCACTCCGATAGCCCAGGGAATTCTACTGATGATTGCTGGGCCCTAAGGAACAAGGTGCAGGACCTTATTGATGCAAAGGAGGTTCAGTTTGAGGCGCCCGAGAAGCCTAATGTGGTGACTGCTCCCATGCCTAACCATGGAGTAAATGCTATTGGGGATGAAGACGAAGTGGAAGAATCAGAGTTTGACAGCTGGATCTACCCAACGGCCAACGGTGGACCTAGCAACTGGACCGCAAAAGACTTTACACCCATTACTTTTGTCACCCAGTAATGAACTTCTTTGTTTTGGATTTGTAATAAACAATAATTTGAAACTTCATGACCCGGTGTCTTACCCGAGGCATCGTGGTTTTATTTGTGAGGGCTTTTGTTTGTCACTGTCATATATCATGAATAAAAGCATTGGACGTTTTTCACATTCCAAATCTTGCGCTCCCTTTCTTTCTTTCTTTTCTTTATATATTGCAAAACAACTGTATTTACACACACTCACTCATACAGGTTTCAATCCACTCTGGATCTCACTGGTAACGACTCTGCTACTGCCAGTTATGACTTCGCAAATCCGATCAACTTAGCCGAAGACGAAGGTGAAGATGACTGCGAAGTGCCTGGCGAGCTTGCAAGATTGCTACTCCAGGAAGAGAGGGCCATTCAACCACATGAAGAGCCAGTGGAAACGGTAAATCTGGGTACTGAGGCAGACAGAAAGGAAGTTAAGATTGGTGCCAATCTGGAGCTCAGCGTAAAACAACGGTTGGTTCAGATGTTACATGATTATGTGGAGATCTTTGCCTGGTCCTACGAAGACATGCCTGGGTTGGATACCGACATTATGGTCCATCACTTGCCTACTAAGGAAGACTGCCTTCCGGTTAAGCAAAAGGTCCGCCGTATGCGTCCAGAGATGTCTGAGAAGATCAAAGCTGAGGTTATGAAGCAATTCGATGTCGGGTTTCTTGCAGTGACTTCTTACCCTCAGTGGGTTGCTAATGTGGTGCCAGTACTGAAGAAAGATGGTAAAGTCAGAATGTGTGTTGACTACAGGGATCTGAACAGAGCCAGCCCCAAGGATGACTTCCC
Organism: Vicia faba; assembly: GCA_948472305.1. Classification (NCBI taxonomy): domain Eukaryota; kingdom Viridiplantae; phylum Streptophyta; class Magnoliopsida; order Fabales; family Fabaceae; genus Vicia; species Vicia faba. The sequence continues at coordinate 46,734,217 of OX451738.1, read as the reverse complement.
CTACCTTACATTGACGTTCTGGTTGACAATACTGCTCAGCACAAGGTGTTCTCCTTCATGGATGGTTTTTCAGGCTATAATCAGATCAAGATGGCTCCTGAAGACATGGAAAAGACTACCTTCGTTACTCAGTGGGGCACCTTCTGCTACAAGGTCATGCCATTCGGGTTGAAGAATGCTGGGGCAACCTACCAACGTGCCATGGTTGCTTTATTTCATGACATGATCCATCATGAGATAGAAGTATATGTTGATGACATGATTGCAAGGTCCCAAACTGAGGAGGAACACCTTGACCATCTGCAGAAACTGTTTGACCGTCTGAAACTGTACAAGCTGAGGTTGAACCCGAACAAGTGCACCTTCGGGGTTAGATCTGGAAAGTTGCTAGGCTTCGTTGTAAGTGACAAGGGTATTCAAGTGGACCCTGCCAAGGTTAAAGCCATTCAAGAGATGCCAGTTCCTAAGACAGAGAAAGAGGTCAGAGGCTTTTTAGGACGCCTGAATTACATTGCCCGATTCATCTCACACCTAACTGCTACCTGTGAACCAATCTTCAAGCTGCTGAAGAAAGATCAGGTAGTACGTTGGAATGATGAATGTCAGGCTGCTTTTGACAGAATCAAAGAGTATCTCCAAGAACCACCCATTCTTATGCCACCGGTTGAAGGGAGACCTCTGATACTATACCTGACAGTACTTGACAACTCAATGGGGTGTGTGCTGGGGCAGCATGACGAGTCTGGCCGAAAAGAGCATGCCATTTATTACCTTAGCAAAAAGTTTACCGACTGTGAGACCCGATACTCACTGCTCGAGAAAACTTGCTGCGCTTTGGTATGGGCTGCTCGCCGGCTGAGACAGTATATGCTGACTCACACTACCTTGTTGATCTCAAAGATGGATCCAATAAAGTACATATTTGAAAAGCCTGCTCTGTCTGGGAGAATAGCAAGATGGCAAATGATCTTGACGGAATATGACATCCAGTACACGACTCAGAAAGCCATCAAAGGAAGTGTATCGGCAGACCACTTGGCACATCAGGCAGTCGACGACTATCAGTCAATGAACTTTGAATTTCCTGACGAGAGCATCATGATTGTGACTGATTGTGAAGTACCTGGACCGGATGAAGGACCTGAGGAAGGATCCCGATGGTCTATGCACTTTGATGGAGCATCCAACGCTTTGGGTAACGGTATCGGCACTGTGATCATATCCCCATAAGGCACTCATACTCCACTTACTGCCTGACTATGTTTCAACTGCACCAACAACATGGCGGAGTATGAGGCGTGCATCATGGGACTCAAAGCTGCAATTGACTTAAGGATCAAGTTTTTGAGTGTCTTCGGAGATTCCGCTCTCGTGATCAACCAGATCAAAGGCGAGTGGGATACGAAACATCCGAATCTTATTCCTTACAGAGAATGTGTGTTGACATTGATTCCCCACTTCACAGAGATCACCTTTGAACACTTTCCAAGAGAGGAGAATCAGTTGGCGGACGCGTTAGCTACGATGTCTTCTATGTTCAAAGTCAAATGGGACAATGAGGCTCCCCTGGTCATTATCTAGAAACTGGACGAACCGGCATACTGTTGTGATCTTGAGGCTGAAGAGGTAACTGAGAAACCCTGGTATCATGAGGTGAAGAGGTATCTCGAAGCTCAAGAGTATCCTGAAGGGGCATCTGTCAATGATAAGAAGTTTCTGAGAAGGTTCGCAGTGAAGTTCTTCCTTAGCAACGACATCCTGTATAAGCGAAACCATGATTCGACCTTACTGTGTTGTGTGGATAAGACTGAAGCAGAAAGGATCATGGCAGAGCTGCATGAGGGTACCTTCGGAACACATTCCAGTGGACACACTATGGCAAAGAAAATCCTTCGGGCAGGGTATTTCTGGTCTACAATGGAAGCCGACTGTTACCAACATTCCCGGACATGTCACAAATGTCAGGTTTACACAGACAAGGTGCATGTTCCTCCAGTTCCTCTGAACGTCCTGACTGCACCTTGGCCTTTTGCAATGTGGGGCATAGATATGATCGGTGAGATCAGACCTACGGCATCCAACGGGCATCGCTTCATCCTGGTGGCAATTGATTACTTTACGAAGTGGGTTGAAGCAGCTTCTTACGCCACTGTAACCAAGAACGTTGTGGCACGGTTCATTCGGCATAACTTGATCTGTCGATACGGCATCCCTGAGAGGATCATTACAGAAAACAGTACCAATCTTAATAACAAGATGATCACTGAGCTCTGTGAGCAATTCAAGATACAGCACCACAACTCTTCTCCTTACCGGCCGAAGATGAATGGGGCTGTAGAAGCAGCGAATAAGAATATCAAGAAAATTGTGCAGAAGATGACAGTGACTTATAAAGATTGGCACGAGATGTTACCGTTTGCTCTACACGGGTACCGTACCTCAGCAAGGACGTCAACCGGGGCAACTCCTTTCTCCTTGGTCTACGGTATGGAGGCAGTCTTACCGATCGAAGTGCAAATACCCTCTCTCCAGATAATGAAGGATGCAGATCTGAGTGAAGATGATTGGATCCAGACACGACTTGATCAGCTAAATCTAATTGACGAAAAGAGACTTACTGCTATTTGTCATGGTCAGACGTATCAAAAACGGATGATCAGGGCATTTAACAAGAAAGTCAGACCACAAGAATATCAAGTTAGGGATCTGGTAATCAAGTGTATCATCCTTCCTCAGAGTGATCCAAGGGGCAAATGGACCCCTACGTATGAAGGGCCATTTGTGGTTAAACATGTGTTCTCAGGAGGAGCCATGATTCTAACTACCATGGATGGTGACGACCTTCCTCACCCCGCCAATGCAGACATAGTAAAAAGATACTACGCATGATAAAAGACCCGCTAGGTTGACATACCTAGGCAAAAATTAGGGCTTCCCGGCGAACCAAAAGGGTTCGGGAAAAATGAAGGGATGAAATAAAAAAAATCTGTACACCCGGCAAGTCGAAAACCTGAAAAGGCGGCTTGGGCAAAAATGGGTATCCCGGTGGACTGAAAACTCGAAAGGGCGGTCCAGGCAAAAGTTAGGGATTAAAGCGTAATACTATGTCTCATTGGATCACCCTGCATCCAGAATCCGGTATCAACACCAAGTTCAAATGGCATCGATCAATCGGCTTCATCGTCAACTAGGTCATCAAGTGATGAGACGCTCGAAGATATAAAGGCGATAGCAGAGTTGGAACCCAGTGGGATTACTCTTTTCACACAGCTGTTTTGTTCCCTTTGTACAAATTTGTATAAACTCTGTTGTTCGGCGGCGTTCTCTTACTAGGACGTCAGCCTCTTGTATATAAACGCCTATTTACAGGCAAATTCAAAAATCAATACAAAAATCACTTTTCAGTTAAAATTGCCATTTGTTTTCCTTTTCTGTTTTGTTTTGCGAAGAACGTCCAAGGTTCAATTTGTGATATATGCATTTGACAATAATTGCTAACTCATAAATGATTGCATACGAAACAAAGGATTAATTACAGGTAACATTAGAAACAGGGGCAATAATGAGTAGTCTAAGCGATCTAATTGTTCTGCCCATCAAGGTACCAAGGTAAGTTCGGCCGAAGAACACAACCAATATACCTTAATTCCCCAGAGAGTGAGCCAGCAAGTCAATGCACTCTCCCCAAGCAAGGTTATACAATCAGCCTTAAGGAAATTGAGTATCCTCCAGCAGATCTCAACATTCCCCAGTATAATATACGAATATTCTTAACAAGCATCCCCGGCAGTCTTGGTCTAAGACTGTTCCCCGGCGGTATATCAGACACTCAGTGGAGCCACTTCCCCAGTACACCTTAGAACATGCATATACATCGCATCTTCATACGTTATAGCATGCATATACGCATCATGAACATATAATCTCACTTATCACATCTCGCATGTCATACATCATGGCATCGCATACAACTAATGTTTTGTCTTTTCAGGACAAAAGTTAATACAAAGATAATTGCTATCAACTGCCGTGATTCCAGATCCGATTCCTGTATCTTGCCAGGGTGTATCTGTTGACGACTACAGTACCAGACTCGATTCTTGTATCCCGCCAGGGCACGTCTGAAGAGTTCGAAGATCCGATTCCTATATCTTGCCATGGTGTATCTGTTGACGACTACAGTACCAGACTCGATTCCTGTATCCTGCCAGGGCACGTCTGAAGAGTTCGAAGATCCGATTCCTGTATCTTGCCAGGGTGTATCTGTTGACGACTACAGTACCAGACTCGATTCCTGTATCCTGCCAGGACACGTCTGAAGAGTTCGAAGATACAATTCTTGTATCTTGCCAGGGTGTATCTGTTGACGACTACAATACCAGACTCGATTCCTGTATCCTGCCAGGGCACGTCTGAAGAGTTCGAAGATCCGATTCCTGTATCTTGCCAGGGTGTATCTGTTGACGACTACAGTACCAGACTCGATTCTTGTATCCTGCCAGGGCACGTCTGAAGAGTTCGAAGATACGATTCCTGTATCTTGCCAGGGTGTATCTGTTGACGACTACAGTACCAGACTCGATTCCTGTATCCTGCCAGGGCACGTCTGAAGAGTTCGAAGATCCGATTCCTGTATCTTGCCAGGGTGTATCTGTTGACGATTACAGTACCAGACTCGATTCCTGTATCCTGCCAGGGCACGTCTGAAGAGTTCGAAGATCCGATTCCTATATCTTGCCAGGGTGTACCTGTTGACGACTACAGTACCAGACTCGATTCCTGTATCCTGCCAGGGCACGTCTGAAGAGTTCGAAGATACGATTCCTGTATCTTGCCAGGGTGTATCTGTTGACGACTACAGTACCAGACTCGATTCCTGTATCCTGCCAGGGCACGTCTGAAGAGTTCGAAGATCCAATTCCTGTATCTTGCCAGGGTGTATCTGTTGACGACTACAGTACCAGACTCGATTCCTGTATCCTGCCAGGGCACGTCTGAAGAGTTCGAAGATCCGATTCCTGTATCTTGCCAGGGTGTATCTGTTGACGACTACAGTACCAGACTCGATTCCTATATCCTGCCAGGGCACGTCTGAAGAGTTCGAAGATCCGATTCCTGTATCTTGCCAAGGTGTATCTGTTGACGACTACAGTACCAGACTCGATTCTTGTATCCTGCCAGGGCACGTCTGAAGAGTTCGAAGATCCGATTCCTGTATCTTGCCAGGGTGTATCTGTTGACGACTACAGTACCAGACTCGATTCCTGTATCCTGCCAGGGCACGTCTGAAGAGTTCGAAGATCCGATTCTTGTATCTTGCCAGGGTGTATCTGTTGACGACTACATTACCAGACTCGATTCCTGTATCCTACCAGGGCACGTCTGAAGAGTTCGAAGATCTGATTCCTGTATCTTGCCAGGGTGTATCTGTTGACGACTACATTACCAGACTCGATTCCTGTATCCTGCCAGGGCACGTCTGAAGAGTTTAAAGATTTGATACCTGTGTCCAGCTAGGGCACGTCTACGTAAAGAGTATGAAAGTCAACTCCTGTAACAGGCCAGGTAATTTTTCTTTCTTTCTCAGGTACGCAAGTTCTCGCTAAGGAATCTCTTACGCGATCGACACCTCCCGATGGCATCTATAAGCCCATCTCCACAATTATCCACCATCTCTCCAAATGGCATATGTAAGCCCATTCCCGCTATCACACTGCTGACGCTCTACTATGTGAGTGCAAATTTCTGGGCACTCTAGTGTTCAATCATCTTCCACCCTCGGATCACGAAAGGCACACAAGCCAATCTACATGCTCAGGTCTAAGAAGATTGAACAGGGGCAACTGTTGTACCCCAAAATTTGCCCTCCCATAATCTTCAAGGTTTTGCCAAGCATCACCTCAAATGGCTCAAAGTTTACTCAAAGGCTACACAGTCAAACCATCCTCCTAAGACAGGCAAAATTAGGGTTTTGGTTCTTGCAAGGAAGTTGAGGTTTTCAAGGGCTCAATCAAGTCCCATATGCTCATACACATTTTCAAGCACCTACATGTCAAGTTTCAAGGCTCACAAGGTCAAGTTGCACAGTCAAAAACCCTAATTGCTCAACAGTCAACTATAGGGGCAAAATGGTCATTTGGCAGTCAAAAGTCAAAATTTTTGGTCAACATCTTATTCTGAAGCCACAAACATCATTTGATCAATGCTTGATCATGATTCTCAAAGTTTGGCTCAAAAAGTCTCAAGATGCAAAAGTTTCTATTTTTGGACAGCTGAAAAGTCAACTGTAACTTGACCAAGGCATAACGTTTTCATGGTTCATCAGAAAAATCCCATCCAATGCTCATCTTGAAGGGGAGGACATTTCCTACAACTCATCTTCACATTCCAAGTCCAAGAAATGCTCTCACAAAAAGTTATCAATTTCAACATTATAGGTCATTTTCAAAAGTCAACAAAAAGGGACTTTAAGTCAAAGACCATAACTTGAGATTGGTAAATCAAAATGACATGGGACCAAATACATTGGTTAGAGGACTTCAAGACCTTTCTAAAATGTCCAAGAACATGATCAAAGCTTAAAAATTGAGCAAGATATGCATTGGAGAAGTTGGGAAATTTTTGTGAAATGGCCAAAATCATTTATCCTTGAAATTTCATTTTTGACAAAAGGGCCCCACTTTTTCCACTTGAATCAGCTTGGCCATGCTTCCCACGTGTCCCACATTTTATTTCAAATTTTAATATTAATTTTTTCATTTTTATTTGATTTTATTGGATTTAATTCATTTTAAATCCTTTAAAATCAAATAAAAATCCAGAAGGTTAATTAAGGGGCATATTTGGTCTTGATTAGCTTTGAATTATCATTATACAACATCCCAAATTCGTTTCAAGGCCTAATCAAGCAAGAATTCAAAATTGGTACAAAGATGGAAAGTTTGTTAATGGAGGTTTATGGCAAAATCTTATGTATGAATGCAAGGCTTCAAGGCCCTTAATTCCAATTGAAATACATTACATATTGCATATACAAGTGAACACAAGCATAGACAAGACCTAAGCTGCGCCCAAAACTCAGAAGCAAACTTGCATTTTTTGCCAAAAAAACTCAAAACTGAAAACACACATAGAGCTTGTTTCAAGTCCTCATTCCTATCCAAACACATTGCTGACATCCCTAGGAAGCTTTGGCAATAAAAAAAAAGCATAATCACTCAAGAAATCGTGCTCTAGACCTCCTCCGGTTTGCTTTATTTTTTCAAATCGTATATCATATTTCATGAGCTATTAACCCATTTTCTTTGTTGTTTTGTGTTGCTAGGGGCTTTCTAAAGCTAGTAGATTAATCCAATTGCATTTTAACGCATCATAGCATGATTCACCACTGAAATGTTTTAGGGTTTCTCAAGCTTCAAATTGGGCGTTTGCACATACTGTAAAATTAGGACACCCAATTACCATGGTTGGAATCAGGACCTTCAGACGAAGCTAACCCACTATTCGCGCCCTATTTATATTTCCATGTGAGCTATTCGCTATTTTCTGGCAGGTGTTGTTTTGGGGCGGTTTAAAACCCCCGCTACCTCATTTTATTACAGGCACAATTGGAGACGAAGGCTAGCGTGGCTGATGGTCAATGGGTGGTTCATAATTCTGGCGCGTTTTTTTGTTTGTACACCACTAATCCTTGTTTTACGTTATATTGTTTATTTTCCATTTCATATCCAAAACGCGCTGATAGCTCAACTGGTAGGCATATGGTTTGGTAAACACTGGGACCTGGGTTCGAATCCCAGGTCCCCTCAAATTATTTCTATCATTTTGTTTAACCCTTTCCCATGCAGTGCACCCTTCAGTGATCCATCATACACCCCGCGTTTGTGCTTGCCATGTGTCTCTAATGATCAATCTGAAGGCCATGATGTGAATTCCAAGGTACACCCTCAGTCAACCACACGCGCACAAGCATTGGAAAGTCAAAAAGGCCTCCTCCTGTTGGGCCAAATTACTGCAAATTCACCTCCAAAATTGGGGTCAACACCCCCCATTGGTTTGCATATTGTTCCCTTTCTTTTCATTTTTTTATTTGTTTTATTTATTTTAATTAATTCATCAAAAACAATTTTCATAAAAAACCAAAAAAAATCAGAAATCATAAAATAAAAATATGCTTTATTTTTTTTTTAATTCATTAATATTTTGTAAATAAATTCTAATAACCAAATTAGTTTAATTTTAGGTTTAATTTTAATGTTTTTCTTTAATAAACTAAAAAACATAAAAATTAGGTTTTTAACATTTCATTCTTTTTCTCAATAAATATTTTTTTTATAATTATTATTAACCATTAATTATTTTTGTAAATACTCATAATTAAATAATTAATGTAAATTAGGTTAAACTTAAACAATTTTCTTTAATAAATTAAAAACAATTTAGAACTAGGGTTTTATGTAACTTTTAATTCCAATTAATTCTCTTTAATTTCATAAATCCAAAAACATAAAAAATAAGTTCTTTTTTTTTCTCATTTAATAATTAAATCAATTTTCAATTTTAATTTCTTTAAAGGGTCCAACGCCCTCGCACTCGATTCTTAATTCTTTTCGCGCATTTATTTTTTTATTTATTTCTTTTGTGAATATAATGTATTTATCCCAAAGCCTTGTAATAGATAATTAGGACCTTTACTTTCCGCATTTTATTTATTCAAATCGGGTCTTAGTTTAATTTGGCGATGTAGACCCGCGCCTTTGTAATAGCGTAGAACCTTTATTTTTCCGCATTTTAATTCCCGCACCTTTTAACTGCTAATAATCACATGAAAGAATCTATGCAAAAATAAAATCAAAGCGTAGAATAATCAATGCATGATCAAGACAAATAATAACTGAAAATGACACACAATTCACACACCACTCCTAGGGTACGCCTCACTGTTGCCTTGCCCCTCGAAACGTGGTCGTCGAGTATAGGACGTCTTAGTGAGTCCTTATGTTCCATTGATCCAGTTGCCTCGAAATAAGTTTCCTCGAAACGGTTGCCTTTGAATAAAAGATCAATGGCATAAGGGTAGCTTCTAAGGTATCTTACTATTGCCCGGTGACCACACTGTCCCTAACCCTCGAATTGACCCGAACACCTCCAACGGTGGTGCTACCTACCTCTCAATGGTGGGATAGCACTACCTTAAGGACATTTACACAGACTAATTCCTTAGGGTAGGTAGATGACTCGTAGATACTTGCTCTAATTCAAAATAAATCAAAAACTTCTTTTCACACCGACACTTTGCAAAAAGCTTTCAAAAACAACTTTTCAAACACTCTTGAGGACTGATACAAGAGTCAATCTGAAACTTTCAAAGAAACTTTTTCAAACCCACTCACACTTGAAAAGCAAACATTTTTTGAAAACACAATGAGCAAGTATCTAAGAGCCCATGGATAACCATGGATAGAAAGGGTGCTAATACCTTCCCTTTCTATAAATCTACCTCCCGAACCGAGAACTAAATCTCAATAAGGAATTTTTCTGTGCTTTTGTCCTTTCCATATTGGAGAAAATAAAAGACGGTGGCGACTCTTGCTTCCGCGATATTTCGCGAACCAGCGTTAAACAGTCAGTTCCAGATCCACCGATCACAACAACCTTTGTAATGATCCATGTTGGGATGTATACAAAGGTGTACTATCTTTTGAAAAGTTTTCAATGTTTTTGAAAGTTGTTTTGAAAGTGTGTTGTGATGTGTGTTTTGAAAAATAGGCAAGGTTTTGTTTTGCAAGTTGGCAAGTAACCAAGAGTTGTCTACCCCTAAATTTACTCAAAGATCTTTGCTATGTTTTAACCCTTTTAACAATTTTGTTCCACCATTGTATTTGGTGGACAATCTTGTGTTAGGATGTTAACGGGACGGGCGCGGGTCATCTTTTAGACCATGATTGGCAATGGTGCCAAGTGTCTTTGGCAACTTTTTCCTTTGAGGGACTTGATCATTTTTAGGCAACTTTCGAAAGCGTCATCGAGGGACTATGATCATTTGAATTGTTTTGTTTTTGCCAAAGAAACTCAACATGCAACATGGCCCATTATTGAAGGCAACAAGTGGAGTAACCCTAAGGGGTGCAAGTGTGATTGGTGTTTGTTCATTTTCATGCTTTTATCTTGGAATTAGGTCAAGCTATTTGTTTGGTTGATTTTTGCATACAAAACCCTAAGTCTATCATGGCATTTTTAGAAAGCTTTAAAGTGCGAAATTTAAAGTCCTAAATTATTACAACACAATTATGGGATGGGGGGTACAAATGTTCAAATGGGGATATTTAGCAAGAAAAATTAAATCTAAACTATTACATCCAAATTGAATATACAAATTATAATTGATGTACAATAATTAAATAAAATACAATAAATATGCAAGATGCAAAAATGATTTTTATATGTATGTAAAAGTATTTTTTATGTGACAAATAAACAAAAATAAAAAAGGTTAATTTTGGATATTTTTCATGGTTAGGGCAAAACCCTAATTTGCTAAATAAAAAGGTATTTATTATTTAATATATACAATATTTATTAATTATGTACAAAAAAAATAAATAAAAAGGAAGTATATTGTAAAAAAGTATTTTTGAGGTCAAATATTAATAAAAATGAAAAAGTATTATTTTTTGTATTTTTCCCTAAATATTCTAATAAATATATAAGTATTTATAATATTTACTAAATATATTAAATATGTACAAAAATAACAATATTTATTATTTACAAAAAAAGTATATTTTTTTATAAAATGTTTTCAAAAGATAAAATAAAATAAAATCAGAAAATAAAAGTGTTTGTATTATTTTTGTATTTTTGAATAAAAGGCAATATGTTTATTTACATGTATAAATTCAAATAAAACAAACAAAAAATCCAAATAAAATGCAAAAAAGGTTGAAAAAATGTTTTTTAATATTTTTTATATTTTGGCAAAAAATAATAAGTCAGAAACAAAAAGAAAAAGTAAAAAAATGATAAAAATAAACACAATGGGCCAAGGGTGTGTGTGTGTGAAATAGTGGTGCAAAAAGGAAAATGAATCAGGCCCAACCCAAAGGACAAGCTTCTTCAACCTCCAGCCATCCCTGTTCTAAAAAACGCGCGCTTCTTTGCTTGATTCAAACATCCTGATTCTTTGATTTTTAGTACAAACTTAAAACATGAAACTTGTAGAGCTTGAAGTCACGATTCTAAACATATAAAAAAGTTGATCTAACTCTCAGAAATGAGAGAAAATTTCTTCTCCCCTAATTCCTGACCTAGTTTTTTCCAGATGTTCAGATTCAAAATACTCTTAGCACACACAATATAAATGAAAAGTAACTATATGGATGGCTTCAGGGCTATGATTAGAACATGTTTTCTTCACAAACTTAAACCTAACTATGCCTGGATAGAGAGAGAGAGAAGTTCAAAAACTTACCTATTCAGCTTGATTCGTGTATGACAATGGAGGTACTTTCAATGCAATGTGAGGACTTGTATAGCTTGCTTGAAGTTCAGGGATGCTTCTCCAATGCTTGGTGTGCTTTGAATCTTGCTGTATCAAGCTACAGAAGTCAACCTGCAAGAGAGAAAAGTGAAAATGGTAAAACTGGTTAGAGGTGTTACAGTTCGTGTCCAATGCTTGGGATAGTTTGTATGGGTGGTAGGGAGTGTGTATGAAGTGGTTTGGATGAAAATGCACGATGGAAATGAGCTGGCCAAGTCAAAGTGCAGAATGCCCTGTTTTGTGCAGCAAGATGGTGATTTTCTGTATGAGGAGGGATCAAGGGTTCTTTGGTCGTGTTTTAGGTCTGTTAGGGAGTATGGAAAGTGTGGAGAAAGTTTGTTTTAGTTCTTGCTTGCAGGAATGAGAGTTGTGTTTCAAAATGCAAGTTTCTTCTAATGTAAGCAAAAGTTGTCAAGTTGGTTTACAAGCTTATGCAGGCCCCCTAAACATGCTGCAAAAGTTTGTCTTGATCAGTGGAATTAGTTCAATAACTTGTGCCTCAGAGATTTGCTTTGTACCTCTTGGATTGCCAACTTGACATAAAGTGTAACTTTACAAGAATAGATAAAATGCTTTTTCTATTTATGGCTTAATCTTGTATGCAATGGTTAAACACACAAAATAAGGCTTGAACACAAAGGGTTGGCATTAAATTATTGAGTGTGGATGAGATAAAAGGCCTGTAATCTAGCTTGTACAAGCTGATTTCAAAAATGCAAAGTGTATGAACATGCCTTGGTCAAGAACAAAAGTGGATTTTGCCCAACTTTGCCAATTCGATTCTCCCTAACCACAAGGGTGTTTGAGAAGTTCTTGGACAATTTGGAAAGCTTGGAATGTGTACTACAATCCATCTTTGTAATGCAAGTTCAAATTTCAAGTGGAAGCATGTGAAAAGTGGCCATGAAGTTAGGCAAAAATCCTGCCTAGAATAGGCCAAAAGTTTTCTAAGTTAAGAATGTTTTGCACCCCTATTCCAAAAATTGTAACTTGAGATACAAGCTTCTTTTGAGGAAACTTTGTGAATCAAAGTTGTATATTTTGCAATGGAATATAACTTTCATGTTTTGAGTTTTGTTTGAATCCAAATGTAACTTGATGAAAAGATGGGACAAAGTTAGGAAAAAATTAGGAATTTTCATAACTTAGAAAATTTCTAAGTTATGAAATTTCTTCATTTCAAACCCTAATTTGTGATTTTTGGTTTCTTGATGAACAAGTTTCATAATTTGACATGTCTTGATGAAAAATGAATCTTGGCACTTGATTTTGACCAAAAAGTCAAAGTTTGACTTTTCAGTATACAGTCAAATTTTGCTCAGTTGACTCGAAAATTCATCTGTCAATCTTGTGCATTTGGGATCTTTTGAACTTTTTGAATATGTCAAGACAATGCCATTGAGTCCTTGAGTCCATATGTGAGCTTGGTTTGCCATTGGCTAAGTCAGACAGTCAAAAATTGCCTTTGTGCAGTCAAAACCCTAAAAATGACCATTTTACCCTTTTGGTGATCTGATCAAATTTCTAGTGAAATTGTTATCCAAACTTGACCAAATGGTTCATATGAGTTCATAATGTTGATGTGGTTCAAAAATCATGAGGTTTGACTGTCCATTGACCACAGTTGACTTTTTCCTAATACAACTGATTTCTAGGTCAACTGTCCAATTGACTGGGCAAAGATTGGAATCAAGGCTTGAAACTTGGCATGGATAAACTTGTGAGTCCAACATGAAGCATGAAAGTCATTTTGGACCTTTTAGGTCAAAACATCTTTGTGCAAACACAAACCCTAATTTGGGTCAACAGTGCAAGGAGGAGTCTTGAGCAGAGTAAACCCTAACTTGATCTTGAGCTCCAAGGGTCTTGTGGTGAGAAAATATTGAGGAAATGGGAGGGAAAATTTTGGGGTACAACAGTTTCCCCTGTTCAATCTTCTTGGACCTGAAGAGTTAGATTGGCAAGTTTGCCTATCGCGACTCGAGGGTAAAAGGAGATTGGACACTAGAGTGCCCTGAAATTTGCACTCGCATGGTAGAGTATCAGCAATGTGATGGAGGGAATGGGCTTACAGATGCCATTTGGAGAGATGGTGGATAGGAGGATGGGCTTATAGATGCCATCTGGAGGTGTGACAGAACCTTGTCGGGAATGGGCTTATAGATGCCATTTGGAAGTGTTGATCGCGTAAGAGATTCCTTAGCGAGAACTTGCATTCTTTGAGAAAGGAAGATGGTTTCCTGGCTTGTTACAGGTGTTGATCTTTAAACTCTTTATGCAGATATGCCCTGGCTAGATACAGGTATCGAATCTACAATTAGTTGCTCACAGATGTGCCCTGGCTAGATATAGGAATCGAATCCGGAACTTCAAAATGTTGTTTACAGACGTGCCCTGGCTGGATACAGGTATCAAATCTCTAAACTGTTTATGCAGATGTGCCCTGGCTAGGTACAGGTGTCGAATCCACAATCAAATACTCACAGATATGCCCTGGCTAGATACATGTATCGAATCTGGGATTTGTCGTCTTCAGATATGCCCTGGCTGGATACAGGTATCGAATCTGGAATTTGCAAAAGGTTGGTAGAGATAGATTTCCTGGCTGGATACAGGTGTAAACCTATGACCTGAGAATGAAAGATAATTTCCTGGCCTGTTACAGGGGTTGATCTTTAAACTCTTCATGCAGATATGCCCTGGCTGGATACAGGTATCGAATCTACAATCAATCACTCACAGATGTGCCCTGGCTAGATACATGAATCGAATCTGGAGTTGTGACAGTTGATAATAATCATCTTTGGATTGACCTTTTCCTGAAAAGGCAAAACATTAGTTGTATGCAATGTCATGATGTATGAGATGCATGATGTCATGATGTTCTCAAGAATAAATGAGATTGTGTGATATGATGCGTATATGCATGCGTCATGGTGTATAAGATGTGGAATGTCTATGAATGTGTTTTCGACTAGGAAAATAAATCCTTGACGAGTGCCGGGAACTCAAATCCTGGACTGATGTTTTGAAGAGTAGAGTTCTTCGTTTCCGCTGGGGATGATGGTTGCAAGAATAAACCGGTAGGAGAAGATGACTCCGTTGGGGAATGAACTTGTTGGAGAGATTACTCTGCGGGGAATTACTCTGTGGGAAGAGATACTTCGCTGAGGTTTTGATGAGAGCTCCGCTGGGGATTCCACTGATAAGTTATGTTGGGGAACTTGATGAACTTCGCTGGGGATAGGAAGAACTTCGCCGAGGACGATCTTTCCGTGGTAATTAGCTGAGTCCGTGGTAATTAGCTGAGGATAACCCAGTTATACCCTGGTGGGAAATAACCTTTGAATAAAACCGGGGAGATGCGTTCGCCCTCTGCAGGGGATAAGCTTCCAGAATCTACTGGGGATAAGCCTCAAGACCTGCTGGGGATATGGATTCCACTCTCCTGGGGAAACTTTGGATTTTAATGGGGAATGGTCCCACTAGGGGTGTCTGTATTCTGCCGGGGAACAATCTTATATTAAGACTGCCGGGGATGCTTGTTTAGGAATGTCTACTCCGCTGGGGAATGTTGAGACCTTCTGGGGATACCCAACTTCCTTAAGGCTGACAGTAGACTAAACTCTGCTTGAGGAGAGTATCACCGACTGGCTAGGGGAACAATGTGCCTTTTCAGGGCTGATGGGAAACCAACTCTACTTGAGGAGAGTGTTGCTGAATCTGGTCTTACTCTGTGGGGAGTTGAGGTGATTTGGTTACGTTCTTCAGCCGAACCTACCCTGGTACCTTGATGGACAGAGCCACTAGATCGTTTAGACAATTCTAAATTGCCCCTGTTTCTGATGTCACCTGTAATCAGTCCTTTGTTTCACATGCAACTATTCATGATTAGCAATTAATGTCAATAAGCATATATCAAAAATGAACATTGGACGTTCTTCGCAAAACAAAACAGAAAAAGGAAAAACGATGGGTAATTTGTCTGAAAAATTGAACTTGTATTGATTTTGAAATTTGCCTATAAATAGGCGCTTTATGTACAGGAGGCTGACGTCCTAATAAGAGAACGCCGTCGAGAAAAATAGAGTTTATACAATTTTGAAAAGGAAACAAAACAGCTATGTGAAAAATAATCCCACTGGGTTCCAACTCTGCTATCGCCTTTATGTCTTCAAGCTTCTCATCGCTTTGCTGCTTAGTTAAAGATGAAGCTGATTGATTGGCGTCATCTGAGCCCGATAGTTGATGCCGAATTCTGGATGCAAGGTGATCCAATGAGACGTAGTATTACGCTTATCCCTAACTTTTGCCTGGACCGCCCTTTCGAGTTTTCAGTCCACCGGGATACCCATTTTTGCCCAAGCCGCCTTTTCAGGTTTTCGACTTGCCGGGTGTACAGATTTTTTTCATTTTCATCCCTTATTTTTGCCCGAACCCTTTTGGTTCGCCGGGAAGCCCTTATTTTTTCCTAGGTGTGTCAACCTAGCGGGTCTTTGATTCATGCATAGTATTTTTTTACTATGTCTGCATTGGCGGGGTGAGGAAGGTCGTCACCGTCCATGGTGGTTAGAATCATGGCTCCTCCCGAGAAGATATGCTTAACCACAAATGGCCCTTCGTACGTAGGGGTCCATTTGCCTCTGGGATCACTTTGAGGAAGAATGATGCGCTTGATTACCAGGTCTGCGACTTGATACTCTTGTCGTCTGACCTTCTTTTTAAATGCCCTGATCATCCGTTTTTGGTACGTTTGACCATGAAAAATAGCAGTGAGTCTTTTTTCGTCAATTAGGTTTAATTGATCAAGCCGAGTCTGGATCCAGTCATCTTCGCTCAAACCTGCATCCTTCATTATCCAGAGAGAGGGTATCTGGACCTCAATAGGCAAGACTGCCTCCATCACGTAGACCAAGGAAAAGGGAGTTGCCCCTGTTGACGTCTGTGCTGAGGTACGGTACCCATGAAGAGCAAACTGTAACATTTCGTGCCAATCTTTGTAGGTCACTGTCATCTTCTGCACAATCTTCTTGATGTTCTTATTCGCTGCTTCTACAGTCCCGTTCATCTTCGGCCGGTAAGGAGAAGAGTTGTGGTGCTGTATCTTGAATTGCTCGCAGAGCTCAGTGATCATCTTGTTGTTGAGATTGGTACCATTATCCGTAATGATCCTCTCAGGTACACCGTATCGACAGATCAGGTTGTGCCGAATGAAACGTGCCACGACGTTCTTGGTTACGGTAGCGTAAGAAGCAGCTTCAACCCATTTTGTGAAGTAATCAATCGCTACTAGGATGAAGCGATTCCCGTTGGATGTCGTAGGTCTGATTTTGCTGATCATATCAATGCCCCACATTGCAAAAGGCCAAGGTGTCGTCAAGATGTTCAGAGGGACCGGAGGAATGTGCACCTTATCAGCATAGATCTGGCATTTATGACAAGTCCGAGAATGCTGATAACAGTCGGCTTCCATTGTGGACCAGAAATATCCTGCCCGAAGGATTTTCTTTGCCATGCTATGTCCACTGGAATGTGTTCCGAAGGTACCTTCATGTAGTTCGGTCATGATCCTTTCTGCTTCAGTCTTATCCACACAACGTAGTAAGGTTGAATCATGGTTTCGCTTGTAGAGAATGCCGTTGCTGAGGAAGAACTTTGCCGCAAACCTTCTCAGGAACTTCTTGTCCTTAACAGATGCACCTTCGGGGTATTCTTGAGCTTCAAGGTACCTCTTCACTTCATGATACCAAGGTTTTTCTGTTACCTCTTCGGTCTCAAGATCACAGCAATACGTAGGTTCATCCAACTTCCAGATAATGATCCGGGGAGCCTCGTTGTCCCATTTGACTTTGAACATAGAAGACATCGTAGCTAGCGCGTCCGCCAACTGATTCTCCTCTCTTGGGAAGTGTTCAAAGGTTATCTCCGTGAAATGGGGAATCAACGTCAACACATACTCCTTGTAAGGAATAAGATTTGGGTGTTTCATATCCCACTCGCCTTTGACCTGATTGATCACGAGAGCGGAATCTCCGAAGACACTCAGAAACTTGATCCTTAAGTCGATTGCAGCTTGAAAACCCATGATACATGCCTCATACTCCGCCATGTTGTTGGTGCAGTTGAAACATAGCCGGGCGGTGAGTGGAGTATGAGTGCCTTTAGGGGATATGATCACAGCGCCGATACCATTACCTAAAGCGTTCGAGGCTCCGTCAAAGTGCATAGACCATCGGGATCCTTCCTCAGGTCCTTCATCCGGTCCAGGTACTTCACAATCAGTCACTACCATGATATCCTCATCTGGAAATTCAAAGTTCATAGACTGATAGTCGTCCACTGTCTGATGTGCCAAATGGTCGGCCAATACACTTCCCTTGATTGCTTTTTGAGTCGTGTACTGGATGTCATATTCCGTCAAGATCATCTGCCATCTTGCTATTCTTCCAGACAGAGCAGGCTTTTCGAATATGTACTTGATTGGATCCATTTTTGAAATCAACAGAGTAGTGTGAGTCAACATATACTGTCTCAGCCGGCGAGCAACCCATACCAAAGTGCAGCAAGTTTTCTCGAGCAGTGAGTACCGGGTCTCACAGTCGGTAAACTTTTTGCTAAGGTAATAAATGGCGTGTTCTTTTCGGCCAGACTCGTCATGCTGCCCCAGCACACACCCCATTGAGTTGTCAAGTACTGTCAAGTATAGTATTAGAGGTCTCCCTTCAACCGGCGGCATAAGAATGGGTGGTTCTTGGAGATACTCTTTGATCTTTTCGAAAGAGGCCTGACATTCATCATTCCAACGTACTACTTGATCTTTCTTCAACAGCTTGAAGATTGGTTCACAGGTAGCAATCAGATGCGAGATGAATCGGGTAATGTAATTCAACCATCCTAGAAAGCCTCTGACTTCCTTCTCTGTCTTAGGAACTGGCATCTCTTGTATGGCTTTCACTTTGGCAGGGTCCACCTGGATACCTTTGTCGCTTACAACGAAGCCTAGCAAATTTCAAAATCTCACCCCAAAGGTGCACTTGTTTGGGTTCAACCTCAGCTTGTAAAACTTCAGACGGTCAAACAGCTTCCGTAGATGGTCAAGGTGTTCCTCCTTAGTTTGGGACCTTGCAATCATATCATCGACATATACTTCTATCTCATGATGGATCATGTCATGAAATAAAGCAACCATGGCACGTTGGTAGGTTTCCCCAGCATTCTTCAACCCAAAAGGCATGACCTTGTAGCAAAAGGTGCCCCACTGAGTAACAAAGGTGGTCTTCTCCATGTCTTCAGGAGCCATATTGATTTGATTATAACCGGAGAAACCGTCCATGAAGGAGAATACTTTATGCTGAGCAGTGTTGTCAACCAGAACGTCGATATGAGGCAGAGGGAAATCATCCTTAGGGCTTGCCCTGTTCAAATCCCTGTAATCAACACACTTTCGGACCTTACCATCCTTCTTCGGCACTGGAACCACGTTGGCAACCCACTGAGGGTAAGAAGTCACTGCTAGAAACCCGGCATAAAATTGTTTCATAACCTCAGCTTTGATTTTCTCGGACATCTCTGGACGCATACGGCGGACCTTCTGTTTTACCGGAAGGCATTCTTCCTTGGTAGGCAGGTGATGAACCACAATGTCGGTATCCAACCCAGGCATGTATTCGTAAGACCAGGCAATGATTTCCACATAGTCATGCAGCATCTGAATCAACCGTTGTTTCACACTGAGCTCTAGATTGGCACCAATCTTGACTTCCTTTCTGTCTGTCTCAGTACCCAGATTTACCGTTTCCACTGGCTCTTCATGTGGCTGAATGGCCCTCTCTTCCTGGAGTAGTAGTCTTGCAAGTTCACCAGGAACTTCGCAATCATCTTCACCTTCGTCTTCGGCTAAGTTGATCGGATTTTCGAAGTCATAACTGGCAGTAGCAGAGTCGTTACCAGTGAGATCCAGAGTGGATTGGAACCTGTATAGGTGAGTGTGTGTAAATATAGCTGTTTTGCAATATATAATAAAGAAAGAAAAGGAGCGCAAGATTTTTGAAATGCAACAAACGTCCAATGTTTTTATAGATGATATATGAAAATGACACACAAAAGCCCTTACAAATGAAGCCACGGTGCCCCGGGTAGGACACCGAGCCATAAAAGTTTCAAAATATTGTCTGTTACAAATCCAAAACAAAAGAGTTCATTACTGAGTGACAAAAGTAATAGGTGTGAAGTCTTTCGCCGTCCAGTTGCTTGGTCCACCGTCGGTTGTTGGGTAGATCCAGCTGTCGAATTCAGATTCCTCCACGTCGTCTTCAATAGCATTCACTCCCGGGTTGGTGATGAACACAGGAGGTTTTCCAATCCTTGCCTTACGAACAGCCTTTTGAGCCTCTGCAGTGAAACCCAGACCAAAATTGTCAGTCTTCGGAGTAAAGTCAGGAAGTCGGCCCCAGTTTGCGCACTCACCCTTCTCAACCACAACCCGGGCATCCTTCAAGGAAGCCATCTTCAAAGGAGGGTCTTCAATCACAGTTTCAGCTGATGCCAGTGTCTGAGGCACCTCTTCAAAGTGTTGAAAGGGGGTCTCAATGAATTCCCCATCCATCTCTATGTACCGGAACGAGTTAAGGTGGCTGACCATATATTATTCTTCCCCTTGAACTGTAACAATCTTCCCTCTGACCGGGTACTTAAGCTTCTGATGTAGTGTGGAGGTCACAACTCCAGCCTTGTGGATCCATGGACGACCCAACAAACAAGAATAGGATGGTCGGATGTCCATCACATAGAAAGTATAATCAAAGACCTGAGAACCAACCCTGATTGGAATGTCAACTTCCCCATGTACCATCCTTTTCGAACCGTCAAAGGCTCGGACAACAATATTACTAGGCTTGAGCTCTAAACCCTCACAATCCAGCCTGTCTAGAGCCTTTTTGGGTAATACGTTCAATGAAGAACCTATGTCTACCAACACATGGGCAAGAGTAGTGCCCCTGCATTCAATGGAGACATGCAGGGCGTCGTTATGGTTCTTTCCTTTGGCGGTCAGATCGGCGTCAGAGAAGCCCAACCCATTATCGGCAGTCAAGTTGGCCACACAATCGGTAAATTGATCAACAAACGTTTCTTGTGGCACATGAGCCGTCTTCAGGAAGGAAATCATGGCCTTGGCATGGGCCTCTGGGCATAACAACAGTGATAACATAGAAATCTTTGATGGGGTGTGCCCCAACTGCTCAACTACATTGAAATCACTCTTCTTGATAATCTTGAGAATCTCCTCCATCTCTTGCTGGGAAGCCTCAACAGTGGTTGTCTTTGGTGCCTCCGTCAGGGCAGGCAAATCAGTAGCAATCCCTTTGCCCCGAGCGTCAGATGACTCGGCAGCAGGGGTAGAAACAGGAACTTGATCAGGAAGTGAAGCAGGCACACTTGCAGGTGTGATGACAAGAGGTTTCTGAATAGCTGGTGGCGCAATATCAGGTGAGAACAGCCTACCGCTACGAGTAATCTTGGCAGGCCCGGTGATGTTGCTGATACCGATACTAGCATCAAACTCTTGTTTTACTCTGAGCACATAAACATCTGCCCCATAGTGCCACGGGACAGCTTTGTCAGATGTATAAGGGAGAGGCCCCGGAACAGTGATGATGATAGGAGCAATCTTCTAAGTGGACATGATTTTGACAGGCTTCTTTGAAGGAGCCTTATGAGGGTTGTTGAAAATAGTAACAATGGACACTTCTTCAGTAGGGACAGCAGGAACAACAATCTTCTCGAACAAGATCTCTTTGCTATCCATCAGGCTTTGGATACCTGATCTCAGCAAAGGGCAACTAACAAGTGAAACAACATATAGAAGGCAACCTTTACCACATCCCGGAAATAAATCGGCTAGCAACAGGTTCCTTTTGACGGTCAATAATGGAGTAACAATCTCTTCCACGGAGGCTACATACCGGTCTTCTTCCACAGCACTCACTCCATGCTGGGGCATGGGAGCAGTCACAACATTAGGTCTTTCGGGCGCCTCAAACTGTATTTCTTTAGCATCAATAAGGTCCTGAACCTTATTCCTCAGAGCCCAGCAATCGTCCGTAGTATGCCCCAGGCTATCAGAGTGATAAGCGCAACGGGCGTTGGGGTTGTACTTTGGAGAAGTTGTGTTCACTACCTTCGGAGCTTCTTTGACAGTTACCAGATTGGTTGACTGTAGTTGCGGCAAAATCTGAGACAGGGTCATACTGAGCCGAGTGTATTGCCTTTTGGGTCTCTCACCCCTTGGCTGGTTGTATTGCTGAGGAGCAACAGCAGGCTTTGAAATTACCAACGCATTGGCAGCTTGGCGTCGTTCCGGTTTGATTTGTCTTCTGGGACCATAAACAACACTGGCTTCCTTCTTGAAGGGCTTCTTTTTAGTACTTGCGGAGGCACCTTTTTGTATCTTCCCCGACTTGATACCAGCTTCTATTCTCTCACCAGTCAAGATCAAATCTGTAAACCCAGCAGAAGAATTACCAATCAGATGATTGAAGAACGGACCAGACAGGGTCCCCAGGAACATGTCAACAAGTTCACGGTCAGTCAAAGGTGGCTGCACCCTACCAGCCAGGTCTCTCCACTTTTGCGCATACTCCTTGAATCCTTCACCCGTCCCTAGTGACATACCCTGGAGTTGGGTACGCGTGGGAGCGAGGTCAGAATTGTACTGATACTGTTTATAAAATGCAGTAGCCAAGTCCTCCCAGTTTCGGATACTGGCTCCATCCAGCTGATAGAACCACTCGAGTTGAGCCCCTGAAAGGCTATCCTGAAAGAAATGGATCCACAGGTTCTTGTCTGCAGTGTAAGGTTAGATCTTCCTTACATATGATCTGAGATGCATTTTAGGGCAAGACAACCCGTCATATCTTGCAAAAACTGGCACTTTGAACTTCGGGGGGATCACAATTCCAGCAACTAATCCCAAATCTTCGAAATCTAAGCCGGGAACTCTCTGCAGCTCCATAGCTACCAACCTGTATTCCAAGCCTTTGTACTTATCATCGGCGGATGGGTATTGTTTTTCAGAGTAGTCTTCGTCCTCTTCAGCCTCTCCTTCTTCAGCTTCGGATTCGGAAGGTACCGCAGCCGCATTCCCTTTACTGGTTCCCTCTTCAGACGTAGGGGGAAATTCAAGAACTCTTATGGCTTCACCCTCAAACCTTCTTCCTAGGGTAGCCACCCCGACTATCTTCTTCTTCTTTTTAACTTGCTCTTTGTTCCCAAGCAGGGCTTTCAGATCCTCCTGACCCTTTGCCAAGGTCATCAGGAGATGTTGAAACTGTGAGTTTTGAGACTGCAAGTCCTTAACCGTCTGTTCGAGATCCATCATACTGAAATAAACAACAGAAAGATAAGGAAACCTGGTGTGGAGACCTGCTTATGCGCATGATGAATGATATGTTTGTTTATGCAATGCATTCAAGGATTTAGAAAATTCAAAATTATTGCAAACAAAAAAAGAACGCACGTCATATTAATAAGAAGAAATTTGTCAGTACATAAATGCCCCATGGGCCAAATATTACAAAAAACTTCTCAAGGTAAAAAGACGTTGCGCATCCTCTTTGGTGCGATGTAGGTGTTGAGGGTCTCTTCCTCATGGAGTCGGCGTGTAAGCTCCAAAACCTTCTTCTCGCTGGCGTAGAAGCTGGCTTCAAAAGTGTTTCGTTCCTCCTTAAGTTGGATCCAACTCCTCAGCATCTCCTCCCATGATGTAGGCATGTCAGGATATAGGATGGTGTAGGGAACCTCTCCTTCCTTAACGGGATCTTTAATCACAGGGAGAACATGAGGATAAGGCATCATTAGACTCTGGGCTCGGGTTCGTACCCACTTGAGATAAGGCTCAAGAGGGATGGAGGTCTTGTGCCCCAGTGTCTTGCTGCCTACCTTGTTAGGCATCCTCCAAGCTCTGATGAATCTTTGGCGAAGTCCTTGCGCATCGTTGTCGAAGTCAAAAACTAAGTCAGGAATCAACATGTCGTGAGGGCCATCCCTCCGTGCATATCCAAATTGTCTCAAAGCTAGACAAGGGTTGTAGGTAATACCTCCTCTAATGCCAAGCAATGGAACATTAGGGAACTCTCCACAACGATCGACGATGATGACATTTTCTCTGGACCACACCAATGTACATCAGAGTGTGTAAGGGTCATCAACCGTTGTGACCACCTTAAGCCTTGGTCATTCTTCAAGACAGATTGTGGAAGGTGCGAAATAAACCACCTTGCAAGGAGAGGAGTACAGCACATGAGAACACCCCTCTTTCTCATTGTTCGTGTGTAAAATGAGTGAAGAATGTCTCCAAGCAATGTTGGTATTGGATTCCTGGATAAGAAGATTTTGACGGCGTTGACATCTATAAGCTGGTCGGGATTTGGGAACAGGACCAACCCATAAATGAGGAGTGCCACAATTTCTTCAAAGGCTTGTAGGTCCAATGAATTCCAACACTCTTGTGCCTTCTCAAACAAGAATTTTGCTAAGAAACCTTTGACACCGCTTCTAGTTTCCCAATGCCCCTTGATGTCAGATGGTTGCAAGTGTAGTGCTTAAGCAACATCTTCAGGCTTTGGTTCTTTTTCCGTACCGTTGTAGGGTAATTGATTAAGAATAGGAATTCTCAAGAGTTGAGAAAATTCCTCCAAAGTGGGCACCAATTGGTAGTCGGGGAAAGTGAAACAGTGGTGAAGGGGGTCAAAGAACTGGAACAACACCTTTACCATGTCCTCTTCAATGCTGGTGTTGACTAGGCTGAGCAGTCTACCATGTCTTTCACTGAAGGAAGAGTTCTCGGGAATCCTGGATGTGATCTCCTTGAGCTGAGGAGGGATTCTCACAAGGTTGACTTGGATGGTTTTCCTGCGAAGAATTTCTATGACCTACAAAACAAGAACAAAGATGAAGATCTAAACCCTTGAAATGGTTAGTGAATGCATATGATGCTTCATGATGCTTATGATGTATGCACAAACATATGTACAAGCAATTCACACAAAACCCTAGTTTCAGGCTTGCATGGGGTTTCATAGGTAAGTACCCTTTTTGAGTGAAGTTGGCTTAAAAACCTGTCCTATAAATAGTAACCGGGTTCTAAGGAGCTCAATATCATTGGATTGTTTTCGTTTAGCCACTTAACTAACGACCAAAATATTCCAAGAAAACAACCCTCAATGAGTGTAGTATCGAGTATCTACCAACTTCGGACTGCACCAAAGCCGATCATCTCACTACCCCTAATGAAAGGCCAAGATGGTCAAGTAAGGTTCTAGGTCATTAGTTCTTAGTGACATCACTCAGCGGCCCCGTACTCTCCTTGATTGAACTCAAGGGTTACCGGTACTCACAAATATGTCTCACTAATATAGTTATTGCTTCAACCGTGTCAGTATACCCCACACAGTTTCCACAATGTATTGCTATCTATGAATGTTTCCCCAAATCCGGGTGTAGGATTTCAAGCCCAAACAAGAGAACCAAGATATAAAGCAATCAAATCAAACAATTCGTCATGCAAGAGGGTGATCTAAGCCCTAAGGTTACTCCATTTTTAAAAATATCCCCAGCAGAGTCGCCAGTTCTGTGATACGGTGAGAGAAATAACATGGGTTTTGCGTTTGTTTTCGCAAATGTTTTGGTTGAGCAAGAGTCGCCACCGACTTTTTATTTTATCCTAAGGAAAGGTTAAAAAGCACAACAAAAACCTTTGAGATGTTTTCTTGGGTTCGGGGAGTAGATTATAGAAAGGGAAGGTATTAGCACCCTTTCTATCCATGGTTATCCATGGGCTCTTAGTTACTTACTTAGATCAACTTGCCTTGATTTTCAATTGTTTGAAATGGTGCTTTCAATTGTTTGAAATGGTGCTTTGTGTGTGGGTTTGAAAATGTTTTGAAAAGAGGCCAATGTGGTGGCAACCTTTGTAATGATCCATGTTGGGATGTATACAAAGGTGTACTATCTTTTGAAAAGTTTTCAATGTTTTTGAAAGTTGTTTTGAAAGTGTGTTGTGATGTGTATTTTGAAAAATAGGCAAGGTTTTGTTTTGCAAGTTGGCAAGTAACCAAGAGTTGTCTACCCCTAAATTTACTCAAAGATCTTTGCTATGTTTTAACCCTTTTAACAATTTTGTTCCACCATTGTATTTGGTGGACAATCTTGTGTTAGGATATTAACGGAACGGGCGCGAGTCATCGTTTAGACCATGATTTGCAATGGTGCCAAGTGTCTTTGGCAACTTTTTCCTTTGAGGGACTTGATCATTTTTAGGCAACTTTCGAAAGCGTCATCGAGGGACTATGATCATTTGAATTGTTTTGTTTTTGCCAAAGAAACTCAACATGCAACATGGCCCATTATTGAAGGCAACAAGTGGAGTAACCCTAAGGGGTGCAAGTGTGATTGGTGTTTGTTCATTTTCATGCTTTTATCTTGGAATTAGGTCAAGCTATTTGTTTGGTTGATTTTTGCATACAAAACCCTAAGTCTATCATGGTATAATTAGAAAGCTTTAAAGTGCGAAATTTAAAGTCCTAAATTATTACAACACAATTATGGGATGGGGGGTACAAATGTTCAAATGGGGATATTTAGCAAGAAAAATTAAATCTAAACTATTACATCCAAATTGAATATACAAATTATAATTGATGTACAATAATTAAATAAAATACAATAAATATGCAAGATGCAAAAATGATTTTTATATGTATGTAAAAGTATTTTTTATGTGACAAATAAACAAAAATAAAAAAGGTTAATTTTGGATATTTTTCATGGTTAGGGCAAAACCCTAATTTGCTAAATAAAAAGGTATTTATTATTTAATATATACAATATTTATTAATTATGTACAAAAAAAAAATAAATAAAAAGGAAGTATATTGTAAAAAAGTATTTTTGAGGTCAAATATTAATAAAAATGAAAAAGTATTATTTTTTGTATTTTTCCCTAAATATTCTAATAAATATATAAGTATTTATAATATTTACTAAATATATTAAATATGTACAAAAATAACAATATTTATTATTTACAAAAAAAGTATATTTTTTTATAAAATGTTTTCAAAAGATAAAATAAAATAAAATCAGAAAATAAAAGTGTTTGTATTATTTTTGTATTTTTGAATAAAAGGCAATATGTTTATTTACATGTATAAATTCAAATAAAACAAACAAAAAATCCAAATAAACTGCAAAAAAGGTTGAAAAAATGTTTTTTAATATTTTTTATATTTTGGCAAAAAATAATAAGTCAGAAACAAATAGAAAAAGTCAAAAAATGATAAAAATAAACACAATGGGCCAAGGGGGTGTGTGTGTGAAATAGTGGTGCAAAAAGGAAAATGAATCAGGCCCAGCCCAAAGGACAAGCTTCTTCAACCTCCAGCCATCCCTGTTCTAAAAAACGCGTGCTTCTTTGCTTGATTCAAACATCCTGATTCTTTGATTTTTAGCACAAACTTAAAACATGAAACTTGTAGAGCTTGAAGTCACGATTCTAAACATATAAAAAAGTTGATCTAACTCTCAGAAATGAGAGAGAATTTCTTCTCCCCCAATTCCTGACCTAGTTTTTTTCAGATGTTCAGATTCAAAATACTCTTAGCACACACAATATAAATGAAAAGTAACTATATGGATGGCTTCAGGGCTATGATTAGAACATATTTTCTTCACAAACTTAAACCTAACTATGCCTGGATAGAGAGATAGAAGTTCAAAAACTTACCTGTTCAGCTTGATTCGTGTATGACAATGGAGGTACTTTCAATGCAATGTGAGGACTTGTATAGCTTGCTTGAAGTTCATGGATGCTTCTCCAATGCTTGGTGTGCTTTGAATCTTGCTGTATCAAGCTACAAAAGTCAACCTGCAAGAGATAAAAGTGAAAATGGCAAAACTGGTTAGAGGTGTTACAGTTCGTGTCCAATGCTTGAGATAGTTTGTATGGGTGGTAGGGAGTGTGTATGAAGTGGTTTGGATGAAAATGCACGATGGAAATGAGCTGGCCAAGTCAAAGTGCAGAATGCCCTGTTTTGTGCAGCAAGATGGTGATTTTCTGTATGAGGAGGGATCAAGGGTTCTTTGGTCGTGTTTTAGGTCTGTTAGGGAGTATGGAAAGTGTGGAGAAAGTTTGTTTTAGTTCTTGCTTGCAGGAATGAGAGTTGTGTTTCAAAATGCAAGTTTCTTCTAATGTAAGCAAAAGTTGTCAAGTTGGTTTACAAGCTTATGCATGCCCCCTAAACATGCTGCAA
Source organism: Vicia faba (assembly GCA_948472305.1). NCBI lineage: Eukaryota > Viridiplantae > Streptophyta > Magnoliopsida > Fabales > Fabaceae > Vicia > Vicia faba. The sequence continues at coordinate 46,706,371 of OX451738.1, read as the reverse complement.
CAGTTTGTCTTAATCAGTGGGATTAGTTCAATAACTTGTGCCTCAGAGATTTTCTTTGTACCTCTTGGATTGCCAACTTGACATAAAGTGTAACTTTACAAGAATAGATAAAATGCTTTTTCTATTTATGGCTTAATCTTGTATGTAATGGTTAAACACATAAAATAAGGCTTGAACACAAAGGGTTGGCATTAAATTATTGAGTGTGGATGAGATAAAAGGCCTGTAATCTAGCTTGTACAAGCTGATTTCAAAAATGCAAAGTGTATGAACATTCCTTGGTCAAGAACAAAAGTGGATTTTGCCCAACTTTGCCAATTTGATTCTCCCTAACCACAAGGGTGTTTGAGAAGTTCTTGGACAATTTGGAAAGCTTGGAATGCGTACTACAATCCATCTTTGTAATGAAAGTTGAAATTCCATGTGGAAGCATGTGAAAAGTGGCCATGAAGTTAGGCAAAAATCCTGCCTAGAATAGGCCAAAAGTTTTCTAAGTTAAGAATGTTTTGCACCCCTATTCCAAAAATTGTAACTTGAGCTACAAGCTTCTTTTGAGGAAACTTTGTGAATCAAAGTTGTATATTTTGCAATGGAATATAACTTTCATGTTTTGAGTTTTTTTTGAATCAAAATGTAACTTGATGAAAAGATAGGACAAAGTTAGGAAAAAATTAGGAATTTTCATAACTTAGAAAATTTCTAAGTTATGAAATTTCTTCATTTCAAACCCTAATTTGTGATTTTTGGTTTCTTGATGAACAAGTTTCATAATTTGACATGTCTTGATGAAAAATGAATCTTGGCACTTGATTTTGACCAAAAAGTCAAAGTTTGACTTTTCAGTATACAGTCAAATTTTGCTCAGTTGACTGGAAAATTCATCTGTCAATCTTGTGCATTTGGGATCTTTTGAACTTTTTGAATATGTCAAGACAATGCCATTGAGTCCTTGAGTCCATATGTGAGCTTGGTTTGCCATTGGCTAAGTCAGACAGTCAAAAATTGCCTTTGTGCAGTCAAAACCCTAAAAATGACCATTTTACCCTTTTGGTGATCTGATCAAATTTCTTGTGGAATTGTGATCCAAACTTGACCAAATGGTTCATATGAGTTCATAATGTTGATGTGGGTCAAAAATCATGAGGTTTGACTGTCCATTGACCACAGTTGACTTTTTCCTAATATAGCTGATTTCTAGGTCAACTGTCCAATTGACTGGGCAAAGATTGGAATCAAGGCTTGAAACTTGGTATGGATAAACTTGTGAGTCCAACATGAAGCATGAAAGTCATTTTGGACCTTTTAGGTCAAAACATCTTTGTGCAAACACAAACCCTAATTTGGGTCAACAGTGCAAGGAGGAGTCTTGAGCAGAGTAAACCCTAACTTGATCTTGAGCTCCAAGGGTCTTGTGGTGAGAAAATATTGAGGAAATGGGAGGGAAAATTTTGGGGTACAACACACAAGAATCAGGGAAATGAGAGCTTCACTATGATATCAAAGTTTGGAAGAATTGATGGAGAAATCTACCTATTGAAGTTCAGTTGCAAAGCTCTGTAATGGACTTGGTCAGATTAATTTAGAAGGTTTCAAGGCTCAATTCTTCTTCTGTTAGCTTCCGGGAAGATCAAGGGAGGTGAATTGATAGAAAAATTGGATTGAAAAAGTCTTGAACAATGATTTCGAAGTTGCAGAAAAGTGAGTTATGGAGCGAGTTTGGAAGGGTGAATTTGGATGTTCAAGCTTGAGAAAACAAATGGGATAGCTCATGTATTTATAGGAGAAGCAAATGGGATCAAAAGGAAGGGTGAATGATGCAATTTTGAGGGAATTCGTGTGGGTTTGCATCAAGAAGAAAGTGTGACTTCTCTTTTGTCAAAATGCATCCAAAACGCGCGTTTTAATGCACTAATCCACTTGGGAAAGTTGGATAATCATATTTAGACCCAAAACGCGTGCTAATTTGAGGGTTAGAAGTTGTAACATGAGATTCAAATTGTGACTTGCCATGAAACTTCAATTCCAAGTTACCACTTTTGAAACAATGGCATTCCCAGCTCAAGGGGTCTTAAGGCATGGTTCTTGATGATTTATAAAGATGAGATTACAAGCTTTGCAATGGGAAAAGAATGGAATCAAATGGATGTTTGAGCTGAAAGTTGCAATGAGTCAAAGTTTGGTAAAAGAGGTTGACTTTCCATACTTAGAAATATTTCAAGTTTTTCTTCAAAAGTGACCTATAATGTTTTGCATCCAAATATGGCCTTCCTATTGGAATTTTCTTTTGATAAAAAAAGATGTCATGAAATAGACCTCTTAAATGACATTTTGAAACTTGAACCATTCAAAATCTCCAAAAATTGAAAGAGTTATGAATTGTTGAAGTTGGCAAAAAAAATCATGAAATGACCTATAATATTTTGTATCCTTAAGGCATCCTCCATCAATTTTATCACTTTGCACATAAAATAAGGAATAAAGTTCACATACTCAAGATCATTATGGAAAAAGAGTGTACTCAAGGTGATAAAAATTGACCAAGTTATGATCATTTGAAGTCATACATGGGAAGTTGGGGGTTTATCTGGAGGACTTGTAATCTTTATTCATCATCAAGTTTCTTCCAAATGAAAACTCCTTGAAACTTTTGAAGTGATTTATTAATAACCCTTTGAAGAGAAGGATGTTTTTGGAATCACTCAAAAATACCAAAATATGAGCAAGATATACTTCTTTGAAGTTCAAAACCCTAGCTCCTAGATCAAGAAAATGCTTTGAGGAACTTTGACAATTTTAAACAACCTTCTTGTACCAACACTTTTGATTTGTAGGTAGAAGTTTTTGAGGATGATAATGAGAACTCATAGCAACCAAAACCACTTCCATATCTTGAGAATTTAGAGAAATATGCACTTTTGAGCAATAGGAACAAGGCCTTGTCCAACCATGACAACTTCTTCAATCAACCCCTTGTACATTTGAATTAATCTTGATAACTTTGAAATGTGGTGAACTAAAATAAAGCTTGCCATGCCATTTCTTCCAAAACAACTTCAATGGTGAGGTTAGAACTTCTCAAGCTTTATTGACTAAGGCATGGAAATAAACTCATGAACCAATGGATCAACTTGCTAAGCCATATTGCCTTTACCTACATTATTAACAAGTAAGACAAAACCAACATTGCATTTTATTAATTAAAAGGAAAGTCAAAACAAATCATGCATGATCACAAAAGAAAAACAAGTCAAGGTGCTTGGTAATTCCTCAAAGAGCAAAGCTAAAGATAGGGAGGAGAACCAAAAGCCCTAATGTGATCTTGTTGTGATTGGATCAATATGGTATGCTTAAGGAATCTTAGGAGCAAAAATTAGGGTACAATACCATGTGATGAAAAGAGATGTTAAAAACGTGTATTAAAAAATGCATAACAAGTTTTAGCTCTAAAAAGTGTTTAACTTGAGGGAAAATGTTAAGATAAAAGTTTTTTTTGGAGAAAAAGGAAATAAATTCCTTTTTTATTGTGAAAATGGATTTAATCTTATTATGATGTAAGATAAGATAAATATACAATGGAAAGGATAAGTATTAGGATAATTGCAAATTCGGTTCATGCAACACCAACAATAGTTTAAATCCTAATATCTTTCTAAGAGTACCATTGATCTTGGCTAACGAGTCTAATTGTTCATGTTTAATTGATGAAAGAACCAACTAAACAAAGATGAGAAGATTTATCCAAAGCGTTATTCAACACACATTTTAATTCATGAGTTCACGAAGTCATGAATTAAAAAGAAGTGATAACCAAAGTATAACCATGATAAAAATTAAACCAAGATCAATAATAAACCAAGTGATAAAGGAAAACTTGACCAAAACAAAAACCCAAAAGTTAAACTTTCATTTAAAGAACCAAAAAAACATGAATTGAATCGAAGTATAAATTCTAATTCTACAAGAAAAATTCAATTAAAAAAAGAATTAACAATATTATCCTAAAATTATTCTAAAAAATATCCTTAAAATATTAAGAGACTATCTAAAATAAAATTACAATGAGTGTGTATTAAGTAATGTAGAATGCAAAGGAAATGGATAATGTGATGAAAATGAGAAAGAGCAAAGTCAAGCCCAAAGTAAGTGCTTCATTGAATCAATTTGGATGCATAATTAAAAAAAGGAGGGATGCAGACAGTAAAATAGTAGAAAAATGAGTTGTAACAATAATAAAATAAAACTAAAAAGAAATAAATTGGAAAAAAAATAGAAAACCATTGAACCGGACCGACCGACTAGGTCTAAACTAGGCAGAGCTAGTCAAATTCCTTTCTCCCTCACTCCCTTACGTGCTGAATTTTCACGATAGAAAGATGAACAAAAAAAGTGAAGCATCCCCTAAATATGGTGGTGGCGCGAGTTGGGGGACTGGCCAACCAACTGTGGCTGCGGCCCCCTCCCTAAGGGGGGTTTCTTGTCTCTCTCAATGCTCTCTTGTTCTCTCCATGGAAATAGCTTCAAGGTAACATGAAAATTAATTTTTTTTCTTGCTCAAATTTGTCAAAATGGGGTTTTTAGTATGGATTTTCATAGGTTACGTTTTTCTAGAATTGATCTTGTTATTATTAGAATAAGTGAGGGATTATTATAATTAAAAATAATTAATCACCATGGTGTGTTTCAAAATGACAATAAAATATGAAAATGAAGGTTGTTTTTAAACTCACAAATAGGCAACGCTTTATGAAAGGTTGCAGTAATGTTTATTGTGAAATATGGTAAACAAGTGGTAGTCTTCCAAGAAAAAGGTTACTTGCAGGATCGACTAGATTGATCCTAGGACATGTTGTGCCTAAAGTTTATTAAGTTTTTTGTATGATTTTCTGTGTAAAAGATGAGGACTTTGATTGAAAGAAATCCTTAAAGTAGAATGAAAGATTAAATGCAAGTGTAAGAACTGTATAGGGTTTCGATAGAGAGTAAAGTTCTGAAAGAAAATTTAATGTAAAAGACTTTGAATTGATAAAAGTGGTATTTGAATACATACATTGCACTTTATTAATCTTTTCTAACCTCACTTAGATACTTTTAGTATATTTAGTTTTCTGTAGTAATACCAACACACCAAAATCTATCACTAGAATCCCTATTTATAATAAAATCTAAATAACTGTAACGAACAATCTTGTCTTCAGAAAGTGACACGTTCTCGCTTGCATGTATTTTTCCTTCAACTTTCTTCCACACGTCCCTCGATGTAGATAAGGCCAAAAAACAATTATTTAGCCACATTCTAAACCTAACCCACATGGTCGAAATGGTCTTTCATACGAGTCTGAAAAACCACCAAGTCCTAAAAAAGCCACAGTGAGCCCATGACTTTTGACAAAATAAACTTTTCCAAAAGATGTTAAAATCTTCCTACAATATCTCTGTCAAAATATAAACTTGAAATTATCCAAATTTAAGTAAGTCTTTTTCTTTACTCCCGACATGCTGATATTTAGGACAAATAAAAAATACCGGGTAATAAATTGCCCCCCAAAAAATCTTACTTTCGACCAGCGAAAGAAAGGAATGTATTTTGAAGCTTTTGACGAAGTAATTTGTACTTCAATGATATCATAGTCATCATGACCATTTCCTCTAAAATTCTTTTCGAGATGTGCAAAATCCAGAAAAGATATCATGGCTCCTATTTTCAAGAAAAACGTGAGCCATGGAAATCAAACCGTCTGACTAACCCCTTAATCGTGACACACGTATCCCATGATTAAAAACCAAATATCAAAAAAAGAGAAATCGAACAGTTTTCACTTCTCTAGAAGTTCTTCATCTTTCTCATTTCTCCCTTTTTTCTTCTTCTTCCAACTCTTCATCTCCTATAAACAATTTTTCTTCTTCCTTCGCAGAAAAACATACTTCATCTCTCAGTTTTACCACCACATTCATCATGGTTTCCTCAAAATCCAAGAACTCCAAGGGTTCGTCTAGTTCCAAGGATGCTCTTCCTCCAGCTAACCAGACCTTAGGTCCTATACTTTCTGGATATCAAGAATACGTACCTGAACCTCCTTTTCAAGAAGAGAAATCTTGCATTTATCAATCCCAAGTACTTATTCCCTTCACAATCTTTGGTGAAACTCATGCCCTTATGGGTCCACTTCCTGAGCCTAAGGTAGATGTTGAGAAAATGACAGATTTTTTCCCAGCTTACAATCGTACTTATCCAATTGTTAGCTTGAAAAACCACCGGCTAGCGCTAATAATCTCAGTGCCAAATCAAAGGTTCAAACCAAACCTTCTAAGGCTAAAATCGTTGATGAGACGATGAAGCTTAAGGAAAAAATTATAAGTGACACTATGAGATAAAAAGATGTATTTGTTGTCGAAGTAGAAAACTTGATTAATTAATATTATATGAGAAACACTCTTCGAGTGTTTCGCTCTTGCCCTTTATTTAAGGACCCTGAAAACTATCTTGTCGGGTTGGAGAAAGTTGAAAAGAAAAATGCCAAAATCTGGAAGAAAATGGGGATCTATGACTTGATCCAGATGTTGAAGATATGTCCTGCATATTGTTAAAATATTCTAGTCTCTTCATTATGCTTCTGGGAAAGCACGACGAACATATTCCACTTCCCATGTGGGATGATTACACCAACAATTTTTGATATAACAACCATCACTGGTCTTCAACCAAATGGGGAAACTTTCGATCCTAATGATAGAAACAAAGACACCATTAACTTCAATAATGAACGAGCCAACTTTGGTATTTACATAGTTAACCATGATAAGAAAGACACTGACGAAGTATTCGACGTTGATCATATTGCCTTTTTGGCGCTCTGGCTATCATGATGCATATTCTGCACCAAATATCTGAAAGTCACGAAGAGATTTCTTACCATGGATAATCAACTACATGAAGGCCAAGACATTTGTTTGAGCCAACTCATACTAGGCTCTTTGTATGAAACCTTTGGTTGCATTGTAGGCTATTTGAAGACCATCAAACCAGGCACCAACCTTTTGCTAGCGGGACCCTATTGACTGTTTCAACTCTGGTGGAATGCGACATTTGAACCTTCCCTTCAAGGTGAAAAATTTAATGATGATGATGAGGGCATCAAGAACAGGAGAGTTGAAGGGGTTCGACTGGCCCTGTTGACTCCCTTTGATAAAGGGACTTTCCAAGAAGATATCACAAAATATATATGATGATGTCCGCCAAGTGCTATAACTTTAATCCATTTATTTCTCTCTTGACATACAAACTCATGGCCTTGAATGGTCTACCCATGAGTTTCCACCCTTAAATGCTAATCAAGCCGCATAATATTTGGAGATATGGGAAGCCTTTCTTATCCCAACACTAATCTCGACACGGTAAGTGACCTCGAAGGATCATGTGAAAATCTTAAGTTATCAACCCAATGTTGTTGCTCGACAATTTGGTCTCAATCAGCTCTTGCCAAAATCATTGTTTTATCGAAATGTTAAACATTGCCTCTGCACCATCAACTTCTTTGATAGTGAATACGCTGATCGTTTGGATCACCAAGCTGATGATATTTCCAAGCTTACTCTAGTCTCTTTTCGAACTTCCTTTTACTACACTCAAGAATTTGATGTTTGGTGGAGAAAATATTATGATGATGATTTTTTCGACGTCTCCACCCTTTCTCAACATCTAACGAACGCTTTTTCTTCCATACATGAGAAATTCAAGAAAGGTAAAAGTAGGCACATAATCAAGAAACAAATCAAGAAACCTGTCGACGAGGCCATTTCTACTACTCAGAAGAAAACCTCAGAGAAAAAATATCTAACTGTAGGGAAAGAAACGAAGGTTCACCTTTACATGGTACTTAATAACTCCATGTGTATTTAGTATCTTATTCTAATATTCTCTCATTTTATAGGTCGTACAAAAACCTTCACCTACTCCGTCGAAGCGTAAAAAGGTCGATGCATCTAAAGAAGCTATTATTGTCGAAGATTCATCACCTGAGCTAACCTAACCCAAAAATAAGAGGAAAACATCAAGGGAAGATTCCCAGAAAAAGCCTAACATTCCAAAAGTTCCCCTATTGGAAAAGAAAAGAAAATGATGTCTGCTACTTCTTACACCATTGAAGAAGAGCCAAAACCAGGGAAAGACACCAATATCGAGAATGTCGAGAGTGATAGTTCCAGTCCTGGTGTAGGCGCGCCTAAGGTATTTTAACTCACCTTTTTTTTCTCTTAACCACACATTTATATTCTAAATGCTTAATAACTTTCATTTTCTTTTTGGTAGGGAAATCCTTCTGGTATCATTATATCCAGCATTAAGTATACCATTCCAGGAACTAACAGCTCTCCCTCTGTTTACCCTAAATCAAACAAAGGTTTGACTAGCGAAGTTCACCAACCTCTTGAAGTTCATCAAAAATTCCTCATCCAGCTAATGAGTTCCAACGCTCTCAATAATATCTCTCTGAAAGTGATGACATTGAATTAGATAAAGAAAATATAGGCGTCTTTGAAGGCGAAATGCATGATCAAGAGGAACCTCACAAATACTTTGTCCCTGAACTCTTCAATCATGGCGAAGATTCCTCTGAAGATGATGAAATGCCTGACTTTTCCGAGGGAAAGAAAGATGGTGGTGAAACCATTGATGATACTGCTCACCCAGGCGCTCCCGTCGAAGCTAATAAGCCTTTTGGAACCACAAAATATTTAAAACCTCCTCCCACAATGATTACTACTTCTCTGTCACAAGAAGACTTAGAGGACTGTAGAAAGACAAAAACTTCTGAATATCTAAGGTTGATGATGAGCACCAAAGGTATCTCGACTGACAGGTGTTCATGTTTTTCGACTGTGTCAGGGGGAGCTCCAACTATTGAGTCTATTGAAGAAGTTCTTCGTCATATCAAGGAAAAATATTTTGATATTTAATTATTCTAGAACCTAGAGAAAGACATTTTTTCTTCTTATGGTCTTAAGGACCTGCTCAAACAAATTGATGTCCTCAGCACTCCCCAAACATTGTCAATTTCATGGTGGACTTCTGCTTGAACAAATTGTTGTTGTTATTGTTTGCAAAAGGGACATTGTTACCATAGTAAAGGACAAGGAAGAGATCCGGTCGACATAATGGGACTTGGCCAACCAATCGATGAAGAAAGTTGAGGTGTTATAAAAATACTTTAAAGAGGGAGATAAGGAAATTGTAGCTCACTCTGTTGATATTGCAAAACGGGAGAAACAAATAACAGAACTGCAAGCGAAAATTAATAAGGCATAAGACCGACAAACCAAACTTCACAATGTCAGTTGAGAAGAGCTTGATGAAAAACTTGTGATTGGATTTCACCATTATGATAATGTGAAGGCTCTAGACAAAGAGATTGCAACTCTAATTTCTAACAACTCTTTGATCGACCAGAGTCTTGAAGTAGCTAGGGCACATTACAACTTACTCAAAGCTTCATCCCCCTTTTGAATTCCTTGTAACCTTCGTCCTAACATGCTTACACATTCGCTTCATTTTGTAATTTTTTGAACATGCCCCCAAGGCATTTTATTCCCTGGTTTTTAAATTCTGGTGATTGTGCAATGATTGTAACCATTTTGGCATTTACTTTTGAAATACCATATTGGCCTTATACTTGCATGAATGTTATTCTTTTGCAATTTGTATTTCCCGTAGAATAGGCTTGTACTTATTTAAATACTTATCATTTACTCTAAGGATTTGACGATCAGAGACTAGCTCCTCGACCTCGTAAGCATTCTTTAAAAATACTTGGATAATCTGAAATGGACCTTCCCAGTTTGAGGACCTTTTGTATAACATTTTGTATTTTCGATCCATGGGTAAAATAACTTTCCAAACATAATCTCCCACTGAGAATAAATTGATTTTAACCTTTTTTGTTATAGGCTCTAGCTACTCGCTCTTTTATCCATCTCAACATATCTAAAGCACTTAACTTTTCTTCATATAAATCAACTCATTTATCTAATGTCGTATTCCAATAATGTTCTAATGGAATTTCACTTTGTCTTTGAATTCTATTTGATTGTAAATATATCTCGACTAGTAAGACATCATTATATATCCATAAGTTAGTCGAAAAGAAGTAGTATTGGTAGCCTCTTTGGGAGAAGTTCGACAAACCCATAAAATTTTGTATAATGTCTTATGCCAATTTTTTGGTTTCTTTCCCACATGATTTTTTATTAATCCAATAACTAACTTATTTTCCGCTTCGACTTGACCATTTTTTTAGGCATAATAAGGTGTAGATATTACTAATTTAATACCTACTTCACTCGCAAGTTTTTGCATATTTCGACTTGTGAACACTGATCCTTGATCAGTTATAATGGTCTCAAGGATTCCAAACCTATAAATGACATGTCTTTGGATGAAATTAATGACTTCCTCTTGGTCGACATTGACCAAATGTATCGCTTCAATCCACTAAGTAAAGTAATTAATACCCACTAAGATATATCTCTGATTTTTAGATGACGTGGGTCGAATTTTGCCAACCAAATCTAACGCCCAACCTCTGAAGGGCCAAGGTTTCACAATAGAGTGCAATTCGCTTACAGGAACATGTTGAAAGCCTGCATGAATTTGACATTCTTGGCATCCTTTGATAAACTCAATAAAATCTTTGAGCATTGTAGGCCAATACATCCCTTGTCGGAATAATAGCCATTTCATTTTGTGTCCAACTTGATGGTTACAACAAGCTCCATTATGGACACTCGATAAGGCTAAGTATGCCTCAGTCTTGCTAAGACATTTAAGTAAAACTCCTTCAGGTGTCTTCTTAAACAACTCATTCCCTATAATAGTATAACTCAAGGAACGATACCTGAACTTATGATTTGTTGATCCTATTGGATTCTCCAGATATTTGACTATTGGATTTTGCCAATCTGAATCCTTCAAATTGTAAATAGAAAAACTCTGGAAGTTTTCAGAATCTGCTTACCCTAATTTTGTCTTGGCAAAGTCCGACAGAGATAATCTAGTCACCATTACTCAACCTTGAACTTCAATTGAGTCCTCCATCTTTTCATTCGACACTTTGTATCCTTAAGCAATATGAGCTAAGTCATTTGCCTCTTTATTTTTTTAATCGAGGAATAAAATAGTTATTTAGACACATTGTAAATCTAACCCACACGGTAGAAATGGTCTTTCATACGAGTCTGAAAAAACCACTAAGTCCTAAAAACGCCAGAGTAAGCCCATGATTTTGACAAAATCAACTTGTCCAAAAGATGTCGAAATTTTCCTACAATATCTCTGTCGAAATATATACTTGAAATCATCCAAATTTCACTAAGTGTTTTTCTTTACTCCCGACATGATGATATTTGGGAAAAATCGAAAATACCATCTAATAAGTAGGCAGTTTGTATTTTGATATCAGAAATAAGCAAGACTTGTGAAGTGTTGTAGTAGGCAGATTGTACTTTGAATCCAGAAATAGGCAATGCTTCTGAAGTGGTTCAAAATGCAGTCATAATAGGCAATGCCTCTGAAGAGTTGTAGGAGGCGAAAAGTTTCAACATTCAATAAAAAAGTATTGTTGGAAGTGTATGTTTCATCAAGAGTCAGAATCTTGTGAAACAACACTACTTTTCCCTATAAATTGTGCATTCCAGATTCAGAAATATACATTAAAAAAGTATATCCTCTTCACACAAAATTTCATATTTCATCTTCGTATGTGCTGCCATCATTAGATCTGAACCACTTAATAAAGTATATCCTCTTCACATAATATTTCAAATTTCAGATTTCATCTTCATAGATTTCATCTTCAGATTCAAAAATATATATACATACTAAAAGTATAATTGTTTTAAGATCCTCTTTATAAAGAGCCCAAATTAGTTCACCTGCATATGTATTGCCATCATTAAATTCGAACCACTTAATTTTTAAATGATAAAACAAAAATTACAACTAAGATTGTGTATTGGACATAAATTTAACCTTTTTTACACTCTACAAGTCACATTAATATCCAATTAAAAATAATTATTTGATATATTTGGAAATCGTTTGGTCTGAGTATAGTTATAATGACTTGTTTTATGAAAAATGATATCATAACATCATATTCTTACACTTACACTTAATACACTGTTCACATATACGCGAACATTATTTTTTTTATTATTTTAATTTTTTGATATATTTTTCTATTTTTCTTTAAAATTATTTTAGTTAATGAAACTTCAAAACTTGATTAATACAATTTTGAGTTAGGTTAATATATATTCTGACATGAAAAATTAGTTTTAAGTTATAAAGTAAAGTTGGTTAATTGAGTGTTATAAATTGATTAATATAGTTCATAGTTTGGTTATCGAGTCTTCTGACATCAAGTATTAAATATTACGTAGTAAATCAACTTTTGTTAATATCATTTATAGAGTTGATTAATACAATTCATAACTTGATTAATGAGTTATCAAACATAAAAAAAAATAATGTCGAAACATGGTTAATAATATGCATTTTATTGGTTAATGAAGTAGTAAAAGTGGTTAATAAATTATAAGTAAAGTAAGTGGTTAATGATATTCATTTTTGTGGTTAACACAATTATGGAGTTGGCTAATGACACAATCTTATATTTGTGTTATAAAATAAATTTAAAAAAAATTATATTTTTAAATAATATTATTTTAATAAAAAAACATTGTTCACCGTTTAAATATGGTGAACAATATATATGGTATAGGTATTTGGTGTAGGAAATGATGTCAAAATAGCATTGTTGTTGTCTTATATATGGGATTATTCATGAGTTGTTCTCCCGTGTATAGTGGGGGTAATATAGTAAATTCTGATAAGTTTTTAGCGTGGAATACGACCAACTCCAAACAATTTATTAAAATAGTGGAACATGTAGATTTGCGACATTCAGAATTGGGTCATTCTCAAAATACTATACTTTTCGACAATATATGACTCTTCTTCATCATAATTGTGATACGGTGGGAGAACTGACTTGGGTTTTGCGTTTGTTTTCGCAAATGTTTCGGTTGAGCAAGAGTCGCCACCGACTTTTTATTTTATCCTAAGGAAAGGTTAAAAAGCACAGCAAAAACCTTTGAGATGTTTTCTTGGGTTCGGGGAGTAGATTATAGAAAGGGAAGGTATTAGAACCCTTTCTATCCATGGTTATCCATGGGCTCTTAGTTACTTGCTTAGATCAACTTGCCTTGATTTTCAATTGTTTGAAATGGTGCTTTGTGTGTGGGTTTGAAAATGTTTTGAAAAGAGGTCATTTGTGGTGGCAACCTTTGTAATGATCCATGTTGGGATGTATACAAAGGTGTACTTATCTTTTGAAAAGTTTTCAATGTTTTTTGAAAGTTGTTTTGAAAGTGTGTTGTGATGTGTGGTTTTGAAAAATAGGCAAGTGTTTTTGTTTTGCAAGTTGGTTCAAGTAACTAAGAGTTTGTCTACCCCTAAATTTACTCAAAGGTTTTCTCTATGTTTCAACCCTTTTAACAATTTTGTTCCACCATTGTATTTGGTGGACAATCTTGTGTTAGGATGTTAACGGGACGGGCACGGGTCATCGTTTAGCCCATGATTGCAATGGTGCCAAGTGTCTTTGGGCAATTTTTCCTTTAAGGGACTTGATCATTTTTAGGCAACTTTCGAAAGCGTCATCGAGGGACTATGATCATTTGAATTGTTTTGTTTTGCCAAAGACACCTAACATGCAACATGGCCCATTATTGAAGGCAACAAGTGGAGTAACCCTAGGGGGTGCAAGTGTGATTGGTGTTTGTTCATTTTCATGCTTTTATCTTGGAATTAGGTCAAGCTATTTGTTTGGTTGATTTTTTTTTTTGCATACAAAACCCTAAGTCTATCATGGTATAATTAGAAAGCTTTAAAATGCGAAATTTAAAGTCCTAAATTATTACAACACAATTATGGGATGGGGGTACAAATGTTCAAATGGGGATATTTTAGCAAGAAATTTAAATCTAAACTATTACAATCCAAATGGAATTTACAAATTATTTAATTGCACAATAATTAAATAAAATAAAATATGCAAGATGCAAAAAATGATTTTTTATATGTATGTAAAAGGTATTTTTTTATGTGACAAATAAACAAAAATAAAAAGGAATAATTTTGGATATTCTTCATGGTTAGGGCAAAACCCTAATTTTCTAAGTAAGAAGTATTTATTATTTATTATATGCAATATTTATTAATTATATACAAAAAATAAATAAAAAGGAAGCATATTGTAAAAAAGTATTTTTGAGGTCAAATATTAATAAAAATAAAAATGTATTATTTTTGTATTTTTTCCCTAAATATTCTAATAAATATATAAGTATTTATAATATTTACTAAATATATTAAATATGTACAAAAATAACAATATTTATTATTTACAAAAAAAATATATTTTTTTATAAGATGTTTTCAAAAGATAAAATAAAATAAAAATCAGAAAATAAAATGTATTTATATATTTTTTGTATTTTAAAATAAAAGGTATTATGTATTTATTTACATATATAACTAAATGAAACAAATAAATATCAAATAAAATGCAAAAAATATGAGAAAAATATTTTTAATGTTTTTTCATGTTTGGATAAAAATATGAAATCAAAATCAAAAGGAAAAAATCAAAAATGACAAATATATCAAGCAATGGGCCAGGGGGGTGTAAGTGTGGAAAAGTGGTGCAAATAGAAAGAACAACACAGGCCCAGCCCAAAGACTTTGTCTTCAACCTCTGGCCAGGTTCAAACACAAAACACGCGCCTTCTTGTTCATCTCCCTAACTCCTGATTCTTTGATCCTTTGACAAATCTTAAAACATGAAACTTGTAGAGCTTGAAGCCACGATTTCAAATATATAAAAAAGTTAATCTAACTCTCAGAAATGAGAGAGAATTTCTTCTCCCCCAATTCCTGACCTTGTTTTTTTTAGATGTTCAGATTCAAAATACTCTTAGCACACATAATATAAATGAAAAGTAACTATATGGATAGCTTCAGGGCTCTGATTAGAACATGTTTTCTTCACAAAGTTAAACCTAACTATGCCTGGATAGAGAGATAGAAGTTCAAAAACTTACCTGTTCAGCTTGATTCGTGTATGACAATGGGGGTACTTTCAGTGCAATGTGAGGACTTGTACAGCTTGCTTGAGGTCCAGGGATGCTTCCTCTATGCTTAGCTTGCTTTGAACCTTGCTGAATCAAGCTACAAAAGTCAACCTGCAAGAGAGAAAAGTGAAAATGGAAAATGATGTTAGGGATGTTACAGTTCATGTCCAATGCTTGGGATAGTTTGTATAGGTGGTAGGGAGTGTGTATGAACTAGTTTTGGCCAAGGCGCACGAGTGGATTGAGTTGTGGACCTCAATCTGCAGCAGGTGCCCTGTTTTTGCAAGAGGATGGTGTTTCTGTGTTTTAGGAGGTATTGGAGGTGGTTGGCTCGTGTTTTAGCTCAGTTATGATGTATGGAATGTGTTCACAATGTTTACTTTGGCTTGTGTTGACAGGAATGAGAGTTGTGTTTCAAAATGCAAGGTTTCTTCTATGTGAAGCAAGGAAATGTGTTCTTGGATATAAGCCAGTACAATGCCTCAATCTATGCTGCACATTTGAGTCTTGATCAGTGGGATATGTCCATGCCTTTGTGCCTCAGAGATTTTCATTGTACTTCTTGGATTCATGTTTTGACATAAAGTTCACCTTTTCAAAAATGGCTAAGTTACTTTTTCTAATTATGGATTAAATTGGCATGTAATGGTTAAACACACAAGATAAGGCTTGAACACAAAGGATTTGCATTAAATTATTGAGTGTAAATTAGATTAGAGGCCTGTAACTAGCTGGTGCAAACTGATTTCAAAAATGCATAGTGTATGAACATGAAAATGGCTCATGAACAAAGTGACTTTTGCCCATCTTCACAAATTCGATTCTCCCTAACCACAAGGGTGTTTGAGAAGTTCTTGGACAATTTGGAAAGCTTGGAATGTGTACTACAATCCATATTTGTAATGCAAGTTGAGATTCCAAGTGGAAGCATGTGAAAAGTGGCCATGAAGTTGGGCAAAAATCCTGCCTAGAATAGGTCAAAATTTTTCTAAGTTAAGAATGTTTTGCACCCTTGTTCCAAAAATTGTAACTTGAGCTACAAGCTTCTTTTGAGGAAAATTTGTGAATCAAAGTTGTAGATTTTGCAATGGAATATAACTTTCATGTTTTGAGTTTTGTTTTAATCCAAATGTATCTTGATGAAAAAATGGGACAAAGTTAGGAAAAAATTAGGAATTTTCATAACTTAGAAAAATTCTAAGTTATGAAATTTCTTCATTTCAAACCCTAATTTGTGATTTTTGATTTCTTGATGAACAAGTTTCATGATTTGACATGTTTTGATGAAAAATGAATCTTGACACTTGATTTTGACCAAAAGGTCAAAGTTTGACTTTTCAGTATACAGTCAAATTTGGCTCAGTTGACTGGAAAATTCATCTATCAATCCTATGCATTTGGGATCTTTTGAACTTGTTGAACATGTCAAGACAATTCCATTGAGTCCTTGAGTCCATATGTGAGCTTGAATTGCCATTGGTTAGGTCAAACAGTCAAAAATTGCCTTTGTGCAGTCAAAACCCTAAAAATGACCATTTTGCCCTTTTGGTGATCTGATCAAATTTCTTGTGGAATTGTGATCCAAACTTGGTCAAATGGTCCATATGAGTTCATAATGTTGATGTGGGTCAAAAATAATGAAGTTTGACTGTCAATTGACCACAGTTGACTTTTTCCCCAATACAACTGATTTCTAGGTCAACTGTCCAATTGACTGGGCAAAGATTGGAATCAAGGCTTGAAACTTGGTATGGATAAACTTGTGAGTCCAACATGAAGCATGAAAGTCAATTTGGGCCTTTTAGGTCAAAACATCTTTGTGCAAACTCAAACCCTAATTTGGGTCAACAGTGCAAAGATGGGTCTTGAGCAGAGCAAACCCTAACTTGATCTTGAGCTCCAAGGGTCTTGTGGTGAGAAAATATTGAAGAAATGGGAGGGCAAATTTTGGGGTACAATAGTTTCCCCTGTTCAATCTTCTTGCACCTGAAGAGTTAGATTGGCAAACTTGCCTTTCGCGACTCGAAGGTAAAAGGAGATTGGACACTAGAGTGCCCGGAAATTTGCACTCGCATAGTGGAGTATCAGCAATGTGATGGCAGGAATGGGCTTATAGATGCCATTTGGAAAGATGGCGGATAAGAGGATGGGCTTATAGATGCCATCTGGAGACGTGACAGAACCTTGTCGGGAATGGGCTTATAGATGCCATTTGGAAGTGTTGATCGCGTAAGAGATTCCTTAGCGAGAACTTGCGTACTTTGAGAAAGGAAGATGGTTTCCTGGCCTGTTACAGGTGTTGATCTTCAAACTCTTCATGCATATATGCCCTGGCTAGGTACAGGTATCGAATCTACAATTAGTTTCTCACAGATGTGCCCTGGCTAGATACAGGAATCGAATCCGGAACTTCAAGAGGTTGTTTACAGACGTGCCCTGGCTGGATACAAGTATCGAATCTCTAAACTAATGCTCACAGATATGCCCTGAATGGATACAGGAATTGAATCTGAAATTGGTCGTCTATAGATATGCCCTGGCTGGATACAGGAATCGAATCTGGAATTGTTGTCTACAGATATGCCCTGGCTGGATACAGGTGTCGAATCTGGAATTGTTGTCTACAGATATGCCCTGGCTGGATACAGGCGTCGAATCTGGAATTGTTGTCTATAGATATGCCCTGGCTGGATACAAGTATCGAATCTGGAATTTGCAAAAGGTTGGTAGAGATAGCTATCCTGGCTGGATACAGGTGTAAACCTCTGACCTGAGAATGAAAGATAATTTCCTGGCCTGTTACAGGGGTTGATCTTCAAACTCTTCATGCAGATATGCCCTGGTTAGATACAGGTATTGAATCTACAATCAATCGCTCACAGATATGCCCTGGATAGATACAGGTATCGAATCTGGAATTGCGATAGTTGATAGTAATCATCTTTGGATTGACTTTTCCTGTTCAGGCAAAACATTAGTTGTATGTAATGTCATGATGATGTCATGATGTTATTAAAATAAACGAGATCGTGTGATATAATGCGTATATGCATGGTGTATGATAATGTGAAATGTCTATGAATGTATTTTCGTCTAAGAAAGTAAATCCTTGACGAGTGCCGGGAATTTGTTGAATCCTGGGCTGATGTTTTGAAGAGTGGAGTTCTTCGTTTCCGCTGGGGATGGTGGTTGCAAGAATAAACCGGTAGGAGAAGATGACTCCGTTGGGGAATAAACTTGTTGGAGAGATTACTCTGCGGGGAATTACTCTGTGGGAAGAGATACTTCGCTGAGGTTTTGATGAGAACTCCGCTGGGGATTCCACTGATAAGTTATGTTGGGGAATTTGATGAACTCCGCTGGGGATAGGAAGAACTTCGCTGAGGACGATCTTTCCGTGGTAATTAGCTGAGGATAACCCAGTTATTCCCTGGTGGGGAAATAACCTTTGAATAAAGTCGGGGAGATGCGTTCGCCCTCTGCAGGGGATAAGCTTCCAGAATCTACTGGGGATAAGCTTCAAGACCTGCTGGGGAGGATGATTCAACTCTCCTAGGGAAATTTTGGACTGTACTGGGGAATGGTTCCACTGGGTGTCTGTATTCCGCTAGGGAATAATCTTATATTAAGACTGCCGGGGATGCTTATTGAGGAATGTCTATACTCCGCTGGGGAATGTTGAGATCTTCTGGGGATACCCAACTTCCTTAAGGCTGACAGTAGACTAACTCTGCTTGGGGAGAGTATTGCTGACTTGCTAGGGGAATATTGTGCCTTTTCGGGGCTGACGGGAGACCAACTCTGCATGGGGAGAGTATTGCTGAAATCCGGTCTTACTCTGTGGGGAATTAAGGTAACTTGGTTACGTTCTTCAGCCGAACCTACTTTGGTACCTTGGTGGACAGAGCAACTAGCTCGCTTAGACAATTCTTTATTGCCCCTGTTTCTGATGTCATCTGTAATTAGTCCTTTGTTTCGCATGCAAATATTCATGATTAGCAATTAATGTCAAATGCATATATCAAAAATGAACATTGGACGTTTTTTGCAAAACAAAACAAAAAAAGGAAAAATGATGGGTAATTTGTCTGAAAAATTGAACTTGTATTGATTTTGAAATTTGCCTGTAAATAGGCGTTTTATGTACAGGAGGCTGACGTCCTAGTAGGAGAACGCCGCCGAGCAACATAGAGTTTATACAATTTTGTGAAAAGGAAACAAAACAGCTATGTGAAAAATAATCCCACTGGGTTCCAACTCTGCTATTGCCTTTATATCTTCAAGCGTCTCATCGCATTGCTGTTTAGTTGACGATGAAGCTGATTGATTAGCGCCGTCTGAGCCCGATAGTTGATGCCGAATTCTGGATGCAAGGTGATCCAATGAGACATAGTATCACGCTTTATCCCTAACTTTTTCCTGGACCGCCCTTTCGGGTTTTCAGTCCACCGGGATACCCATTTTTGCCCAAGCCGCCTTTTCAGGTTTTCGACTTGCCGGGTGTACAGATTTTTTTCATTTCATCCCTTATTTTGCCCGAACCCTTTTGGTTTGCCGGGAAGCCCTTATTTTTTCCTAGGTGTGTCAACCTAGCGGGTCTTTAATTCATGCGTAGTATCTTTTTACTATGTCTGCATTGGCAGGGTGAGGAAGGTCGTCACCGTCTATGGTGGTTAGAATCATAGCTCCTCTTGAGAATATATGTTTAACCACAAATGGCCCTTCGTACGTAGGGGTCCATTTGCCCCTGGGATCACTTTGAGGAAGAATGATGCGCTTGATTACCAGGTCTCCGACTTGATACTCTTGTCGTCTGACCTTCTTGTTAAATGCCCTGATCATCCGTTTTTGGTACGTCTGACCATGACAAATAGCAGTGAGAGTCTTTTCGTCAATTAGGTTTAATTGATCAAGCCGAGTCTGGATCCAGTCATCTTCGCTCAAGTCTGCATCCTTCATTATCCGGAGAGAGGGTATCTGGACTTCAATAGGCAAGACTGCCTCCATGCCATAGACCAAGGAAAAGGGAGTTGCCCCTGTTGACGTCCGCGCTGAGGTACGGTACCCATGAAGAGCAAACGGTAACATTTCGTGCCAATATTTATAGGTCACTGTCATCTTCTGCACAATCTTCTTGATGTTCTTATTCGCTGCTTCTATAGCCCCATTCATCTTCGGTCGATAGGGAGAAGAGTTGTGGTGCTGTATCTTGAATTGCTCGCAGAGTTCAATGATCATCTTGTTGTTAAGATAGGTACCATTATCTGTAATGATCCTCTCAGGTACACCGCATCGACAGATCAGGTTGTGCCGAATGAACCGTGCCACGACGTTCTTGGTTACCGTAGCATAGGAAGCTGCTTCGACCCACTTTGTGAAGTAATCGATCGCTGTAACACCCCATTTTTGATTAAATGTTATTTAAGTTATTTTTTTTCCGAAATTATCAATTTAAATCTATTTTAAGAAATATATTTATTTGATATCAATTAAAATGTTAATTCGGTTATTTGAAATAAAAATATTCATAATGATAAAATACTATTATGAGTAATATTATTTTGGTGTGTATTTGGCTTCGTTTGATTTATCGGTATAATTTAGTTTTTATGGAATAAATATTAATTAAATGTAATATGGTTTTAATAGAATTATATGATATAATTTGAATTAAATAGATTGGGCCAAATTAGAATTTTAGAAAGTTAGGGGGAGGAAAGTAAGTAGTAGTAAAATTTGTTTTATAAGATAGAAAGTAGGATAGTTGGTAAGAATAGAAATAGAAAGAAGAAAGAAAAGAAGAGAGAAAGAGGAGAAGAGAAGAAAGGAAGCTAGGTTTGGAGTTGCAACATCATCATCATCTTGTTTCAAGAAAACCCACACCAAGGTAAGGGTTTGACTTCCACCAATTATTTAGTGTGTGATTTTATAGTTTTGATTTTGGAATAAATTAGGGGTTTAGGGTATTTGTTTTGGCCACTGTAGCGAATTGAATAAAGTAGCATTGGTAATAACTTGCAATCCGTGGTACTTTGTATGCTGTAGCGCAATAAGGTACTTGGTAAGATGAGAAAGGAACTTAATTGGCCATGTGGTAGCAACATTTGAGAATTAATAATTAAAGGCATTAGTTGGGTACAGTAGCGCCTGGCATGGTTTAGTATTAAAAGGCATTGGCTGCTACTGTGATGAAGTAGAAAGTAGCGCAGGGAGTATTATATTGATGGAGTAGCATTACCGTACCGGTAAGTAGTAAAGCAATTGAAAAAAGTGGCTAATTCCTGTAGCGTTATGTATAAAGCAACATTTAGTAGCATTTGGAATTGTTTAGGATTACCGCAGCGCACATGAAGAAATATAAAGAAGGAATTTTCCTGTTACAGTAGCGACGAAATGAATAAATATTAGATATACCGTAGCTATTACGTTCCGATTTATAAATACAAAATTATTTCATAATAATGATTTAATATCTTTAATAAATAATTTTGCAGGATTTATAAAGTAGAAATATTAGAAATATTTAGCCGACTTAATTCCGAACCCGTTGATGTGCCGATTACCCGATTTCGGTAATTTCAGCGACGGAGCTACTTTCTCCGATTCGCACGAAAATTGACGTGCTAGCATAATTCGACGTGTAGATTAACGTAGTGAAGTTCGTTTTGCGAAATTTCGACTTTTTAAGAATCGACCCGATTTTAGTATGAAATGAAATAAATTGAGTTTAATCCTGAATTTAACCGTTCGAGTTACATTCCGGTGACTCGATCGCGATGAGTAACATTGAGAGTAATGCCGGTTCATGGATGATGACTTTATGTTGGAATTGTTTGATAGTTGATGGTTTATGTTTTGTTTGAGTAAGTAACTTGTTTGTATACATTTTACTTGACGTTGTGATTGTTAAATTATATGTATGCATGCATGTACAATAGTTGATGTTCCATTGGTTGGATTTGATGGTATGTGTATGTTAAGATTATTGTGAATCTTAATTGCATACATTGGTTATATTGTACATTGCATGGCATGGTTGGTCTTGAAACAGAGACGGTGAAACTGTGGGTTCACATGATTTTATAGACGGTGACCCTAGTGTGGGAATAGACGTAGTGACCTTGATCCGGAAGGGAAACATAGGTGGTGGAACATTGGGTCCACAATATCTAGACGGTGACCCTATTGTGGGAAAAGACGTAGTGACCTTGATCCGGAAGGGAAACATAGGTGGTGGAACCTTGGGTCCACGAGTCGGTCCCGCATTCGCATACGTTGAGTCGTGTTGTGAGTCACATGCATAATTGTGCATGTTATGTATGTGTGTTGATGTGTTTGATTATGTGCCAATATTGTTGTTGTTTGAATTATGGTTATGTGCCAAGGACGTGAGTATTCGGATAATCGGTTTACATGGTTAATGCGTTGGAAATGGATTCGTTGAGTAAGGATACTATAGGTGATAAAATGAACATGATCATTATGTATTGTTTTATTTATTGCCATTTCATTTACTTAAAATTACATGTTATATGATTATTGGAATTCTTACCCTTCTGTTGGAAAATGCTTTTGATGGCATTGTGCAGGTACCGAGGACGGTAGCGCGAGGCGCTAGTTAACGGATGCATTGGATTGCGATCTGTTTTATTTTGATTAGAGTCGAGTCGATGCTCTGGTAGTAACACCTGGGGGGGGGGGAATTTATTTAGTGTCGAACTCGATTATTTTGTATTTGGATTATGATGTATATAATCCTTATTCGTGTATATGATGTTTTGTATATGTGAGACTTGATAACACATGCTTATGCGAATTATGATGGCTTGATGCCTTGAATTATGTTTTGATTCCTCCATAAATGGAGATGATGTGAAATTATGAAACTCCGTTGCGTTTGCACGAGAGAATGAAGTAAATACTTATTGTATGTTTGTTTTGTGTTGGAATGCTTATACTTTCAAACATACCCTGTCCGTTTTTCTTTAAAAACTTTGGAATGTGATGTGTGTTGTGGCATCCCTTACGTGCAACTTTATTTCTCTGATTTTAATCTTTACCTTTAATTGGGGTATTTAGAAGGGGTGTTACAATAGTGGTATCAGAGCATAGTCGGTCAGTTGTCAGGTCTTATTTTGTTAATCCCTTGTATTTGATTGTGTGTCTAACGCGATCAATACTTTGTGTTGTTCAGAAGATGGCTGGTAGAAGGAATGATGATGCTTTAGCTGAGGCATTGAGGTTGCTTGCGGGGTCAATAAATCAGATGCCGCAAACGACTCAAGCGCCACATGATGGTACTGAAGATGCTTCCCGTGCTCTTGGGAAGTTCCAAAAGAACAACCCGCCTACTTTCAAGGGAGAACATGCTCCGGTGGAAGCTCAAGAATGGTTAAAAGCAATTGAGAAAATCTTTCGTGTGATGAATTGCACCGACGCTCAGAAAGTGCAATTCAGAACACACATGCTGATTAAAGAGGCCGAAGACTGGTGGATCAACGCTAGTCAGAGGTATGAGGAGGAGCATGTTGTGGTGACTTGGGAAATTTTCTGAGATGCATTCTTGGAGAATTATTTTCTGGAGGATGTTCGTGGTAAAAAGGAAGTTGAATTCCTGGAATTGAAACAAGGTAGTGGTTCGGTAGCTGACTATGCGGCTAAATTTCAAGATTTGATCAAATACTGTCCTCACTACAATACTGTTAATGCTGAGAGGTCGAAGTGCCTTAAGTTTGTTAATAGTTTGAGGCCGGACATAAAGAAGGCGATTGGGTATCAGCAGATTACAAGATTCTCTGAGTTGGTTAATAAGAGTCGTATCTACGACGAAGACAGTCGGGATAGCACTGCTTATTACAAGAGCTTGAGTGAAAAAAAAGGTAAGGGACAGATGCGTCCTAAGCCTTATGATGGAAGAGGAAAGAGATCAATAAGTAGTGGAAAGAGTCCGAGTGGGGGAGTGACTACTCCAATCAAATGTTTTAAATGTGGTAAAGAGGGACATCGTTCTATGGAATGTCGCCAGGGGATAGTTAAGTGTTTCAAGTGTGACAGGGTGGGTCACAAAGCGGTGGATTGTAGAGTTGGTGTGAGTGTAACTTGCTTTAATTGTGGTGAGCGAGGCCACATAAGTACCAAATGTCCAAAGCCAAAGAAAGAAGTTGAAAAAGTATTCGCTTTATCTGGAGCAGAGACTTCTGCTGAGGAACGTCTAATCAGAGGTACATGCTTTATCTCTAATGTGCCTTTGGTTGCTATTATTGATACGGGTGCGACGCATTCGTTTGTTGCTTTAGATTGTGCCAAGAGATTGGGCCTTGTCTTGTCTACTTTGGATCGAAGTATGGAGGTAGATACACCTGCGATGGGTTCAGTTTCTACTTTAGTTGTTTGTTTGAAGTGTCCTTTGCGCATGTGCGGCAGAGATTTCGAAGTTGATCTCGTGTGTCTTCCTTTGCATCAGATAGATGTGATTCTGGGTATGGACTGGTTGAAAGCCAACCATGTCTATATCAACTGTTTTGCTTAGGCTGTTCTTTTTCTCGAGTCCGAGAAAGATGGTGTGGTTTTCTTGTCTACACAACAAGTTGAGAAGAGTGTGAAGAATGAAGATGAGTTGTTTATGCTTATGGCGAGTATGGTTTTGGAAGATGGTAGAGTAAGAAAGGATTATCCGGTGGTATGCGAATTTCCTGAAGTGTTTCCTGAAGAGATTACGGATTTACCTCCTGAGCGTGAGGTAGAGTTTTCCATCGACTTAATTCCTGGTACTAGTCCTGTTTCGATGGCTCCTTATAGGATGTCACCGTCGGAACTAGTGGAACTGAAGAGTCAGCTGGAAGAGTTTCTTGACAAAAGGTTTATTCGTCCTAGTGTGAGCCGTGGGGTGCTCCAGTTTTACTTGTGAAGAAGAAAGAAGGAACAATGAGACTTTGTGTGGATTATAGGCAGCTAAACAAAGTGACCATTAAGAACAAGTATCCTTTGCCAAGGATTGATGATTTAATGGATCAGCTGGTGGGTGCGTGTGTGTTTAGCAAGATTGACTTGAGGTCAGGCTATCATCAGATCTGCGTGAAAGCGGGTGATATTCAGAAAACTGCGTTCAGAACTCGTTATGGACACTATGAGTATTCAGTGATGCCTTTCGGTGTTACGAATGCACCTGGTGTGTTCATGGAGTATATGAACAGAATCTTTCATGAGTTTCTGGATAAGTTTGTGGTGGTGTTCATCGGTGACATTCTGATTTATTCCAAGAGTGAAGCAAAGCATGCCGAACACTTGGGAATTGTTTTATCAATTCTGAAGGAAAATCATTTGTTTGCTAATCTTTCAAAGTGTGAATTCTGGTTAGAACAAGTGAGTTTCCTTGGTCACGTGATATCTCGTGGAGGTATTGCTGTGGATCCTTCGAAGATAGAAGCCGTGTCAGAATGGGAATCTCCAAGGTCAGTTTTTGAGATTCGAAGCTTTCTTGGTTTAGCGGGTTATTACCGTAAGTTCATTGAAGGCTTTTCCAAGATAGCTTTACCGTTGACACAATTGACTAGGAAGAGTCAAGCGTTCGTGTGGACTCCGCAGTGTGAAGATAGCTTCCAAGAGTTGAAGAGAAGGTTGACAACTGCGCCGATTTTGATTTTGCCTAAACCATCTGAACCGTTTACGGTCTATTGCGATGCTTCTTTGATGGGTTTAGGAGGTGTATTAATGCAAAATGGGAAGGTTGTGGCGTATGCTTCGAGGCAACTCAAGGTGCATGAGAGGAATTATCCAACTCATGACTTGGAGTTGGCAGCAGTGGTTTTTGTGTTAAAGATTTGGAGGCATTAATTGTTTGGGTCGAGATTCGACGTCTTTAGCGATCATAAGAGTTTGAAATATCTGTTTGATCAAAAAGAGTTGAATATGAGGCAAAGAAGGTGGCTAGAGTTTCTTAAAGATTATGACTTCAGTTTGAATTACCATCCTGGTAAGGCAAACGTGGTTGCAGATGCTTTGAGCAGAAAGTCTTTACACATGTCTATGTTGATGGTTAAAGAATGGGAATTGTTGGAGCAATTTCGAGATTTGAGTTTGGTGTGTGAAGAGACTTATTTTGGCGTGAAGCTTGGTATGATGAAGCTTACTAGTGGTGTCCTGGAAAAGATTAGAGATGGGCAAAAGTCAGATTTGGTTTTGGTTGACAAGTTTACTTTGGTGAATCAAGGTTAAGGTGGAGGGTTCAGAATTGATGATAGGAAAATGAAAAATTTAAGAGGAAAAGGAATTGTTTTGGTTAAGGTTGTTTGGGGTGGAGCGGCCAAAGGAAACATAAAGTGGGAACTTGAAAGTCGGATGCGGGATTCCTATCCCGAGTTGTTCGTTTAGAGGTAATTTTCGAGGCCGAAAATCTTTTAAGTGGGGGAGAGTTGTAACACCCCGTTTTTGATTAAATGTTATTTAAGTTATTTTTTTTCCAAAATTATCAAATTAAATCTATTTTAAGAAATATATTTATTTGATATCAATTAAAATGTTAATTCGGTTATTTGAAATAAAAATATTCATAATGATAAAATACTATTTTGAGTAATATTATTTTGGTGTGTATTTGGCTTCGTTTGATTTATCGGTATAATTTAGTTTTTATGGAATAAATATTAATTAAATGTAATATGGTTTTAATAGAATTATATGATATAATTTGAATTAAATAGATTGGGCCAAATTAGAATTTTAGAAAGTTAGGGGGAGGAAAGTAAGTAGTAGTAAAATTTGTTTTATAAGATAGAAAGTAGGATAGTTGGTAAAAATAGAAATAGAAAGAAGAAAGAAAAGAAGAGAGAAAGAGGAGAAGAGAAGAAAGGAAGCTAGGTTTGGAGTTGCAACATCATCATCATCTTGTTTCAAGAAAACCCACACCAAGGTAAGGGTTTGACTTCCACCAATTATTTAGTGTGTGATTTTATAGTTTTGATTTTGGAATAAATTAGGGGTTTAAGGTATTTGTTTTGGCCACTGTAGCGAATTGAATAAAGTAGCATTGGTAATAACTTGCAATCCGTGGCACTTTGTATGCTGTAGCGCAATAAGGTACTTGGTAAGCTGAGAAAGGAACTTAATTTGCCATGTGGTAGCAATATTTGAGAATTAATAATTAAAGGCATTAGTTGGGTACAGTAGCGCCTGGCATGGTTTAGCATTAAAAGGCATTGGCTGCTACTGTGATGAAGTAGAAAGTAGCGCAGGGAGTATTATATTGATGGAGTAGCATTACCGTACCGGTAAGTAGTAAAGCAATTGGAAGAAGTGGCTAATTCCTGTAGCGTTATGTATAAAGCAACATTTAGTAGCATTTGGAATTGTTTAGGATTACCGCAGCGCACATGAAGAAATATAAAGAAGGAATTTTCCTGTTACAGTAGCGACGAAATGAATAAATATTAGATATACCGTAGCTATTACGTTCCGATTTATAAATACAAAATTATTTAATAATAATGATTTAATATCTTTAATAAATAATTTTGCAGGATTTATAAAGTAGAAATATTTGAAATATTTAGCCGACTTAATTCCGAACCCGTTGATGTGCCGATTACCCGATTTCGGTAATTTCGGCGACGGAGCTACTTTCTCCGATTCGCACGAAAATTGACGTGCTAGCATAATTCGACATGTAGATTAACGTAGTGAAGTTCGTTTTTCGAAATTTCGACTTTTAAGAATCGACCCGATTTTAGTACGAAATGAAATAAATTGAGTTTAATCCCGAATTTAACCGTTCGAGTTACATTCCGGTGACTCGATCGTGATGAGTAACATTGAGAGTAATGCCGGTTCATGGATGATGACTTTATGTTGAAATATACTTTCCGATTTGGAATTGTTTGATAGTTGATGGTTTATGTTTTGGTTGAGTAAGTAACTTGTTTGTATACATTTTACTTGACGTTGTGATTGTTAAATTATATGTATGCATGCATGTACAATAGTTGATGTTCCATTGGTTGGATTTGATGGTATGTGTATGTTAAGATTATTGTGAATCTTAATTGCATACATTGGTTATATTGTACATTGCAGGGCATAGTTGGTCTTGAAATAGAGACGGTGAAACTGTGGGTTCACATGATTTTATAGACGGTGACCCTAGTGTGGGAATAGACGTAGTGACCTTGATCCGGAAGGGAAACATAGGTGGTGGAACATTGGGTCCACAATATCTAGACGGTGACCCTATTATGGGAAAAGACGTAGTGACCTTGATCCGGAAGGGAAACATAGGTGGTGGAACCTTGGGTCCACGAGTCGGTACCGCATTCGCATACGTTGAGTCGTGTTGTGAGTCACATGCATAATTGTGCATGTTATGTATGTGTGTTGATGTGTTTGATTATGTGCCAATATTGTTGTTGTTTGAATTATGGTTATGTGCCAAGGACGTGAGTAT
Organism: Vicia faba; assembly: GCA_948472305.1. Classification (NCBI taxonomy): domain Eukaryota; kingdom Viridiplantae; phylum Streptophyta; class Magnoliopsida; order Fabales; family Fabaceae; genus Vicia; species Vicia faba. Next base: position 46,677,750 of record OX451738.1, on the reverse strand, counting down.
TCGGATAATCGGTTTACATGGTTAATGCGTTGGAAATGGATTCCTTGAGTAAGGATACTATAGGTGATAAAATGAACATGATCATTATGTATTGTTTTATTTATTGCCATTTCATTTACTTAAAATTACATGTTATATGATTATTGGAATTCTTACCCTTCTGTTGGAAAATGCTTTTGATGGCATTGTGCAGGTACCGAGGACGGTAGCGCGAGGCGCTAGTTAACGGATGCATTGGATTGCAATCTGTTTTATTTTGATTAGAGTCGAGTCGATGCTCTGGTAGTAACGCCTGGGGGGGGGAATTTATTTAGTGTCGAACTCGATTATTTTGTATTTGGATTATGATGTATATAATCCTTATTCGTGTATATGATGTTTTGTATATGTGAGACTTGATAACACATGCTTATGCGAATTATGATGGCTTGATGCCTTGAATTATGTTTTGATTCCTCCATAAATGGAGATGATGTGAAATTATGAAACTCCGTTGCGTTTGCACGAGAGAATGAAGTAAATATTTATTGTATGTTTGTTTTGTGTTGGAATGCTTATACTTTCAAACATACCCTGTCCGTTTTTCTTTAAAAACTTTGGAATGTGATGTGTGTTGTGGCATCCCTTCCGTGCAACTTTATTTCTCTGATTTTAATCTTTACCTTTAATTGGGGTATTTAGAAGGGGTGTTACAATCACTACCAAGATGAAGCGGTGCCCGTTAGATGCCGTAGGTCGGATCTCACCGATCATATCAATGCCCCACATTGCAAAAGGCCAAGGTGCTGTCAAGACGTTCAGAGGAACCGGAGGAATGTGCACCTTACCAGTATAGATCTGGCATTTATGACAAGTCCGAGAATGCTGATAACAGTCGGCTTCCATTGTGGACCAGAAATATCCTGCCCGAAGGATTTTCTTTGCCATGGTATGTCCACTGGAATGTATTCCGAAAGTGCCTTCATGTAGCTCCGCCATGATCTTTTCTGCTTCAGTCTTATCCACACAACGCAGTAAGGTTGAATCATGGTTACATTTGTAGAGAATGCCATTGTTGAGGAAGAATTTTGCCGCAAACCTTCTCAGGAATTTCTTGTCATTAACAGATGCGCCTTCGGGGTATTCTTGAGCTTCAAGGTACCCCTTCACTTTATGATACCAGGGTTTTTCTGTTACCTCTTCGGTCTCGAGATCGCAACAATGTGCAGGTTCATCCAATTTCTAAATGATGATCTGGGGCGCTTCGTTGTCCCATTTGACTTTGAACATAGAAGACATCGTAGCCAACGCGTCCGCTAACTGATTCTCCTCTCTTGGGAAGTGTTCAAAAGTTATCTCCTCGAAGTGGGGAATCAACGTTAACACATACTCCTTGTAGGGAATAAGATTCGGGTGTTTCGTATCCCACTCGCCTTTGACCTGATTGATCACGAGAGTGGAATCTCCGAAGACACTCAGAAACTTGATCCTTAAGTCAATTGCAGCTTGAAGACCCATGATGCATGCCTCATACTCCGCCATGTTGTTGGTGCAGTTGAAACATAGTCGGGCGGTGAGTGGAGTATGAGTGCCTTTAGGGGATATGATCACAACACTGATACCGTTACCCAAAGCGTTCGAGGATCCGTCAAAGTGCATAGACCATCGGGATCCTTCCTCAGGTCCTTCATCCGGTCCAGGTATTTCACAATCAGTCACTACCAAGATATCCTCGTCTGGAAATTCAAAGTTCATTGACTGGTAGTCATCCACTGCCTGGTGCGCCAAATGGTCTGCCAATACATTTCCCTTGATTGCTTTTTAAGTCGTGTACTGGATGTCGTATTCCATCAAGATCATTTGCCATCTTGCTATTCTTCCAGACAGAGCAGGCTTTTCGAAGATGTACTTTATTGGATCCATTTTTGAAATCAACAGAGTGGTGTGAGTCAACATATACTGTCTCAGCCGGCGAGCAGCCCATACCAAAGCGCAGCAAGTTTTCTCGAGCAGTGAGTACCGGGTCTCACAGTCGGTAAACTTTTTGCTAAGGTAATAAATGGCGTGTTCTTTTCGGCCAGACTCGTCATGCTACCCCAGCACACACCCCATTGAGTTGTCAAGTACTGTCAAGTATAGTATTAGAGGTCTCCCTTCAACCAGTGGCATAAGAATGGGTGGTTCTTGGAGATACTCTTTGATCTTTTCGAAAGCGGCCTGACATTCATCGTTCCAACGTACTACTTGATCTTTCTTCAGCAGCTTGAAGATTGGTTCACAGGTAGCAGTTAGATGAGAGATGAATCGGGCAATGTAGTTCAGCCATCCTAGAAAGCCTCTGACTTCTTTCTCTGTCTTGGGAGTTGGCATCTCTTGTATGGATTTCACTTTGGCAGGGTCCACTTGAATACCTTTGTCGCTTATGACGAAGCCTAGCAATTTTCCAGATCTCACCCCAAAGGTGCACTTGTTTGGGTTCAACCTCAGCTTGTACAACTTCAGACGGTCAAACAGCTTCCGTAGATGGTCAAGGTGTTCCTCCTCAGTTTGGGACCTTGCAATCATATCGTCGACGTACACTTCTATCTCGTGATGGATCATATCATGAAATAAAGCAACCATGGCACGTTGGTAGGTTGCCCCAGCATTTTTTAACCCAAAAGGCATGAACTTGTAGCAAAAGGTGCCCCACTGAGTAACAAAAGTGGTCTTCTCCATGTCTTCAGGAGCCATCTTGATCTGATTATAACAGGAGAAGCCGTCCATGAAGGAGAATACTTTATGCTGAGCAGTGTTGCCAACCAGAACGTCGATATGAGGCAGAGGGAAATCATCCTTAGGGCTCGCCCTATTCAAATCCCTGTAATCAACACACATTCTGACCTTACCATCCTTCTTCGGCACTGGAACCACGTTGGCAACCCACTGAGGGTAAGAAGTCACTGCTAGAAACCCGGCATAAAATTGTTTCATAACCTCAGCTTTGATTTTCTCGGACATCTCTGGACGCATACGGCGGACCTTCTGTTTAACCGGAGGGCAGTCTTCCTTGGTAGGAAGGTGATGAACCACAATGTCGGTATCCAACCCAAGCATGTCTTCGTAAGACCAGGCAAATATTTCCACATAATCATGCAACATCTGAACCATCCGTTGTTTCACACTGAGCTCTAGATTGGCACCAATCTTGACTTCCTTTCTGTCTGTCTCAGTACCCAGATTTACCGTTTCCATTGGCTCTTCATGTGGCTGAATGGCCCTTTCTTCCTGGAGTAGCAGTCTTGCAAGTTCACCAGGCACTTCGCAATCATCTTCACCTTCGTCTTCGGCTAAGTTGATCGGATTTTCGAAGTCATAACTGGCAGTAGCAGAGTCGTTACCAGTGAGATCCAGAGTGGATTGGAACCTGTATAAGTGAGTGTGTGTAAATATAGCTATTTTGCAATATATAATAAAGAAAGAAAAGGAGCGTAAGATTTTGAAATGCAACAAACGTCCAATGTTTTTATTGATGATATATGAAAATGACACACAAAAAGCCCTCACAAATGAAGCCACGGTGCCTCGGGTAAGACACCAAGCCATAAAAGTTTCAAAATATTGTCTGTTACAAATTCAAAACAAAAGAGTTCGTTACTGAGTGACAAAAGTAATAGGTGTGAAGTCTTTGGCAGTCCAGTTGCTTGGTCCACCGTCGGTTGTTGGGTAAATCCAACTGTCGAATTCAGATTCCTCCATGTTGTCTTCAATAGCATTCACTCCCGGGTTGGTGATGAACACAGGAGGTCTTCCAATCTTTGCCTTACGAACAGCCCTCTGAGCTTCTGCAGTGAAACCCAGACCAAACTTGTCAGTCTTTGGAGTGAAATCAGGAAGTCGACCCCAGTTTGCGCACTCACCCTTCTCAACCACAGCCCGGGCATCCTTCAAGGAAGACATCTTCAAAGGAGAATCTTCTACAGTCACAGTCTCTGCTGACGCCAGTGTCTGAGGAACTTCTTTAAAGTGCTGGAATGGAGTCTCAATGAATTCCCCATCCATTTCTATGTACCGGAATGAGTTGAGGTGGCTGACCATATACTCTTCTTCCCCTTGAACTGTAACAATTTTCCCTCTAACCGGGTACTTAAGCTTCTGATGTAGTGTGGAGGTTACAGCTCCAGCCTTGTGGATCCATGGACGACCCAGCAAACAGGAATAGGATGGTCAGATGTCCATCACATAGAAAGTTGAATCAAAATCTTGAGAACCAACCCTGATTGGAATGTCAACTTCACCATGTACCATCCTTTTCGAACCGTCAAAGGCTCGGACAACAATGTTACTAGGCTTGAGCTCCAAACCCTCACAATCCAACCTGTCTAGGGCCTCTTTGGGCAATACGTTCAATGAAGAACCAGTGTCTACCAACACATGGGCAAGAGTAGTGCCCATGCATTCAATGGAGACATGCAAGGCGTCGTTATGGTTCTTTCCTTTGGCGGTCAGATCGGCGTCAGAGAAGCCCAAACCATTATCAGCAGTCAAGTTGGCCACACAATCGGTAAATTGATCAGTAGACGTTTTTTGTGGCACATGGGCCATCTTCAGGAAGGAAATCAGGGCCTTGGCATGGGCCTCTGAACACAACAACAGTGATAGCATAGAAATCTTAGAGGGGGTGTGCCCCAGCTGCTCAACTACGTTGAAATCACTCTTCTTGATAATCTTGAGGATCTCTTCCATCTCTTGCTGGGAAGCTTCAACAGTGGTTGTCTTTGGTGCCTCCGTCAGGGCAGGCAAATCAATAGCAATCCCTTTGCCCCGAGCGTCAGATGACTCGGCAGTAGGGGTAGAAACAGGAACTTGATTAGAAAGAGGAACAGGCACACTTGCAGGTGTGATGATAAGAGGTTTCTGAATAGCTGATGGCGCAATATCTGGTGAGAACAGCCTACCACTGCGAGTAATCTTGGCAGGCCCGATGATGTTACTGATGCCGGTACTAGTATCGAACTCTTGTTTTACTCCAAGAACATAAACATCTGCCCTATAGTGCCACGGGACAACTTTGTCAGATGTATAAGGGAGAGGGCCCGGAACAGTGATGATGATAGGAGCAATCTTCTGAGTGGACATGATTTTGACATGCTTCTTTGAAGGAGCCTTAGGAGGTTTGTTGAAAATAGTAACAATAGACACTTCTTCAGCAGGGACAGCAGGAACAACAATCTTTTCGAACAAGATTTCTTTGCTATCCATCAGGCTTTGGATACCTGATTTCAGCAAAGGACAACCAACAGGTTAAACAACACATAGAAGGCAACCTTTACTACATCCCGAAAATAAACCGGCTAGCAACAGGTTCCTTTTGACAGTCAATAACGGAGTAACAATCTCTTCCACGGAGGCTACATACCGGTCTTCTTCAACAACATTCACTCCATGCTGGGGAATGGGAGCAGTCACAACATTGGGCCTCTCGGGCGCCTCAAACTGTATTTATTTAGCATCAATAAGGTCCTGAACCTTATTCCTCAGAGCCAAACAATCATCCGTAGTATGCCCCGGGATATCAGAGTGATAAGCGCAACGGGCGTTGGGGTTGTACTTTGGAGAAGCTGTGTTCACTACCTTCGGAGCTTCTTTAACGGTTACCAGATTGGTTGACAGTAGTTGCGGCAAAATCTGAGACAGGGTCATACTGAGCCGAGTGTACTGCCTTTTGGGCCTCTCACCCCTTGGTTGGTTAAACTGCTGAGGAGCAGCAACAGGCTTTGAAATTACCAATGCATTGACAGCTTGGCAGCGTTCCGGTTTAATTTGTCTTCTGGGACCATAAACAACACTGGCTTCCTTCTTGAAGGGCTTCTTTTCAGTGCTCGCGGAGGCACCTTTCTGTATCTTCCCCAACTTGATACCAACTTCTATCCTCTCACCAGTCAAGATCAAATCTGTAAACCCAGCAGAAGAATTACCAATTAGATGATTGAAGAACGTACCAGACAGGGTCCCCAAGAACATGTCAACAAGTTCACGGTCAATCAGCGGTGGCTGCACCCTGCCAGCCAGGTCTCTCCACTTTTGCGCATACTCCTTGAATCCTTCACCCGTCCCCAGTGACATACCCTGGAGTTGGGTACGCGTAGGAGCGAGGTCAAAATTGTACTGATACTGTTTATAAAATGCGGTAGCCAAGTCCTCCCAGTTTCAGATACTGGCTCCATCCAGCTGATAGAACCATTCGAGTTGAGCCCCTGAAAGGCTATCCTGAAAGAAATGGATCCACAGGTTCTTGTCTGCAGTGTAAGGTTGGATCTTCCTTACATATGATCTGAGATGCATCTTCGGGCAGGACAGCCCGTCATATCTTGCAAAAACTGGCACTTTGAACTTCGGGGGGATCACAATTCTAGCAACTAATCCCAAATCTTCGAAATCCAAGCCTGGAACTCTCTGCAGCTCCATAGCTGCCAACCTGTCTTCCAAGCCTTTGTACTTATCATCGGCGGACGGGTATTGTTGCTCAGAGTAGTCTTCGTCTTCTTCAGCCTCTCCTTCTCTAGCTTCGGATTCGGAAGGTACCGCAGCCACATTCCCTTTACTGGTTCCCTCTTCAGACGTAGGGGGAAATTCAAGAACTCTTATGGCTTCACCCTCAAACCTTCTTCCTAGGGTAGCCACCTCGACTCTTTTCTTCTTCTTTTTCACTTGCTCTTTGTTCCCAAGCAGGGCCTTTAGATCCTCCTGACCCTTTGCCAAGGTCATCAGGAGATGTTGAAACTGTGAGTTCTGAGACTGCAAGTCCTTGACCGTCTGTTCGAGATCCATCTTACTGAAATAAACAGCAGAAAGATAAGGAAACCTGGTGTGGAGACCTGCTTATGCGCATGATGAATGATATGGTTGTTTATGCAATGCATTCAAGGATTTAGAAAATTCAAAATTGTTGCAAACAAAAAGAACACACGTCATATTAATAAGAAGAAATTTGTCAATACATAAATGCCCCATGGGCCAAATGTTACAAAAAACTTCTCAAGGTAAAAAGATGTTGCGCATCCTCTTTGGTGCGATGTAGGTGTTGAGGGTCTCTTCCTCATAGAGTCGGCGGGTAAGCTCCAAAACCTTCTTCTCGCTGGCATAGAAGCTGGCTTCAAAAGTGTTCTGTTCCTCCTTGAGTTGGATCCAACTCTTCTGCATCTCCTCCCACGATGTAGGCATGTCAGGATATAGGATGGTGTAGGGAACCTCTCCTTCCTTAACGGGCTCTTTAATCACAGGGAGAACATGAGGATAAGGAATCATTAGACTCTGGGCTCGGGTTCGTACCCACTTGAGATAAGGCTAAAGAGGGATGGAGTTCTTGTGCCCCAGTGTCTTGCTGTCTACCTTGTTAGGCATCCTCCAAGCTCTGATGAATCTTTGGCGAAGTCCTTGCGCATCATTGTTGAAGTCAAAAACTAGGTCAGGAATCAACATGTCGGGAGGGCCATCCCTCCGTGCATATCCAAATTGTCTCAAAGCTAGACAAGGGTTGTAGGTAATGCCTCCTCTAATTCCAAGCAATGGAACATTAGGGAACTCCCCACAATGATCGACGATGATGACATTCTCTCTGGACCGAGAGCACCAATGTACATAAGAGTGTGTAAGGGTCATCAACCGTTGTGACCACCTTAAGCCTTGGTCATTTTTCAAGACAGATTGTGGAAGGTGCGAAATAAACCACCTTGCAAGGAGAGGAGTACAGCACATGAGAACACCCCTCTTTCTCATTGTTCGTGTGTAAAATGAGTGAAGAATGTCCCCAAGCAATGTTGGTATTGGATTTCTGGATAAGAATATTTTGACGGCGTTGACATCTATAAGCTGGTCAGGATTTAGGAACAGGACCAACCCATAATTGAGGAGTTCCACAATTTCTTCAAAGGCTTGTAGATCCAATGAATTCCAACACTCTTGTGCCTTCTCAAACAAGAATTTTTCCAAGAAGCCTTTGACACCGCTTATAGTTTCCCAATTCCCCTTGATGTCAGATGGTTGCAAGTGTAGTGCTTGAGCAACATCTTTAGGCTTTGGTTCTTTTTTCGTACCGTTGTAGGGTAGTTGATTAAGAATAGGAATTCTCAGGAGTTGAGAAAATTCCTCCAAAGTGGGCACCAATTGATAGTCGGGGAAAGTGAAACAGTGGTGAAGGGGGTCAAAGAACTGGAACAACACCTTTACCATGTCCTCTTCAATGCTGGTGTTGACTAGGCTGAGCAGTCTACCATGTCTTTCACTGAAGGGAGAGCTTTCGGGAATCCTGGATGTGAGCTCCTTGAGTTGAGGAGGGATTCTCACAAGGTTGACTTGGATAGTTTTCCTGCGAAGAATTTCCATGACCTACAAAACAAGAACAAAGATGAAGATCTAAACCCTTGAAATGGTTAGTGGATGCATATGATGCTTTATGATGCTCATGATGTATGCACAAACATATGTACTAGCAAATCACACAAAACCCTAGTTTCAGGCTTGCATGGGGTTTCATAGGTAAGTACCCTCTTGAGTGTAGTTGGCTTAAAAACCTGTCCTATAAATAGTAACCGGGTTCTAAGGAACTCAATATCATTGGATTGTTTTCCATGTTCATTGTTTTGGTTTAGCCACTTAACTAGAGACCAAAATATTCCAAGAAAACAACCCTCAATGAGTATAGTATCGAGTATCTACCAACTTCGGACTGCACCAAAGCCGGTCATCTCCCTACCCCTAATGAAAGGCCAAGATGGTGAAGTAAGGTTCTAGGTCATTAGTGCTTAGTGACATCACTCAGCGGCCCCGTACTCTCCTTGATTGAACTCAAAGGTTACCGGTACTCACAAATATGTCGCACTAATATAGCTATTGCTTCAACCGTGTCGGTATACCCCGCACAGTTTCCACAACGTATTGCTATCTATGAATGTTTCCCCAAATCTGGGTGTAGGATTTCAAACCCAAACAAGAGAGCCAAGGTATAAAGCAATCAAAGCAAACAATTAGTCATGCAAGAGGGTGATCTAAGCCCTAAGGTTACTCCACTTTAATCGTTTCCCCAGCAGAGTCACCAGTTCTGTGATACGGTGGGAGAACTGACTTGGGTTTTGCGTTTGTTTTCGCAAATGTTTCGGTTGAGCAAGAGTCGCCACCGACTTTTTATTTTATCCTAAGGAAAGGTTAAAAAGCACAGCAAAAACCTTTGAGATGTTTTCTTGGGTTCGGGGAGTAGATTATAGAAAGGGAAGGTATTAGCACCCTTTCTATCCATGGTTATCCATGGGCTCTTAGTTACTTGCTTAGATCAACTTGCCTTGATTTTCAATTGTTTGAAATGGTGCTTTGTGTGTGGGTTTGAAAATGTTTTGAAAAGAGGCCATTTGTGGTGGTAACCTTTGTAATGATCCATGTTGGGATGTATACAAAGGTGTACTTATCTTTTGAAAAGTTTTCAATGTTTTTTGAAAGTTGTTTTGAAAGTGTGTTGTGATGTGTGGTTTTGAAAAATAGGCAAGTGTTTTTGTTTTGCAAGTTGGTTCAAGTAACTAAGAGTTTGTCTACCCCTAAATTTACTCAAAGGTTTTCTCTATGTTTCAACCCTTTTAACAATTTTGTTCCACCATTGTATTTGGTGGACAATCTTGTGTTAGGATGTTAACGGGACGGGCGCGGGTCATCGTTTAGCCCATGATTGCAATGGTGCCAAGTGTCTTTGGGCAATTTTTCCTTTAAGGGACTTGATCATTTTTAGGCAACTTTCGAAAGCGTCATCGAGGGACTATGATCATTTGAATTGTTTTGTTTTTCCAAAGACACCTAACATGCAACATGGCTCATTATTGAAGGCAACAAGTGGAGTAACCCTAGGGGTTGCAAGTGTGATTGGTGTTTGTTCATTTTCATGCTTTTATCTTGGAATTAGGTCAAGCTATTTGTTTGGTTGATTTTTTTTTTGCATACAAAACCCTAAGTCTATCATGGTATAATTAGAAAGCTTTAAAATGTGAAATTTAAAGTCCTAAATTATTACAACACAATTATGGGATGGGGGGTACAAATGTTCAAATGGGGATATTTTAGCAAGAAATTTAAATCTAAACTATTACAATCCAAATGGAATTTACAAATTATTTAATTGCACAATAATAAAATAAAATAAAATAAAATATGCAAGATGAAAAAAATGATTTTTTATATGTATGTAAAAGGTATTTTGTTATGTGACAAATAAACAAAAATAAAAAGGAATAATTTTGGATATTCTTCATGGTTAGGGCAAAACCCTAATTTTCTAAGTAAGAAGTATTTATTATTTATTATATGCAATATTTATTAATTATATACAAAAAATAAATAAAAAGGAAGAATATTGTAAAAAAAGTATTTTTGAGGTCAAATATTAATAAAAATAAAAATGTATTATTTTTGTATTTTTTCCCTAAATATTCTAATAAATATATAAGTATTTATAATATTTACTAAATATATTAAATATGTACAAAAATAACAATATTTATTATTTACAAAAAAAGTATATTTTTTTATAAGATGTTTTCAAAAGATAAAATAAAATAAAAATCAGAAAATAAAATGTATTTATATATTTTTTTTATTTTAAAATAAAAGGTATTATGTATTTATTTACATATATAACTAAATGAAACAAATAAATATCTAATAAAATGCAAAAAATATGAGAAAAATATTTTTAATGTTGTTTCATGTTTGGATAAAAATATGAAATCAAAATCAAAAGGAAAAAAATCAAAAATGACAAATATATCAAGCAATGGGCCAGGGGGGTGTAAGTGTGGAAAAGTGGTGCAAATAGAAAGAACAACACAGGCCCAGCGCAAAGACTTTGTCTTTAACCTCTGGCCAGGTTCAAACACAAAACGCGCGCCTTCTTGTTCATCTCCCTAACTCCTGATTCTTTGATCCTTTGACAAATCTTAAAACATGAAACTTGTAGAGCTTGAAGCCACGATTTCAAATATATAAAAAAGTTAATCTAACTCTCAGAAATGAGAGAGAATTTCTTCTCCCCCAATTCCTGACCTAGTTTTTTTTAGATGTTCAGATTCAAAATACTCTTAGCACACATAATATAAATGAAAAGTAACTATATGGATGGCTTCAGGGCTATGATTAGAACATATTTTCTTCACAAACTTAAACCTAACTATGCCTGGATAGAGAGATAGAAGTTCAAAAACTTACCTGTTCAGCTTGATTCATGTATGACAATGGAGGTACTTTCAGTGCAATGTGAGGACTTGTACAACTGAGGGCCAGGGATGCTTCCTCTATGCTTAGCTTGCTTTGAACCTTGCTGAATCAAGCTACAGAAGTCAACCTGCAAGAGAGAAAAATGAAAATGGCAAATGATGTTAGGGATGTTATAGTTCGTGTCCAATGCTTGGGATAGTTTGTATAGGTGGTAGGGAGTGTGTATGAACTGGTTTTGGCCAAGGCGCACGAGTGGATTGAGTTGTGGACCTCAATCTGCAGCAGGTGCCCTGTTTTTGCAAGAGGATGGTGTTTCTGTGTTTTAGGAGGTATTGGAGGTGGTTGGCTCGTGTTTTAGCTCAGTTATGATGTATGGAATGTGTTCACAATGTTTACTTTGGCTTGTGTTGACAGGAATGAGAGTTGTGTTTCAAAATGCAAGGTTTCTTCTATGTGAAGCAAGGAAATATGTTCTTGGATATAAGCCAGTACAATGCCTTAATCTATGCTGCACATTTGAGTCTTGATCAGTGGGATATGTCCATGCCTTTGTGCCTCAGAGATTTGCATTGTACTTCTTGGATTCATGTTTTGACATAAAGTTCACCTTTTCAAAAATGGCTAAGTTACTTTTTCTAATTATGGATTAAATTGGCATGTAATGGTTAAACACACAAGATAAGGCTTGAACACAAAGGATTTGCATTAAATTATTGAGTGTAAATGAGATTAGAGGCCTGTAACTAGCTGGTGCAAACTGATTTCAAAAATGCATAGTGTATGAACATGAAAATGGCTCATGAACAAAGTGACTTTTGCCCATCTTCATAAATTCGATTCTCTCTAACCACAAGGGTGTTTGAGAAGTTCTTGGACAATTTGGAAAGCTTGGAATGTGTACTACAATCCATATTGGTAATTCAAGTTGAGATTCCAAGTGGAAGCATGTTAAAAGTGGCCATGAAGTTGGGCAAAAATCCTGCCTAGAATAGGTCAAAAATTTTCTAAGTTAAGAATGTTTTGCACCCTTGTTCCAAAAATTGTAACTTGAGCTACAAGCTTCTTTTGAGGAAACTTTGTGAATCAAAGATGTAGATTTTGCAATGGACTATAACTTTCATGTTTTGAGTTTTGTTTGAATCCAAATGTATCTTGATGAAAAAATGGGACAAAGTTAGGAAAAAATTAGGAATTTTCATAACTTAGAAAAATTCTAAGTTATGAAATTTCTTCATTTCAAACCCTAATTTGTGATTTTTGATTTCTTGATGAACAAGTTTCATGATTTGACATGTTTTGATGAAAAATGAATCTTGACACTTGATTTTGACCAAAAGGTCAAAGTTTGACTTTTCAGTATACAGTCAAATTTGGCTCAGTTGACTGGAAAATTCATCTGTCAATCCTATGCATTTGGGATCTTTTGAACTTGTTGAACATGTCAAGACAATGCCATTGAGTTCTTGAGTCCATATGTGAGCTTGAATTGCCATTGGTTAGGTCAAACAGTCAAAAATTGCCTTTGTGCAATCAAAACCCTAAAAATGACCATTTTGCCCTTTTGGTGATCTGATCAAATTTCTTGTGGAATTGTGATCCAATCTTGATCAAATGGTCCATATGAGTTCATAATGTTGATGTGGGTCAAAAATCATGAAGTTTGACTGTCAATTGACCACAGTTGACTTTTTCCCCAATATAGCTGATTTCTAGGTCAACTGTCCAATTGACTGGGCAAAGATTGGAATCAAGGCTTGAAACTTGGTATGGATAAACTTGTGAGTCCAACATGAAGCATGAAAGTCACTTTGGGCCTTTTAGGTCAAAACATCTTTGTGCAAACTCAAACCCTAATTTGGGTCAACAGTGCATGGAGGGGTCTTGAGCAGAGCAAACCCTAACTTGATCTTGAGCTCCAAGGGTCTTGTGGTGAGAAAATATTGAAGAAATGGGAGGGAAAATTTTGGGGTACAACAATAATCATTATTCTTCAATTCATTTAATAATATTTGTAATAGTTAGAAACTCAAATTCTAAATTATGTCGCATAATGATTAATTTATTGATTAAATATTATTATTTTTTAAGGTTGCAACTCTTGATTAAACACATTCTTTTGTCTAATGCAATATTTCAAAAGTGTTTCCTATTTCGATTGCTTATAGCAACACTTCACGAAGCATTGTCTATTAAAAAAACAAAATTAAGTGTTGTTGCAACCTTTTGCATACTGCGACACTTTACAATTGATGCTTATTTTCAAATAAAATAAAACAAACTTCACTTGCACATTTTCTTGTCATGTTGGAACACACACGATCATTAATTAATTATTATTAATTAGAACAATCTCCTACTTATTCTAATAATGACAAGACCAATTCAAGAAAAGGAAATAAAGAATGTTAATACACTAAAGTACCTTTCGATTTGAAGTTAATCTTATTAAAGATGACACAAAGTCTAATCAAAATTTTAGTAACAACGCTTTGAATCTTTTATCCCTTGTGATTATATCGACATTACCTTACACACGTTATTCAACGGTTCTTCCTATACATCTCTCGCCTATAACTACTTATGACCATGTGTTTTTCTTGTTTCGTGAATTTATCGTGAGAGAAACTCTAATTCTCACTTTGAGACGACACTATTTTAAAATTCACTTATGTGAAGTTCATATTGCATCTACTTAACTTGAGATACATGTTTTCGACATTGAACTTCATTAAGAGTTTAAAAACACAACCCTGCAAATGCAATATTCAACATTATTACATGAAGTTCCATAAACATCCAAATCAACGACTTGTTGTTACTCATTGAATCCTAGGTTAATAATTTATTAAAATTAGATTGGGTTACGCTGTTGTTGGAACTCTTACTCAACGAGTTTACTTCACATACCTCTCGAGATAGTCTTTAATAAATCTCTAGCTAGTTGTTTAGTAAATGGATCCTTTAAATTATATGTGAGGAAATCATTCCATCCTTAATCAATTTTCTCACGAAATAATGTCTAAGACCTATGTGCATAGACTTTCCATTATACATTTCATTGTATTCTCTATATAAAGTGGTTTGGTTATCACAATGTATCAACACCTTTAAAACTAGTATTTGACCAACGAAACTTCCAATAGAAGGTTCCTTAACCGTTCAGCTTCTTAACCAGCGGAAGCAAGAGCGATGAACTCTGATTCTATGGTTGAGAGAGTGATATATATTGTTTCTTACTTTTCCAAGAAATTTCACCCTTAACTAGAGTAATTATCCATTCAGATGTAGATTTATAATATTCAACACTTGATATCCAATTCGCACCTGTATATCCTTCTAATATGGTAAGAAACATCCTATAATGGAGGCCAATATTTTTGGTTTTCAAAAGATAACCGAAAATCCGTGTGATGACCTTCCAATCCTCACCATTTGGATTTCTAGTTAATATATTAATTTTACTAATTACAAATGTTATGGCAGGTCTAGTATATTGCATAAAATACATTAGACAACCAATTTTCACTTTCATATTCTAATTCAACCACAACTCTTCCATCATTCTTTTGAAGTTTGACACTGGGATTAAATTGAGTTTTCTCTTCCTTGAAATGTAAGTGTTTGAACTTACCAATCATTTTTTCAACATAGTGTATTTGGCTAAGTTCATAACCTCCACTATTTCTCTTTAATTTGATCCCCAAATGAGTGTCAACTAGTCCAATATTTTTCGTCTTGAATGTGGAAGTTTTCTCAACATGGTGTATTTGACTAAGTTCATAACCCTCATTGTTTCACTTTACTGTGATCCTAAAAGGAGTGTAAACTAGTCCAAGATATTTCATCTACAATGTGGATGATAGAAACCTCTTTATTTCAAAAATTCTATTCATTTTGTTGCTAATGATCAACATTTAATCAACATATAGGGAAAGGAATATCACAATGTTCTCACACAACTTTATGTACAAACACTTTTCACAAGAATTAGGAATAAATCCATTTGAAATGAGTATGAGTTTAAAATTGAATCGTGAAGCATTTAAATGAGTTTCACACATTCTAACTTATGAAAATTGCCTTTTAACAGTGGTATTCAAATACCACCTTATGGTAGTTGATTACCACTTTTTTCAAAACTAAATTTTTGCAACTTTTATAGTTGGTATTCAAATATTACATATTGGTAGTCAAATACCACATTTATTTCAGCCTTTAAAATGTATCTTAATAGAAAGGATTCGTGTATGATCATGCATGATGATGCAAGAAGGTTTTTACATGAAGTTAGAGATGAAATTTTAGGCAATTTAAAATAGTATACAATGAATTGCAATGGGCAGGTTAGTTATGTTCACTTGTGCTTTTATAATTACACTTTTGATGATGAAAAACTCTTTAAATATATGTTTTAATAATGATTGAAAAGTATCACCCTAAGTTGTGTGTATCACATTAATTTGTGAATATTGCAATGATAGCATCACACTTTTAATATCATTATTTTGGTGCTTGTTTTAAACAATACAAGTATTTGAGAAGCTTCCATACCTTTTATTCATTACCAGGAAGCACACAAACTTTTGGTTCTAAATTTCCATTTAGAAATTCTTTTTTGACATCCATTTGATGAATTATAAGGTCATGCAAAAAAACTAATGGAAATAATACTCTAATTGTCATTGTCCTTGCTACCGGTGCATATGTGTCGAAATAATTAAAATCTTCCTTTTGTCTAAGACTCTTGGCTACTAATCTAGACTTGTTGGTGTTTAGTGTACCAACACTATGATGTTTCCTTCTAAACATCCACTTGCATCCAATGGGTCTTGATCCTTTAGGTAGATCGACAAGTCCCCAAGTGTGATTTGACATTATTGGATCCATTTTGTCTTGGATAGAATCATTCCAAAGGGACGAGTCTCTTGAAATTATGCTTTCTTATAAGCCTTAGGATCATCTTCCAGTTGAAGAATAATAGGAATCTTATGAACAAAATTCTCACCATTTCCTTCTATAAGATAAAAGAAATAAGTCGAGAATCAATTTTTTTGGTCCTAGATCCCTTGTCTTTCAAATTCTCTTGCTTATCCTAATTTTAGGTTATGTTTCAACAATCTGTGAAGAAATTTCAGGTTGTGTTTCAACAATCCATGGATAACCTTCCTCGCAAGGTTTTTCTGTAAGAACAAGATTTAGTTCTGCAATATTATCTCTGAGTTTTGATGATAACAAATTAGTATGCTTGTATGAACAATTTTGATACTCTAATGTTTGTTATTGTCGAGTACGTAACAAAAGGTTCTCCTTTTGATGGATAGCGTAGCCAAGACATTATAAGAGAATTAGTTCCGCTTCTACGCTACATAAGTTCTGTTGAACAGTAGCAAGAAACTCCAGAAGGCTCTGAAGTGTAAGCTCCGATGTTTGTCTAAAGAAACCAGTCAGAAGATATAAAGACAGAAGTTGCTACTTAAGTCCAGATGCTGAAGACTCATTTTTCTGAAGACAACGGGTTCTAAAGAAATAGTCAGAAGATATGAAGACAAAAGTTTCTACTTAAGTCCAAATGCTAAATACTCAAGTTTATAAAGACCCAAGGTTCTAAAGATAACGATTTTAAAGACCAAGTGATGAAGACTCTAAAGACAGGAGTTCTAAAGATTTTAAAGACTTGAAGTTATAAAGATCCAAGGTTCTAAGAAAAGGTTCTCACAACAAGGTTTTGAAGACTCTGAAGATGCTGTTTTGAAGACTTGAAGTTTTGATGACCTCATGTTATGTTCTCGCTTCTAAACTCATGCTCGCAGTAGCCTATGAAGTGCATAAGGAAAGAAGATAATGTTAAAATGGTACAAATATTACATGGTATAATCAACATTTTATTCCACTACCATGAAAGGACATACGCATTCACGATCTTGTCACCCACGTTATTGCTCAAGCTACCAAATGTTTCTGGAAATCCCAAGAGTACCCCTCAACGGATATATTATTCTATTAGCTATATATAGGCTTGAAGACTAAGAGAGAAAGTTTCCAATCAATGAAATATCCATGCATAAAGAATTGTTCATAGCTTTCATATTTTTTAGTCATTGTTCTTAAAATAGTTTACATATTCATCTTGTGTAGAAGAAATACTGTTGTAAACAAAACTTGTATTCAAACGGTTATTTGATTTTTCCTTAAGGGACTGGGTAGGTCTGTATCCTTAAGAAGTCTAGGAATTGTTTGTCTTAGAGGTTGTTAGTCACTTGTGGATAGCTTGTGCAGGATTTTCCTTAAGGGACTGGGTAGGTCTGTATCCTTAAGAAGTCTAGGCATTGTGCGTCTTAGAGGTTATTAGTCCCTTTTGGGTAGCTTGTGAAAATTGTAATCAGTTTGGTTATAGTGAATTAAATTCTCGATTAAGTAAGGAGAAATCACCTTGGCGGGTGGAGTAGACTAGCTTGATAATTTTCAAGTGAACTAGTATAAACATACATTGTTCTTTACTTTGTGTTCTTACTTATTGTTATTATCAAGAGTGAAGGAAAAAGTATTTTTAACTTAAAGGGGAATAAATTTTTTTTAGAAAAGTTTTTTAATTTAAAATGCAATTCAACCCCTCCCCCCTTTCCTTGTGTTTTTCACACTTTCAATTGGCATCAGAGCTCCGGTTTTGAGGAGATACAATTTTTGCATTTTTATCAACACTTAAAAGTGTTCAGTATCGATCTAGTGTGTGTAAAAAACCAATGGCTACACTGTTGTACCCCAAAATTTTCCCTCTCATTTCATCAACATTTCTCATCACAAGACTCTTGGAACTCAAGATCAAGCTAGGGTTTGCTCTGCTCAAGACACCTCCTTGCACTGTTGACCTAAATTAGGGTTTGAGTTTGCACAAGGATGTTTTGACCTACAATTCCCAAGATGACTTTCATGCTTCATGTTGGACTCACAAGTTTGTCCATACCAAGTTTCAAGCCTTGATTCAAATTTCTGCCCAGTCAATTGGACAGTTGACCTAGAAATCAGTTGTATTGGGGAAAAAGTCAACTGCGGCCCATTGACAGTCAAACCTCATGAATTTTCACCCACATCAACATTATGAACCCATATGAACCATTTGAGCAAGTTTGGATCATAATTCCACAAGAAATTTGATCAGATCACCAAAAGGGCAAAATGGTCATTTTTAGGGTTTTGACTGTACAAAGGAATTTTTTGACTGTTTGACCTAGTCAATGGCAAATCAAGCTCAACCATGGACACAAGGACTCAATGACATTGTCTTGACCCATTCAACAAGTTCAAAAGATCTTAAATGCATAGGATTGACAGATGAATTTTTCAGTCAACTGATCAAAATTTGATTGTGCACTGAAAAGTCAAACTTTGACTTTTTGGTCAAAATCAAGTGCCAAGGGTCATTTCAATCAAGACATGTCAAATTATGAAAATTGTTCATCAAGAAACCCAAAATTGCAAATTAGGGTTTAAAATGAAAAAAATTCATAACTTAGAAATTTTCTAAGTTATAAAATTTTCTTATTTTTGCCTAATTTTGTCCCATTTTTTCACCAAGATGCAAATGGATTCAAAAAAAACTTGCAACATGAAAGTTGTAGTCCATAACAAAGTCTACAACTTTGACTCACAAAGTTTTCTCAAAGGAAGCTTGGATCACAAGTTATGATTTTTGGAACAAGGGTCCCTAAAACTTTTAACTTAGAGAAATTTTGCCCTAGTTTAGGCAGGATTTTGACCCATCTTCTTGGCCATTTTTCACATAGTTCAACTTGGAGTTTCAAGTTGCATTTCAAAGATGGATTATATTACATGTTGCAATATTTCCAAATTGTCCAAGAACTCCTCAAACACCTTTGTGGTTAGGGAGAATCGAATGCTTGAAGTTGGCAAAAGCTCACTTTGATCCATGGCCAATACATGTTCATACAAGTTTCATTTTCAAACCAGCATGCTTTGTACTTGTTAGCAGGCCTCTAAACCATTTTACACTCCTTAATTGAATGCAAATCCACTGAGCTAATGCATTATCTTGGCCATTTGGACATTGCACACAAAACTAATCCCTATTTGGAAAAAGGTACATTGCCATTTTTGAAAAGTTATGCTTTATGTCAAACCATGATCTTTGAAGCATAGGGCCATATCTCTGAAGCCAAATAAAATCCACAAATTTCAAGTATAAAGAGGATTGTATGCAGCATAATATAGGGCTTGTACAGGCCTGTATTGAGAAGTTACACATTCTTGCTTCAAAAAGAAGAAATTTGTCCAAATCCTCCCAACTCAAAAACCAGGCATAGTCAGCTTACACAAACATTGCAAACAAGTTTCTCATACCCTATCAAGCAAGAAGCATGAGCCCTTGACCCCTCAAACCTCCTTGTACACAAAATCTCCATTTTTCTGCAAAACATGGCAAGCCCTGCAGAATCACTTCCATCTCCACTTTTCCTCGTGCGTTTTGCCTCAAACTTGTTCCAATACCTTCCATTTAACTCACCTAAACTATTCCAGACCTCCATTGCCAACTGTAACTCCATTAACACCCATTGCCATTTTTATTTGGAAGCTTTGCAGGGTGAGTTCTGTAGCACGATTCAGGCTACTTCAAAACAAACTAAGCATTGGGAAAGCTTCAGTGGACATCAGGCAAGCTCAAAAGAACCTCAAGCACCATTGAAAGTTGCTACATTGTCCATCTCGAACTCAACTGAAATAGGTATTTCATGAACTTCTATCTCTCTATTTAGGAATAGTTAGTCTTAGGTTTGTGAATGAAAGATATTGTATTCATAGCGCTGAAACCATACATGTGCTTTGTTTTCATTTATATTAATCGTGCTAGGAGAATTTCATCCATGAACTTTCTGAAAAAACTAGGTTAGAAATTAGGGTCATAGAAATTCTCTCTGGTCTTTGAGAGTTAGCTTAAGTTTTTTATATGGTTAGATTTGTTGTTTGATGCTCTACAAGTTTCATGTTATGAGTTTTGTCAAAAAAGCACAGAATCAGGAGATACAGGTTTGTGTGGAAAACGCGCGTTTTTCAAACTTCTGGAGGTTGAAGATGAAGTCTGGGCTAGGCCTGGATTTCTTTGCTTTTGACACCTCCCAATCTACTTTCAGCACCCCCTGGCCCATTTCTTTGTATTTTTATTATTTTTGCATTTTTATTTCATTTCTAACTTTGATATTTTATTTTTTTAATATAAAAAATATTTTCATAAATTTTTATATTTATTTGGTATTTATTTTAATTATTTCTAGTATTAATACATTAAATACTTTATATTTATTTTATTTAAATTTAAAAACAATGTAAAAAACACTTTTATTTTCATTTATTATTTTTATACGCACTTAATATATTTAATATATATATATATATATATATATATATATATATATATATATATATATATATATATATATATATATATATATATATATATATATATATATATATATATATATATATATATATATATATATATACTATATTTTATTAAATAATTAGAACAAAAAACACAAAAATAATACATTTTTATTTTTATTAATATTTTATACTAAAAATACCTTTTTTTTCAATATACTTTTATTTTTTGTACAAATTGATGCATTATTGTATATAAATAATACTATTTATTTAAGAAATTAGGGTTTTTGCCTTAAAAACAAAAGTAATTAAAATTGACTTTTTATTTATTTACATTTCACATTAAAACTACTTTTTACATACATAAAAACTTTTTTGCATAATACATTTTATTTAAGATTTATTTATTGTATTTATTTAAATATTATACATTTAATTGTTATGCCTTACACATTCAATTTGGTTGTAATAATTTAGAATTTAATTTCTTGTCTAAATAATCTCCTATTCAAAATTGTACCCCCTCCCTATATCATGTTGTAATAGTGTAGAATTTAAATTCTCGCACCTTTAAAAGATTTCAATTATGCCATGATTAGACTTAGGGTTTGTATGCAAAATCAAACCAACAAATAGTTTGACCTAATCAAAGACAAAATGCATGAAAAACAAACACAATGCACACTTGCACCCCTAGGGTTACAATCCACTTGTTTTCTTCAAAAATGGGCCATGATATGCATGTCAAGTACTTTGGCAAAACAAAAACAAAAAACAAAAGATCATAGTCCCTCGATGACGCTATCTGAGTTGCCTAAACAAAATGATCAAGTCCCTCAAGAAAATTGCCAAAAAAACTTGACACAGTTGCTATCATGGTCTATACGATGACCCGCGCCTGTCCCGTTTAACATCCTAACACAAGGTTGTTCATCAAACACAATGGTGAAATAACACTGTTAAAAGGGTTAAAACATAAGAAAGATCTTTGAGTAAAATAGGGTAGATAACTCTTAGTTACTTGATCAAAACATGCAAAAAACATCCTTGCTATTTTCAAAACACACTTCACAACACAATTTCAAAACCCTACTTTCAATCATTGAAAACTTTTCAAAAGACAAAAACACCTTTGTATACATTCAAACAAGAATCATTACAAAGGTTGCCACAACGATGTCCTCTTTTCAACACATCTTTCAAAACCACACACAAAGCACCATTTCAAACAATTGAAAAGCAAAGCAAGTGATCTAAGCAAGTAACTAAGAGCCCATGGATAACCATGGATAGAAAGGGTGCTAATACCTTCCCTTTCTATAATCTACTCCCCGAACCCAAGAAAACATCTCAAAGGTCTTTCCTGTGCTTTTTGACCCTTCCTTAGGATAAAATAAAAAGTCGGTGGCGACTCTTGCTAAACCGAAACATTTGCGAACACAAACGCAAAATCCCAAGTCAGTTCTCCCACCGTATACCAGAACTGGCGACTCTGCTGGGGAAAACATTAAAAATGGAGTAACCTTAGGGCTTAGATCACCCTTTGCATGATTATATTATTTGCTTTGATTGCTTTACATTTGGTTCTCTTGTTTGGGCTTGAAATCCTCTACCCGGATTTGGGAAACATTCATAGGTAAATAGCAATACGTTGTGGAAACTGTGCGGGGTATACCGACATGGTTGAAGCAATAGCTATATTAGTGCGACATATTTGTGAGTACCGGTAGCCTTTGAGTCAATCAAAGAGAATACGGGGCCGCTGAGTGATGTCATAAAGCACTAATGAACTCTTAGAACCTTACTTGACCATCTTGGCCTTTTATTAGGGGTAGTGAGATGACCAGTTTTTGTGCAGTTCGAAGTAGGTAGATACTCGATACTACACTCATTGAGGGTTATTTTCTTGGAATATTTTGGTCGCTAGTTAAGTGGCTAAACCAAAACAATGAACATAGAAAACAATCCAGTAATATTGAGCTCCTTAGAACCCGGTTACTCTTTTATAGGACAGGTTTGAGCCAACTAAACTCAAGAGGGTATTCACCTATGAAACCTCATGCAAGCCTGAAACTAGGGTTTTGTGTGACTTGCTTGTACATGTGTTTGTGCATCCATCATGAACATCATAAAGCATCATATGCATCCACTAACCATTTCAAGGGTTTGGATCTTCATCTTTGTTCTTGTTTTGTAGGTCATGGAATCTCTTCGTAGGAAAACAATTCAAGTCAACCTTGTGAGAATCCCTCCTCAACTCAAAGAGCTCACTTCCAGGATTCCAGAGAATTCTCTCTTCAGTGAAAGACATGGTAGACTTCTCAACTTGGTCAACTCCAACATTGAAGAAGACATGGTGAAAGTTCTCTTCCAATTCTTTGACCCCCTACACCACTATTTCACATTCCGTGATTACCAGCTAGTACCCACTTTGGAGGAATTTTCTAAACTCCTGAGAATTCCTATTCTTCATAAACTACCCTACAATGGTACGGAAAAAGAACCAAAGCCTGAAGATGTTGCTCAAGCATTACACTTACAACCATCTGACATCAAGGGACATTGGGAAACCAGAAGTGGTGTCAAGGGTTTCTTGGTAAAGTTTCTGTTTGAGAAGGCACAAGACTGCTGGAATTCTCTTGATCTACAAGCCTTTGAAGAGATTGTGACACTCCTTATCTATGGGTTGATCCTATTCCCAAATCCTGATCAGCTTATAGATGTGAATGCTGTCAAGATTTTCATATCCCGGAATCCGGTACCTACATTGCTTAGGGACATCCTACACTCATTTTACACACGAACAATGAGGAAAAGAGGTGTTTTCATGTGCTGTACTCCTCTCCTAGCAAGGTGGTTTATTTCTCACCTTCCACAATCAGTTTTGAAGAATGAGCAGGGCTTAAGGTGGTCACAACGGTTGATGACCCTCACACATTCTGATGTACATTGGTGTTCTCGGTCCAGAGAAAATGTCATCATCATTGATTGTTGTGGGGAATTCCCTAATGTCCCACTACTTGGCATTATGGGAGGCATTACCTACAACCCCTGTTTAGCTCTAAGACAGTTTGGATATGCTCGGAGGGATGGCCCTCATGACATGCTGATTCCTGACCTAGTTTTTGACTTCGACAATGATGCGCAAGGACTTCGACAAAGGTTCATCAGAGCTTGGAGGATGCCCAACAAAGTGGATAGTAAGAAACTGGGGCACAAGAATTCTATCCCCCTTGAGCCTTATCTCAAGTGGGTACGAACCCGCGCCCAGAATCTTATGATGCCATACCCTCACATTCTCCCCTTGATCAAAGAGCCTGTTATGGAAGGAGAGGTTCCATACACCATCCTACATCCTGACATGCCAACATCATGGGAAGAAATGCAAAAGAGTTGGATCCAACTCAAGGAAGAACGGATACTTTTGAAGCCAGCTTCTATGCCAGTGAGAAGAAGGTTTTGGAGCTTACCCGCCGACTTCATGAGGAGGAAACTCTCAACACTTACATCGCACCAAAGAGGATGCGCAATGTCTTTTTACATTAAGGATTTTCTAATATTTGGCCCATGGGGCACTTATGTACTAACAATTTCTTCTTAATATGACGTGTGTTCCTTTTTGTTTGCAACAAATTTGAATTTCTGAATCCTTGAATGCATTACATGAATAACATATCATTCATCATATGCATAGACATGTCTTCACACCAGGTTTCCTCATCTTTCTACTGTTTATTTCAGCAAGATGGATTTGGAGCAGACGGTTAAGGATCTGCAAGCACATAATTCTCAATTCCAGCAACTCCTCATGACCTTAGAAAAGGGTCAAGAGGACCTCAAAGCAATGTTAGAGAAGAATAAAGAGAAAAAGAAGAAGATACCTGGAGTAGCCACTTTTGGAAGAAGGTTTGAAAGCAATGCTAGAAAAGTTCTCGAGTTCCCCTCAACGTCTGACGAAGGGGCTGGTAAAGGAAAAGGAGCTGCAGTACCTTCTGAATCTGAAGTTGAGGAAGAGGAAGAGGAAGAAGACGAAGATTACTCCGAACAGCAATATCCCCCGGCGGATGATAAATATAAGAATCTTGAGGATAGATTGGCAGCCATGGAGTTGCAGAGGGTACCTGGTTTAGATTTTGAAGAACTAGGGTTGGTCGCTGGGATCGTTATTCCTCCCAAGTTCAAAGTACCAACATTTGCTAAGTATGACGGTCTGTCCTGCCCAAAGATGCATCTGAGATCGTATGTCAGAAAGATCCAACCCCATTCATCTGATAAAGACCTTTGGGTACACTTTTTCCAAGACAGTTTGTCAGGCACACAATTGGACTGGTTCTATCAACTTGAGAGGCCTGAGGTCCACAATTGGGAAGACTTAACTGCTGCTTTTTACCGTCAATACCAATACAATGCTGATTTGGCTCCCACTCGTACTCAACTATAGAGTATGGGGATGGCTTCCAATGAGGTATTTAAAGAGTATGCCCAGAAGTGGCGTGATCTGGCTGGAAGGGTGAAACCACCATTGTCGGATAGAGATCTAGTTGACATGTTTCTGGGGACCCTGTCTGGCCCTTTCTTCAATCATCTAATCGGGAGTTCCTCTGCGGGATTCACTGAACTAATTTTGACCGGCGAAAGGGTTGAAGCTGGTATTAAAAGTGGTAAGATTCAGAAAGTAGCTTCCGCGTCCACCGCTATTAAGAAGACCTTCCCAGCTAAAAAGGAAGCTTCTGCTGTTTATTCTCAGAAAGGCCAAGGAGGAATGGGGCGCCGACCTACTGTAGGGGCTGTGATGATTCAAAACTCTTCAAATGATCAACCTCGCGGCAATCAGTCAAGACCTAATCAACAACGGGTAGAAAGGCCACAACGGCAGTTCAACCGAATCAACATGACGCCATCACAAGTACTCCCTCATTTGTTAAAGCTGAATCTTGCTAGTTTGAAGGAAGCGCCAAAGAACCCTAATACCTCCTCTCCATACTACCACTCCAATGCTAAGTGTGCTTACCACTCTGACAGTGATGGGCATGATACTAATAATTGTTGGGCGCTTAAGAATAAAATCCAAGACCTGATTGACGCCAAGGAGGTAGAATTCGATGCGCCCGAGAAGCCCAATGTGATTTCTGCTCCGATGCCCAAGCACGATAATAATGTTCATGCCGTTATGGAGGACCTTCATGTTACTGATGTTGCTAACCTTTTGACTCCGTTACTAGTGATTAAAGAGAATTTGATGAGAGCCGGGATCTTTCCTGGTTGTGGAAAAGACTGCTACTTTTGTTTGAACATACGAGCTGACTGCCCAATGTTGAAATCAGGTGTCCAACGCCTGATGGATACCCAAGAGATACTCTTCCAAAAAACCCCTGTTGATACCTTCACTCCTGTTACTCCTACTACTTTTGCTACTTCAACCAACGATATTGCAATTATAACCATTTCCGACAATCCTCCCAAGGCTAGCAAAAGGCCTGTCAGGATTACGCCCGAGCCTAAATCTGTACCATTAAAAATCACCATGCCAGGACCTGTCCCGTATCAATCTAGCAAAATGATACCATGGAAACATGGAGGAGAAATCTTCTATCATGGTATCAAACAAATTGAAGCAGTCCAAGAGATTTCTGAAGAAGAAGACCCTGATATAGGGAACATCGCGGGAACAAGCAAGATAACCCGCAGCGGCCGGATCTTTTCTCCGGAGATTGCTCCCCCCCCCGAGCAGTTTTCGGACCCTCGAAAGCTTCTGCACCTGTTAAGTCATCTGTGCGAGACCCGATAATTGAAGAATTGGATACTCCTGAAGTAAGACCATCTGTTGATACTACCAATAAGGGTAAGGGGATACTGGAAGAGCCTGTCAAGACGAAGGCTCATGCTGTGATTATCCCCGAAACCACTCAGAAAGAAATGGAGGAAATCTTGAAAATCATCAAAAGGAGCAATTTCGACGTCGTGGAACATCTAGGGCAGACCCCTTCTAAGATATCCATGTTGGATCTTCTACTTTGCTCTAAGGCCCATGCTAAGGCCTTAATAAAATTTCTAAAGATGGCACACGTGCCCCAGAAAACTTCGGCTGACCAGTTTCAGGAGTGTGTGGCCAGTCTTACTACTGATAATGGCCTTGGCTTTTCTGATGCTGACTTGACTCCCAAAGGAAGGAAACACAATGACGCGCTACATGTTTCAGTTGAATGCAGGGGAACCACCCTCGCCCATGTCTTAGTTGATACTGGTTCTTCCTTGAATGTGCTGCCGAAGAAAGCGTTGGACCGTTTGGATTGCAAAGGATTGACCCTCAAACCTAGTAACATCGTTGTTAGGGCCTTAGATGGGTCCAAAAGAATGGTTCATGGAGAGGTTGATATTCCTATCAAAGTAGGCACAAAAGTTTTCAACTCCACCTTTTATGTGATGGACATCCATCCGTCATATTCATGTTTGTTAGGAAGACCGTGGATCCATTATGTTGGGGCAGTTACCTCCTATTTGCACCAAATGCTGAAATATCCTGTTAAGGGTAAGATTATAACAATGCACGGCGAGGAAGAGTACATGATAAGTCATCTCAATTCCTTCCGTTATGTGGAGTTAGATGGCAAGTTCATTGAAACGCCTATCCAACATTTTGAGGAAGTTTCTTCTGAGATAGCAGTTGAAAAGACAATGGTTGAGGTGCCTATCATTCCCAAGCATGTGCCTAGGATGGAATCTCTCAAGGACGCTGAGGCGGTGATCAAAGAAGGGAAGAGTACAGTATGGGGGAAATTTCCTGATTTTCCCCATAAGACAGACAAATTTGGACTAGGGTTTACAGCTGCAGGACAAAAAGCTATGCGTCGCTCGAAGACTGGAAGGCCACCTATAAGGATCACTCACCATGAAGTTATTGTTGTTGAAGATGAAGATGAAGAGAACAACTTAGAAGATTGGATTTTTCCGACCGTCGAAGGGGGTTTAAGAAACTGGGAAGCAAAGGATTTTATTCCCATCACCTTCATCAACCAGTAATTTTATCTTTGAACAATTTCTTATTTCGGTCTGTAATAACTAAAACAATTCGTACACTATTTTCACCTCATGCCTTGCCCGGGGCATGTAGGTCCATTTGTAAGGGCTTGATTTTCTTCATTATCATATGCCATGTTTTAATGAATCATTGGACGTTTTCATAAACTGTTGTGTTCATTTTCTTTCCTTTTGCATTTTTGTCTTGTTTAAGGATGGCTATCCCTTACACACACCCACACTCACAAATGCAGGTACCCATCCACTCCGGATTCCATGGGTGACCATTCTATTTTAGCCTTCGATAACTCTGAAGACTTGGTCATTCATGCTGAGTATGAAGTTGACGAAGACCGTGAAGTGCCGGGAGAGTTAGCCAGACTTTTGCAACAAGAAGAGAGGGCCATTCTGCCTCATGAAGAGTTGCTAGAAACCATCAACTTGGGAACAGAGGAAGACAAGAAAGAAGTAAAAGTTGGTGCCAACCTGGAACCGAATGTCAAGGAGCACTTAGTGCAGTTGTTGAACGAATATGTTGAAATCTTCTCCTGGTCTTATGAAGACATGCCAGGGTTAGACACAGATATCGTGGTTCACCGTCTCCCTACAAGAGAAGATTGTCCACCGATCAAACAAAAGGTCTGCCGAATGAGGCCTGACATTTCTGAGAAGATCAAAGCTGAGGTAATGAAGCAATTCAACGCTGGCTTTCTGGCTGTTACTTCCTATCCATAATGGGTTGCTAACATTGTGCCCGTGCCTAAAAAGGACGGCAAAGTCAGAATGTGTGTGGACTATCGGGATTTAAACAGGGCTAGCCCTTAAGACGATTTTCCACTACCACACATCGATATCTTGGTTGAAAACACAGCTCAACACAAGGTTTTTTCCTTCATGGATGGATTCTCGGGATACAACCAGATCAAAATAGCCCCCGAGGACATGGAGAAAACTACTTTTGTCACGCAATGGGGTACCTTATGCTACAAAGTGATGCCATTCGGACTGAAGAATGCAGGGGCAACCTATCAACGCGCCATGGTAGCTTTGTTTCATGATATGATACATCATGAGATCGAAGTTTACGTAGACAACATGATAGCTCGATCACAGACAGAAGAGGAACACCTTGATCATTTGCAAAAGTTGTTTGCCAGGTTGAAGGAATATAAGCTCAGACTGAACCCGAGCAAGTGCACTTTTGGAGTTAGGTCTGGTAAACTTCTGGGATTTATTGTTAGCAACAAAGGCATTGAGGTTGATCCAGCTAAAGTAAAGGCTATACAAGAAATGCCTGCCCCCCGTACTGAAAAGGAGGTTAGAGGATTCTTGGGACGCTTAAACTATATCGCGAGGTTCATCTCTCACCTGACATCTACTTGTGAGCGAATTTTCAAACTGTTAAAGAAAGATCAGGTAGTTGAATGGAACAATGATTGTCAAGTTGCTTTTGATAAGATTAAGGAGTACTTACTAGAACCTCCTATTTTGATGCCACCCGTCGAAGGAAGGCCGTTAATCATGTATCTGACTGTTTTGGATAACTCAATGGGGTGCGTGCTGGGCCAACATGACGAGTCTGGCCGAAAAGAGAATGCCATTTATTACCTTAGCAAAAAGTTTACCGAATGTGAGACTCGCTACTCACTGCTCGAGAAAACTTGTTGCGCTTTGGTATGGGCTGCTCGCCGGCTAAGGCAGTATATGTTGACTCATACCACTCTGCTGATTTCCAAAATGGATCTGATCAAGTATATCTTCGAGAAGCCTGCTTTATCTGGAAGAATCGCTAGATGGCAAATGATCCTGACTGAGTATGATATTTAGTATACTACCCAAAAAGCTATAAAGGGGAGTGTACTAGCTGACCATCTAGCTCATCAAGCCGTCAAAGATTACCAATCTATGAGATTAGACTTCCCTGACGTGGACAATATGACATTGGACAACATTGAAGGTAACCCGTATGAAAGACCTGAACAAGGATCCCGATGGACCCTATACTTTGATGGTGCTTCAAATGCACTCGGTAACGGTATCGGTGCGGTACTCATCTCTCCGGAAGGTTGCCATACACCCTTCACTACCCGACTTTGCTTCAGCTGTACCAACAACATGGCTGAATATGAAGCTTGCATCTTTGGTCTCAAGGCTGCTATAGACTTGGGAATCAAATCTTTGGTCCTATTTGGGGACTCGATTTTGGTTATCAGTCAAGCCAAAGGAGAGTGGGACACTAAGCATCCTAACCTTATCCCATACAAAGAACATGTCTTGACATTGTTGCCTCATTTCGAGCAGATTACTTTCGAGCATTTCCCGCGAGAAGAAAATCAGTTAGCAGATACTCTGGCTACAATGTCTTCCATGTTTAAACTCAACTGGGATAACGAGGCTCCCCAAATTACCATCGAGCGAATGGACGAACCTGCGCACTGTCATGAGATTAATACCGAAGAAGTAGTGGAACAACCCTGGTTTCATGAAATCAAAAGGTATCTCCAGACTAGAGAATACCCTGAAGGAGCTTCCGTCAATGACAAAAAGTTCTTAAGGAGATTTGCTGCCAAGTTCTTACTAAGCAATGGCATCCTTTATAAGCGCAACCATGATTGTGTTCTACTTCGTTGTGTGGACAAGGTTGAAGCGGAGTTAATCATGACCGAGATACATAGTGGCACATTTGGCACCCACTTGAGCGGACATACGATGGATAAGAAGATTCTAAGGGCAGGCTACTACTAGTCTACCATGGAAGCTGATTGTCATCAACATTCCCGTACCTGCCATAAATGCCAAGTCTACGCCGACAAGGTACATATTTCTCCTGTTCCTCTCAACGTTCTGATAACTCCTTGGCCATTCGCAATGTGGGGCATTGACATGATTGGAGAGATCAAGCCTACGACATCCAATGGACATCGCTTCATTTTGGTCGCTATTGATTACTTCACCAAGTGGGTCGAAGAAGCTTCCTTTGCCTCTGTCACAAAGAATGTGGTTGCCCGCTTCATCAAGCAGAACCTCATATGCCGGTATGGTATCCCCGATAGGATTATCACGGACAACAGTACAAATTTGAATAACACTATGATCACCGCTCTATGTGAACAGTTCAAGATTTATCATCACAATTCATCTCCCTATCGGCCGAAGATGAACGGTGCTGTTGAAGCCGCGAACAAAAATATCAAGAAGATCATTCAAAAGATGACAATCACCTATAAGGACTGGCATGAGATGTTACCGTTTTCTCTGCATGGATATCGTACCATGGCACGTACTTCAACATGGGCAACCCCTTTTTCTTTGGTATATGGCATGGAAGCTGTTCTACCTATGGAAGTTCAGATTCCTTCCTTAAGGATCATGAAGGATGCCGGTTTGAGTGAAGACGATTGGATTCAGACCCGGCTTGATCAACTTAACTTGATCGACGAGAAACGACTTACTACTGTTTGTCATGGTCAGACGTATCAAAAACGAATGATCAAGGCTTTCAACAAGAAAGTCAGGCGTCAGGTATATCAAGTCGGAGATCTTGTAATCAAGCGGATCATCTTGCCGCAAAGTGATCCCAGGGGCAAGTGGACTCCTACCTACGAAGCACCATTTGTGATCAAGAGCATCTTTTCTGGTGGGGAAATGATTCTGACCACCATGGACGGCGACGACTTGCGGCACCCTGTGAACGCAGACATAGTCAAAAGATACTACGCATAAATAACTCGACAGGTTGAAAACCCGAAAGGGCGACTTGGGCAAAAATGGGTATCCCGGTGAATCGAAAACCCGAAAGGGCGGTTCAGGCAAAAATTAGGGATAAAACAAAAAAAATCTGTACACCCGGCAAGTTGAAAACCCGAAAGGGCGACTTGGGCAAAAAAGGGTTTCCCGGTGGATCGAAAACCCGGAAGGGCGGTCCAGGCAAAAGTTAGGGAATTGAAGCGTATGACTATGTCTCGTCGGATCACTTTAAGAACAATCTCTTCACCAACAAGCTCCAAGCTAATGATCAATCCAATCATCGACGGACAAAGCAGCGAATAGACAAGATACTTAGAGTTGTGAAGGCTATAGCAGAATGGGAATCCCATGGAATTATTACACATAACCATCTTTCTCTTGTATAAAATTTTCTCAATTTTTACGACAACATTCTCTTACTAGGATGTCTGTCTCCTTTGTACAAAGATATTTACAAAAGTTAATACAAAGATACTTCAAAGTGCAGAAATTTGCTTACCTTTCTTTTCTTTTTACACTTATGTTTTATTTGAAAACGTTCAAAGTTTTGTTAAATAGGCATATGCATTTGAACATAATCACTGCTTACAAATAAAACGAAATTGAGAAAAGATAATTACTGATAGGTTGAAGGTGTAGGAAGATATCCTTATGCTATTTCAAAGGAAATCCCCTATAATACATCATTCAGATCCTCAACAAAGCTAAAAATTTGGAGTATTATTTCCCCAGCGGAGTTAAGCTTCAAGATCCTCAGCGGAGCCAGTGCGTTCTAAACTTGATTCCCCAGCTGAGTTAAGTTTCAAAGTTCCCATCAGAATTCAAACTCCCGATCCCCAAT
The DNA here is from genome assembly GCA_948472305.1 of Vicia faba. Lineage (NCBI taxonomy): Eukaryota > Viridiplantae > Streptophyta > Magnoliopsida > Fabales > Fabaceae > Vicia > Vicia faba. The sequence continues at coordinate 46,645,541 of OX451738.1, read as the reverse complement.
GGAGCCCGAAAACCCTGAAATACCTATCCCCACGGAACCCGAATATTCTAAACCTTCTTCCCCAGCGAAGTCAAGTTTCCAACTATCAACCCCTGATGGGAACTGTTCAACTTCCCCCAATTTCCCCAGCAAGCTATCTTAAAAGTCTGAAAACCAAGCAAATAACAGTTAACTTCTTGGCTTGTCCCCAACTGAGATGCTTCCCCAGTAGTTTGGCATACAACCCAAAACTCCTGATTTCACCGGCCGAGCAAGCATTCTCCCCACAGAGTTATCTCCCAGCAAGATCGAAGATTCTCAGTCTCATTTCTCCAAGCAGAAGCCTCCCAGGTTTTAATTCCCCAGTAGAGATTTTCAGAGTTTTCCTATTTCCCAGGAAAGTCATGAAGGATTCTCATTCCCTGCAGAAGTTGTCAAAGGCCTTGTTAATCCCCACAAATCGCCAAGGATTCTCAATCTCCAGCAGTGGTCCCAGGATTTCTCCTTCTCAAACAAACAGAGATCTTTAATCCTCAAGCAGTCAGCAAGGATTTCTCATCTTCAGCAATCAAAGATTTTTGAATCCTCAGCATTGGTCAAAGATTCAATTTCCCCGGCAGCAGTCAAGGATTTCATTGTCTCCAGTCATCAAGGATTTATTTTCCTCAACAAGACAGCTACTCAGCTTACATGCACATCCATTACATTCATATATCTTAAACATTGATGAAACATAGTGCATTGCATCATACATGTCATGCAACATAACTTTGTGTTTCAGCTAACATTTTACCCTTTTCAGGATAAGATTAAAAACTATCTCTAACAACTATGCAAAGATTTCAGATACAGTACGGGTACACTCCAAGACATGGAAGTCATTCTGCTACTCATTCGGATCTCTTGTTCAGATACAGTACGGATACACCCCCAGACACGACGATCATTCTATTACTCATTCACAATTTCAAGTCAAAATACAGTACATATACACCGCAGACACGACGGTCATTCTACTACTCATTCAGACTTCAGCAATTCGATACTGACTAGATATGCTCCAGACACGGCGGCCATTCTATCTCTCATTCAGATTCAACTAGAAACTTCTAGTTCAGATATGCTCCAAACACGGATGCCATTCTGGCCTTTACACCAGCAGTTTGATTCTCCCGAGTGCAGTCGCCACGGAAGTCATTCTGTCACTTATTCAGATCCCAGTTACAGTTTCAGATAGACTCCAGACACGGAAGTCATTCTGCTACTCATACAAACCTCAACTTCAGATACAGTCCAGATATGCTCCAGACACGGTTGCCATTCTGTCACTCATTCGGAATTTATCCTCAGCCCAGAGATGCTCCATACACAGATGTTTCTCTGTCGCCTATTCAGAAATCAGATACAATACAGATACACTCCAGACACGACAGTCATTCTGATATTCATTCAAAGAATCAAATACAGTTACAGCTCAGATACGCTCCAGACATGAACGCCATTCTTTTACTCATACAGACTCAGTCTTTAGATACAGTTCAAATGCATTCCAAACACTGATACCATTTTGATGCTCATTCTTCTGACCTACAACATTGTAATTCAACAAACATTCTTTGATGTCATATTTAAGCCCATCTCCAGCAAGATTCTACCATCTCTAAATGGTATCTTTAAGCCCATTTCCTCAGCTATATTTTGACGAGTGAAAATTTAAGGGCACTCTAGTGTCCAATCCTCTTTTACCTTCGAGTCGCGAAAGGCAAACTTGCCAATCTAACTCTTCAGGTTCAAGAAGATTGAACAGGGGCAACTGTTATACCCCAAAATTTCCCCTCTCATTTCATCAACATTTCTCCTCACAAGACTCTTGGAACTCAAGATCAAGCTAGGGTTTGCTCTACTCAAGACACCTCCTTGCACTATTGACCTAAATTAGGGATTGAGTTTGCACAAGGATGTTTTGACCTACAATGCCCAAGATGACTTTCATGCTTCATGTTGGACTCACACATTTGTCCATACTAAGTTTCAAGTCTTGATTCAAATTTTTGCCCAGTCAATTGGACAATTGACCTAGAAATCAGTTGTATTGGGGAAAAAGTCAACTGTGGCCCATTGACAGTCAAACCTCATGAATTTTGACCCACATCAAAATTATGAACCCATATGAACCATTTGAGCAAGTTTGGATCACAATTCCACAAGAAATTTGATCAGATCACCAAAAGGGAAAAATGGTCATTTTTAGGGTTTTTACTGTACAAAGGCAATTTTTGACTGTTTGACCTAGCCAATGGCAAATAAAGCTCAACCATGGACACAAGGACTAAATGACATTGTCTTGACCCATTCAACAAGTTCAAAAGATCTCAAATGCATAGGATTGACAGATGAATTTTTCAATCAACTGATCAAAATTTGACTGTGCACTGAAAAGTCAAACTTTGACTTTTTGGTCAAAATCAAGTGCCAAGGGTCATTTTTCAATCAAGACATGTCAAATTATGAAATTTGTTCATCTAGAAACCCAAAATTGCAAATTAGGGTTTAAAATGAAAAAATTTCATAACTTAGAAATTTTCTAAGTTATAAAATTTTCTTATTTTTTCCTAACTTTGTCCCATTTTTTCACCAAGATGCAAATGGATTCAAACAAAACTTGAAACATGAAAGTTGTAGTCTATCAAAAAGTATACAACTTTGACTCACAAAGTTTTCTCAAAAGAAGCTTGGATCTCAAGTTATTATTTTTGGAACAAGGGTCCCTAAAACTTTTTACTTAGAGAAATTTTGCCCTAGTTTAGGCAGGATTTTGACCCATCTTCTTGGCCATTTTTCACATAGTTCCACTTGGAGTTTCAAGTTGCATTTCAAAGATGGATTATAGTACATGTTGCAAGCTTTCCAAATTATCCAATAACTCCTCAAACACCTTTGCAGTTAGCGAGAATCGAATGCTTGAAGTTAGCAAAAACTCACTTTGATCCATGGCCAATACATGTTCATACAAGTTTCATTTTCAAACCAGCATGCTTTGTACTTGTTTGCAGGCCTCTAAACCATTTTAAAGTCCTTAATTGAATGCAATTCCACTGAGCTAATGCATTATCTTGGCCATTTGGACATTGCACACAAAACTAATCCCTATTTGGAAAAAGGTACATAGCCATTTTTGAAAAGTTATGCTTTATGTCAAACCATGATCTTTGAAGCATAGGGCCATATCTCTGAAGCCAAATCAAATCCACAAATTGAAAGTGTCAAGAGGATTGTATGTAGCATAATATAGGGCTTGTACAGGCCTGTATTGAGAAGTTACACATTCTTGCTTCAAAAAGAAGAAATTTGTCCAAATCCTCCCAACTCAAAAAACAGCCATAGTCAGCTTACACAAACATTGCAAACAAGTTTCTCATACCCTAGCAAGCAAGAAGCACGAGCCCTTGACCCCTCAAACCTCCTTGTACACAAAATCTCCATTTTTCTGCAAAACAGGGCAAGCCCTGCAGAATCACTTCCATCTCCACTTTTCCTCATGCGTTTTGCCTCAAACTTATTCCAATACCTTCCATTCAAATCACCTAAACTATTCCAGACCTCCATTGCCAACTGTAACTCCATTAACACACATTGCCATTTTTGTTTGGAAGCTTTGCAGGTTGAGTTCTGTAGCACGATTCAGGCTACTTCAAAACAAACTAAGCATTGGGAAAGCTTTAGTGGACATCAGGCAAGCTCAAAAGAACCTCAAGCACCATTGAAAGTTGCTACATTGTCCAGCTCGAACTCAACTGAAACAGGTATTTCATGAACTTCTATCTCTCTATTTAGGAATAGTTAGACTTAGGTTTGTGAATGAAAAATGTTGTATTCATAGTGCTGAAACCATACACGTGCTTAGTTTTCATTTATATTAATCGTGCTAGGAGAATTTCATCCATGAACTTTCTGAAAAAACTAGGTTAGAAATTAGTGCCAAAGAAATTCTGTCTGGTCTTTGAGAGTTAGCTTAAGTTTTTTATATGGTTAGATTCGTTGTTTGATGCTCTACAAGTTTCATGTTATGAGTTTTGTCAAAAAAGCACAGAATCAGGAGATACAGGTTTGTGTGGAAAACGCGCGTTTTTCAAACTTCTGGAGGTTGAAGATGATGTCTGGGCTGGGCCTGGATTTCTTTGCTTTTGACACCTCCCAATCTACTTTCAGCACCCCCTGGCCCATTTCTTTGTATTTTTATTATTTTTGCATTTTTATTTCATTTCTGACTTTGATATTTTATTTTTTTAATATATAAAATACTTAAAAAATATTTTCATAAATTTTTATATTTATTTGGTATTTATTTTAATTATTTCTAGTATTAATACATTAAATACTTTATATTTATTTTGTTTAAATTTAAAAAAAATGTAAAAAACAATTTTATTTTCATTTATTATTTTTATACACATTTGAAAACATTTTCTTGAAATATATACATTTTGTAAATAATTTATTTTATTTTTATACACACTTAATATATTTAATACATATATATACATATATACTATATTTTATTAAATAATTAGAACAAAAAACACAAAAATAATACATTTTTATTTTTATTAATATTTTATACTAAAAATACCTTTTTTTCAATATACTTTTATTTTTTGTACAAATTGATGCATTATTGTATATAAATAATAAATAATACTATTTATTTAAGAAATTAGGGTTTTTGCCCTAAAAACAAAAATAATTAAAATTGACTTTTTATTTATTTACATTTCACATTAAAACTACTTTTTACATACATAAAAACTTTTTTGCATAATACATTTTATTTAATATTTATTTATTGTATTTATTTAAATATTGTATATTTAATTGTTATGCCTTACACATTCGTTTTGGTTGTAATAATTTAGAATTTAATTTCTTGTCTAAATAATCCCCTATTCAAAATTGTACTCCCTCCCTATATCATGTTGTAATAATGTAGAATTTAAATTCTCGCACCTTTAAAAGCTTTCAATTATGCCATGATTAGACTTAGGGTTTGTATGCAAAATCAAACCAACAAATAGTTTGACCTAATCAAAGACAAAATGCATGAAAAACAAACACAATGCACACTTGCACCCCTAGGGTTACAATCCACTTGTTGCCTTCAAAAATGGGCCATGATATGCATGTCAAGTACTTTGGAAAAACAAAAACATAAAACAAAAGATCATAGTCCCTCGACGATGCTATCTGAGTTGCCTAAACAAAATGATCAAGTCCCTCAAGAAAATTGCCAAAAATACTTGACACAATTGCTATCATGGTCTATACGATGACCCGCGCCTGTCCCGTTTAACATCCTAACACAAGGTTGTTCATCAAACACAATGGTGAAATAACACTGTTAAAAAGGTTAAAAACATAAGAAAGATCTTTGAGTAAAATAGGGTAGATAACTCTTAGTTACTTGATCAAAACTTGCAAAAAACATCCTTGCTATTTTCAAAACACACTTCACAACACAATTTCAAAACCCTACTTTCAAACATTGAAAACTTTTCAAAAGACAAAAACACCTTTGTATACATTCAAACAAGAATCATTACAAAGTTTGCCACAACGATGGCCTATTTTCAAAACATCTTTCAAAACCACACACAAAGCACCATTTCAAATATTTGAAGAGCACAATTTCAAACAATTGAAAAGCAAAGCAAGTGATCTAAGAAAGTAACTAAGAGCCCATGGATAACCATGGATAGAAAGGGTGCTAATACCTTCCCTTTCTATAATCTACTCCCCGAACCCAAGAAAACATCTCAAAGGTCTTTCCTGTGCTTTTTGACCTTTCCTTAGGATAAAATAAAAAGTCGGTGGCGACTCTTGCCAAACCGAAACAGTTGCAAACACAAACGCAAAATCCCAAGTCAGTTCTCCCACCGTATCACATACACCTACTTCCACTGTTGATAATAGGGATAATGATAGAGATCACTATAATTTAAAACCTCATATGTTTGATGTGGAGAAATTCGACTATTGGATGGATAGAATATAAAGTTACTTTTTGGCATATGACTTAGATCTATGGGATTTGGTATTTGATGGCTACACTCACTCAGTAGATTATAAAGGTCAGAAGATTTCAATAAGTGCAATGACAGAAGAACAGAAGAATGTTTACAAGAATCATTACAAAGAAAGAACTATTATACTTAGTGTTATTTCATACAATGAATATGAGAAGATCACATATAGAGAGACTGCAAAGTATATCTTTAATTATCTTCAGATGATGCATGAAGGCAGCGCACAAGTAAAGGAAACAAAGGATCTGGACTTAATTCAAAAGTATGAAGCCTTCAAGATGGAAGATGACGAATCTGTGGAAACGATGTTTTCAAATTTCATACTCATGTGGTAGGACTTAAGGTTCTGAATAAAGGTTACTCTACTGCTAGTCACGTTAAGAAGATATAAGAAGTATGCCTGTCAAATGGAGACCAATGGTAACTGCTTTAAAATTGGCAAAGGATCTGAACAACACGAGTCTTGAGGAACTTATTAGTTCTGTAAGAAGTCATGAAATAAAGCTTGATCAAGATGAACCTCAGAAGAGGGTAAAATCAGTTTCTCTAAAGTCTACGACTGGAAAGACCAAAGCTTATCAAGATAAGGAGGAATCTGAAGAATTTGAAAAAGATTCAGGTGACGAAGAACTTTCGTTGATATCCAGAAGAATCAATTAAATCTGGAAGCATAGGCAAAGCAAATTCATAGTGAAACTCGGGTATCAGATATGTGATGTCGAAGGAGATGTCACGACACAAAATCTGAGGATAATATGAAATGCAACAATATTAAAAGCAGTAAAAACACAAGGGATTGTTAACCCAGTTCGATGTACAACAACACCTACTATGGGGGCTACCAAGCCAGGGACAAGTCCATTAAATAGTATCAATTCATAGACCCTCAATAAACAACCAATTTATGATCTAATCACTTAATCACTACCCATTCTATACTTCTACGTAAGACACACCTAGGTATGAGGCCCTCCTCAAACCCCTTCAATCACTAACAGTGAAAAACAACATAATTATCAAGTTTGAAAAACCTCAATCATTCAATACTTAAAAGCTTATGAATGATCGACAATTTACAACTCAAATTAAAACTCAAGTATTGAAACAATACTAGAGTGTATTACAATTAAAATATTCATACTTCTAAAACACACAGAGTATATTTTTATTCAATTGTTGCAGTTGTACGAATAAGGATGCAAGTCCTTATAAAAGCGCAATAGCTTCTTTATGGGCTTGGGTTGAAAAAAATGGAAATATATTGAATCCCTTGAATATCTCCATGAAAGTAGGCTAAGATATAATCCATAAAGATGAGACAGATCTAAAAATATTCCTCCATATTTTTCGCAAGATATAAACCACAAAACCTGAATAAGGCGCGCTTAAAAACAGGAAATAGAAAATCTGAAAACACGTTCAGATCAGCAGGCATATGTTAAGACATATTCTTTAACATCATTTAAAATTAGTTGAGATGATTAACTTTAAATGTTAAGACATTAAGCAAAACATTAACAAAGCAGTGTTTTACCAAAATTACTGCCAACAAACACTTACAAACTCTCTCTTTGGCAAATTTTGGCTAAAACATTATTTGAGCACATTATCAAAGCAACAACAAAAAAACTCAGTTAGCAGTTAGAAGAAACTCAGTTAGCAGTTAGCAGCGGAAGATATCAGGATATCTTCTGAGACATGAAGCTCCCCCACAAACAATGAAGCTCCCCCTCAAACTTTACCAGTCAATCAATTAGGTTCTCTCTCCCTTTTAGACATAATATGCCAAATAAACATGCATTCAAGAGAGTATTAGAAAAAGAAGTACATACCAGAATATCCAAGTTTCAAGAACATACAAGGGCCAAAAAGAACATAGGAAAACACAAAAGAGAAAAAAAAGAAAGGCACCAACACAAAGTCTAATTGTCTTCAGGATCAGTAGACTTGGCATCTTCAGAACTTCCTTCATTATCAGAATCTCCTTCTTCAGTACCCACTCTATCATCAAGATTGTTATCCTTTTGCATCTCCTTGATTAACTTTTCAAATTTTAGCTTTCTTGTTGAGCTAACTCTGATTACCTCATTAAGTTCTTTGCAGGCTTCCATTAACTCAGTAATCATATCATCCTTGTTTGAGGTCTTGTTTTTAGAGGATGCAGATGTAAAAACAATGTATGAGACATTGTAACACGGTGGGAGAACTGACTTGGTTGTTTTGCATTTGATCGCAATTGTGAAGTTAGCAAGAGTCGCCACCGAATTTTCTTTTATCCAAAAGGAAAGGCTGAAAATAATAGGAAAGACCTTTGAGATTATTTCTTGAGTTCGGGGGGTTGATTATGAAAAGGGAAGGTATTAGCACCCTTTTCATCCGTAGTTATCTACGGGCTCTTAGTTGCTTGATAGATCACTTTCTTTTGTTTGAGTGTGTGTTTGTGGTGTGAGTTTTGAAAGTATTTTGAAAATGTCTTTGTAATGGTTCTCGTTTATGTAAGAACGCGTACAAAGTGTTGTTTCAAAAATAGTACAAAGAGGTGTTTGTGGAATGTGTTTTTTGAAAGAGATTTTGAAAAGGTATCTTCTTTGTAATGGCTCTCATTTCTATAAGAACGCGTACGAAATGTTGTCTTTTGAATATGTTTCAAAGAGGTGTTGGTGTATAAAATGTTTTTTGTTGTGTGAAAGCGAGCAACTAGGAGCGAATCTACCTACTTAAAAGGTCTTAAACATTCTTTTCTTCCTTATTTAGATGTTGCTATCTTGCCATTGATTGATAAGAAGCCCCATTGTTAGATATGAGGGGACGAGCGTGGGACATTTGTATAGTCATAGAAGGTAACCTATTGTACCCCAAAATTTTCCCTCCCATTTTTCATGCAAGATACTATCCTAGGGTTTCACGTATACTCAATTTGGCTCAAAGGTCGATCAAACAGATTCTCTTCCTAGGCAGCAAATCAACAATTAGGGTTTGGTATTTCTCATAGAAAATTGAGTTTTCAAGGTTTCAATTGGTCTTCATAGGTCTTCCTATCTCTTCAAGGATGTTTACGTCAGTTTTCAAACTTTACATTGCAAGTTGGCCCAATCGTTGGCTCAGATAACTGAAAATAATTACTTTTACCCAAAAAATCAACCTTTCGTGAGAGCAAATTCAAACGTTTGTAACTTCTTCATTATTTGATATTTTTGAGCGGTTCTTTTTGCGTATTATTCTCCTTGATGTCACCTCCACTTTCTCTTCACAAATCAAGAGCTAATCACATGTATAAGATCACCAAAATTCGAATACGTTAGAAGTTACATCTTGAACTTTGACCTAATTTTAAGTAATTGTCGTCTGATTCCTAAGATTTGTGATTTCCTCAAATTACAGGATCTTGAGACGATTATTTCTGCGTATGGTCATAAGTGATGTCGCTCACGAGTTTATCAAAAGAAAATTGTGTTTGGAAGGCTTTGAAAGTTATCGAACCATCGTAAGTCATTCATTGGATTTCGAATGTTCATAAACACAATTTGCTGAAGTTTGTTAATTCTACAAGATTGACAAATGTTCTTAAAACATGTTTGTTAGACAATGAAGTCCCATTTTAATCAAGTATGACGTGCAAACTCATTTTGATTACCAATTAGACGTTGGACAAGAGTTTAAGATTAAGAATTTCATTTTAGATAACCATGTGTGGTTCAGTGGAAGAACTTACTTGGTTGTTTTGCATTTTATTGCAAATGTTGCAGTTAGCAAGAGTCGCCACCAACTTTTCTTTTATCCAAAATGGAAAGGTGAAAAAGCACAGGAAAGACCTTTGAGATTGTTTCTTGAGTTCGGGGGGTAGATTATGAAAAGGGAAGGTATTAGCACCCTTTTCATCCATGGTTTTCCATGGGCACTTAGTTACTTGCTAGATCACTTGCTTTTGTTTGAAATTGTGCTTTGTGTGGTTTTTGAAAGTATTTTGTAAAAGAGGCTATTGTTTAGGCAATCTTTGTAATGATTCTCGTTCGTAAGAATGTATACAAAGATGTTGATCTTTTTGAAAATGTTTTCAATGTTTGCAAGATGTTTGGAAATGTGTAGGTGTTTGTTTTGAAAATAGCAAGGATATTTGTCTTGAAAATGGAGCAAGTAACTAGAAGCAATCTACATACTCAAATGTCTTTCTTGTTCATTTTCTTTTCCTTTGATATTATTGTCTTACCATTGATTTGGTAAGCAACCCTATCTTTGGATGTAAACAGGACAGGGGTGGGTCATCGTATAGCCATGATAGCAATGTTGTGAGATGACTTAGCATTTTCTTTAGGGACTAAGATCATTTTGAAAGGCAACTTTGATAGCGTCATCGAGGGACTATGATCTTGTATTTTTGATTTGTTTGTGCTAAGACATCCCACATGCATAACATGATCATTTTTGTAAGACAACATGTGGAATTACCCTAAGGGTGTAAGTATGAAAATGTGTTTTATTTACATGCTTGTTTATCTTGAATTAGGGTTATCTACTTGTTGGTTTTATCTTTCCATATAAACCCTAATTACTAACATTATATGAAAGCGATAAATTGTGGAAAGTAAAATTACTACGCTATTACATCACTTGGGGATGGGGGATATAAATTTACAAATGGGAATGACAAGTAAAGTAAACCCTAATTACTATTACAAGTCTTTGACAATTACATAATTTATAATGCAAAAATAATAAAATATGCAAGAAGATGTAAAGTGAGAGAAATTGTTTTTTAGGATTTTTTATAGCAAAAAGTTTTGTAATTAATTTCATTGAAGAAAAACCTAAGTATAAGTTAATTGTTTAGAATTTTTTTTTGAGGTTTCATTTGAACAAAAAGGTTTTATAAAGTTAGGTCATTTCCAAGTAAGGCAATATGTCCAAAATAACCTAAATAATCTCCAAAAGTCAAGAAATTTGGTGCCCGAGCTGACACGGGCCGTGTCAGGGGACACGGGCACCCGTTTCAGGACCTTTCCATGACTTTTATGCATTTTTTTGGTTCCATCCAACCTGACACGTCCGTGTCACCTGACACGGGCGCCTGTGTCAGCCTCTGTCCACCTTTTTTCTGCTCGTGTATGCAATAGTAACATTGACAAGGGCCGTGTCGTTTGACACGGGCACTCATGTCAGCCTCTGTCCCTGCACATTATCATGTTTTTTTCAACCCAACTAAGCTGACACGGGTTGTGTCGTGTGACACGAGCACCCGTGTCAGCCTCTGATTTGGCTTTTTGTTAGTTTTTTCTCTTTGATCTGTCTTGTTATATCTTTTGAGCGCTAAAGCAAATGATGTATGAACAATGATATCACAGTTTGAGAAAGTTTACCTCTCGAAGTGGAAGCTTTAGAACACGTACGGCTGTTTCCGAGTGTAAAGTGGTGATTGATCGAGCTCCTTTGAACCTTCTTGAAGTACCTCCAACCTTCCTTTTGTACTGAAAATGGTTGAACCGCTCCAACCAAGTCAAGTTGCAATGTATGTTTTTGAATTTGGAAGATGGTGATAGTGATGTTACATAAGTTATTCTTATGTTTGAACAAATTCTATATGGTGTATGAGAAGTGTTTGGATGGTTTGTTTGGAGAAAACTTGCAAGGTATGAGATTCAAAGATTTGAACTCCAAAGCTCAAAAATGGAGGTTTTATGGAAAAATATGGTTTTTTGACAACAAAAATGATTTTGAGTGTTAGTTTCTCCTTCTATTTTTTTTGGCCCCTCTATCTTTTTTTTCTAACTTCTTTATCTTGCGATTGGCCTCTCTATTTATAGAGAAGGTTTGAGACTTGAACAAACTCAGATTTTGGATCACATGTTATGGCTAGGTTAGATTGTACATGAAGCAAGCTTGAAGAACATGTTTCCAATGCTTGTACCAAGATATCTAAAGTGGTTGATCACTTTAAACATGTTTTGTTTTGACTTGTAGAAGTTGAGTGTGAGTATAACAACAAGTTAGAGGCTCAAGAAATTGACTTTATGATTAAAGTGAACTTTGCAAGAATGGCAATAGTGCCTTTGTGCCAAAAATGGAAAGATCACTTGGACAATGCTTAAACCAAATGGAACATAGCTTAAAAGTTTGTGTAAGAATTAAATTATGGTAATATTTGCAAGTCATAAGGCCTGCAAAGTAAGATTATGTAGCACATTATGCCAATTGGATTATGTGTTTTTCAACAAAAATGGCTTGTAATTCAAGAATGAATGCCCAACTTCAGGCCCTTGAATCTCCTAGCTCAAATATGATAAATTCAAGCTCTTGAATGTTTTGGAAAGCTTGAAACACCATATATAACTTTCATGTTGGACATCTTGACAAAATCATCTTGTAACTATGTCAAAAAATGCCAAGAAGTTGGGATAAAATCATGACCAAAACTGCTGAAAATTTCTCTAAGTGTTTATTCAAAAATGCCATGACTTGATGAATTTATAACTTAAAATCCAAGCATTTATAGGAGAAGATGTGTAAAGAAATGTTTTATATCTCATGGAGATCTACAACTTTAATGTTGAAAGTTTCTTTTGAATCATCTTGCATCATGGTTAAAAATTGGCTCAAAGTTGAGAAAAAATAAGAAACTTTCTATACTTAGAAAAATTTCTAAGTTATGAAATTTCAACTTTTCAAAAAAAAATCTTAAATCCTTGATTTCTTGATGAACATGTTTCACATATTGACATGTTTTGATGAGTTGTGATTTTTGGCACTTGAACTTGACCAAAAAGTCAAAGTTTGACTTTTCAGTATACAGTTGACTTTTGATCAGTTGACTGAAAAATTCATCTGTCAATCCAATGTATTTGTAATGTTTTGAACCATGTAATTTAGGTAAAGATGATGCAATTGAACTCTTGAAATCATGATTCAAACCAATTGATCATTTGCTAGGTCAAAATCAGAAATTGCCCTTTCTCAGTCAAAACCCTAATTTTGACCATTTTGCCCTTTTGATGATTTGATCAAATTTCTTGAGGAATTTTGGTCCAAAATTGATCAAATGATACATATGAGTCTGAGATGTTGATGTGGATAAAAAATTATGAAGTTTGACTGTAAATTGGCCATGGTTGACTTTTTCTCTAATACAGTTGATTTTTAGGTCAATTGTTCAATTGACTGATCAAAAGTGTGATTCAAAGCTTGAAACTTGACATGAGTAATATTAGGGGTCCATAATGATCCTTGAAAGTCATATGCAACATTGATAGTCCAAAAATCCTTGTGCAAACTCAAACCCTAATTTTGGTCATCATTGCATGAGGAGATGTCTTGAGCTGGTCAAACCCTAATGCAGTCTTGAGTCAAAAAGATCTTGTGAGGAAATTCTTGATAAGTGAGATGGAAAATTTTGGGGTACAACAACTGCCCCTGTTCAATCTTCTTAAACCTGAAGAGTTAGACTGGCGAGTTTTACCATTCGTGACTCAAAGGTGGAAAATGATTGGACACTAGAGTGCCCTGAAATTTGCACTTGGCGATGCGATGATACAAGGAATGGGCTTATAGATTACATTTTGAGAGATGATAGAAAGGTGTAGGAGATGGGCTTGCAGATGCCATCCAAGAGTGATTGTTGAATTGTAATTTGTAAGCTGAAAGAATGAGTATCAGAATAGCGTACGTGTCTGGGGCGTATCTGTATTGTATCTAGAAGAGGCTTTGATTAAGTATTAGAATGACATCCGTATCTGGAGCAAATCTGTACTGCGTCTGAAGTTTGAATCTAAATGAGTATCAGGATGGCATCCGTATTTGGAGCGTATCTGAACTGTATCTAAAAGTTGAATCTGAATGAGTATCAGAATGGCATCCGTGTTTGGAGCATATCTGAACTGTATCTGGAAGAGGCTTTGATTAAGTATTAGAATGGAATCTGTGTCTGAAGCGTATATGTACTGCATCTGAAGTTTGAATCTGAATGAGTATCAGGATGGCATCCGTATTTAGAGCGTATCTGAACTGTGTCTGAAAGCTGAATCTGAATGAGTATCAGAATGGCATCCGGGTCTGGAGCATATCTGAACTGTATATGAAAGTTGAATCTGAATGAGTATTAGAATGGCATCCGTGTTTATAGCGTATCTGAAATGTATCTGAATTTGAAATCTGAATGAGTATCAGAATGGCATCCGTGTATGGAGCGTATCTGTACTGTATCTGTAACTGAATCTGAATGAGTATCAGGATGGCATCCGTATCTGGAGTGTATCTGAATTTGAAATCTGAATGAGTATCAAAATGGCATCCTTGTATGGAGCGTATATGTACTATATCTGTAATCTGAATCTGAATAAGTATCAGGATGGCATCCGTATCTGGAGTATATATGAACTGTATCAAAAGTTGAAATCTGAATAAGTATCAGGATGGCATCCGTGTCTGGAGCGTATCTGAACTGTATCAAAAGTTGAAATCTGAATGAGTATCAGGATGGCATCCGTGTCTGGAGCGTATCTGAACTGTATCTGAATTTGAAATCTGAATGAGTATCAGAATGGCATCCGTGTATGGAGCGTATATGTACTGTATCTGTAATCTGAATCTGAATGTGTATCAGGATTGCATCCGTATCTGGAGCATATCTGAACTATATCTGAATTTGGAATCTGAATGAGTATCAGAATGGCATCCGTGTATGGAGCATATGTGTACTGTATCTGTAATCTGAATCTGAATGAGTATCAGGATGGCATCCGTATCTTGAGCGTATCTGAACTGTATCAAAAGTTGAAATCTGAATGAGTATCAGGATGGCATCCACGTCTGGAGCGTATCTGAATTGTATCAAAAGTTGAAATCTGAATGAGTATCAGGATGACATCCGTGTCTGGAGCGTATCTGAACTGTATCAGGTTTTGGATATTGTTAATGGTAGCTGTTAATCTTATCCTGAAAAGGGTAAAATGTTAGCTAAAATGCAAAGTCATGTTGCATTAAATGTATGATGTGATGCATTTGCTTTATCAATGTTTATGATATAAGGATGCAATGTATGCGCGCGTGAGTTAATTTGCTGTACGGCTGTTAGATTTGAGGAAAATAAATCCCTGACTGCTATTGAGGACATGTAAGTCTTCATGCTTTAAAGCCGAAGTGTTGATGAATTTCCGCTTTGAGAAATAAACTCTGTTGTAGGGGAAATGCCATGTGTTGCTTATAAAATCCTATTGGGAAATCCTGAGAAATTTGACGACTTCTACCGGGGATCAATAGTTTGAAGCTTTGTTCCGCCGGGGATTTAAATGATGTACTGAAGGGGATTACTTATGGAGTAGTCTAGAGATATTTCCATATCTTTTCAACCTATCTGTAATTGCCTCTTTTTTATTTTGTTTATTTGTAATCAGTAATTATGTTCAAATGCATATGTTCAAAAATGAACCATTGGACGTTTTCGTAAACAAAACATACGCGTAAAGAAAAGGCAAATAGTTTTTGCACTTTCAAAGGGACATATTTGTATTGACTTTGAGTAAGTGTTTTTGTACAAGCGGACAAACATTCTAGTAGGAGAACGCTGTCATAAAAAAAGAAAAATTTTGATACAAAGAAAATATAGCTATGTGTAAAAAATCCCGTGGGGTTCCCATTCTGCTATAGCCTTCGTATCTCTGAGCATCTTGTCTATTTGTTGCCTCTCCCAAATATGATTGAATTGATCAAGACCTCTGAGTTTGTTAGTGAAAGCCAAAGTTTGTCTGCGGGGTGATCCAATGGGTCATAGTCATACGCTTTACATTCCCTAATTTTTTCCTGGACCACCCTTTCGGGTTTTCAGTCCACCGGGAAACCCTTTTTTGCCCAAGTCGCCTTTTTGGGTTTTCAACTTGCCGGGTGTACAGAGTTTTTTTGTTTTATCCCTAATTTTTTCCTGAACCTTTTTGGTTCACTGGGATGCCCTTGTTTTTCCTAGGTATGTCAACCTAGCGGGTCTCTTATGCGTAGTATCTTTTGACTATGTCCGTGTTTGTAGGATGTGGTAGGTCGTCACCATCCATGGTGGTCAAGATCATTGCCCCACCAGAGAAAATGTTTTTGATTACAAATGGTCCTTCATAGGTAGGAGTCCACTTTCCCCTAGGATCACCTTGTGGCAAGATGATGCGTTTGATCACTAGATCTCCAACTTGATACACTTGGCGCCTGACTTTCTTGTTGAAGGCCTTGATCATCCGCTTTTGATACATTTGACCATGGCAAACAGCAGCAAGTCTCTTCTAATTGATCAAGTTCAGTTGATCAAGTCGAGTCTGGATCCAGTCGTCTTCATTCAGTCCTGCATCCTTCATAATCCTCAGAGAGGGGATCTGAACCTCGATAGGCAAGACAACCTCCATGCCGTAAACCAAAGAATAGGGTGTTGCCCCGGTTGATGTACGAGCTGTGGTACGATATCCGTGGAGAGCGAATGGTAACATCTCATGCCAGTCTTTGTATGTGACTGTCATTTTCTGTATGATCTTTTTAATGTTCTTATTTATAACTTCAACAACACCATTCATCTTTGGCCGATAGGGAGAAGAATTGTGACGTTGAACCTTAAATTGCTTGCACAATGCGGTGATCATAATGTTGTTGAGATTTGTACCATTGTCAATGATGATCCTTTCTAGGATACTGTACCGGAAAATAAGATTTTTCTTGATGAAACGGGAAACAACATTTTTGGTAACGGAGGCGAAGGAAGCTGATTCAACCCACTTTGTAAAATAGTCAATGGCCACTAGGATGAAGCGGTGTCCATTGGAGGCTGTCGACTTGATTTCCCCAATCATATCAATTCCCCACATAGAAAAGGGTCAAGGAGCTGTTAAGACATTCAGAGGAACCGGAGGTACATGCACTTTGTCAGCATAAATTTGACACTTATGGCAGGTTCGAGAGTGTTGATAACAATCTGCTTCCATGGTAGACCAGTAATAGCCTGCCCGTAGGATTTTCTTTGCCATCGTATGCCCACTGGAGTGGGTGCCAAAAGTGCCTTCGTGCAATTCGGCCATGATCCTTTCAGCTTCAATCTTATTTACACACTGAAGTAACACAGAGTCATAATTGCGTTTGTACAGGATGCCATTACTAAGGAAAAATTTAGCAGAGAATCTCCTTAAGAACTTTCTATCATTGATTGAAGCTCCTTCTGGATATTCTTGAGCCTCGAGATACCTCTTGACTTCGTGAAACCAAGGCTGGTCCACTACTTTTTCAATATTAATCTCGTGACAGTGTGCTGGTTCTTCCATTCGTTCAACGGTGATATGGGGAGCCTCATCATCCCAATTAAGTTTAAACATAGATGACATTGTGGCTAGAGCGTCTGCTAGCTGATTTTCTTCTCGCGGGAAACACTCGAAGGTAATCTTCTCAAAATGTGGTAGCAATGTCAAAACATGTTCTTTGTAAGGGATAAGGTTTAGGTGTTTGGTGTCCCATTCCCCTTTGATCTAGATGATAACCAAAGCTGAGTCTCCAAATACATCCAAGGATTTGATCCCCAAGTCTATGGCAGCTTTGAGACCGAAGATGCGCGCTTCATATTCCGCCATGTTGTTTGTACAATTGAAGCAAAGTCTGGCAGTAAAGGGAGTATGACACCCTTCTGGAGATATGAGTACAACACCAATACCATTACCGAGTGCATTGGAGGCTCCATCAAAGAACAGGGTCCATCGGGATCCTTGTTCAGGTCCGTCATATGGCCTGAATTCTTCACATTTGTCTAATGTCATGATTTCTTCATCCGGAAATTCGAGCTTCATGGACTGGTAGTCTTCTATAGCTTGGTGAGCGAGGTGATCAGCTAGTATACTGCCCTTTATAGCTTTCTGGGTAGTATACTGTATGTCATATTCTGTTAGGATCATCTGCCATCTCGCTATTCTCCCAGAAAGAGCAGGCTTCTCGAAGATGTATTTTATTGGATCCATCTTAGATATCAACAAGGTAGTATGAGTCAGCATATACTGTCTTAGTCGGCGAGCAGCCCATGCCAGAGCGCATCAACTTTTCTCGAGCAGTGAATATTTGGTTTCACAATCGGTAAACTTTTTGCTCAGGTAGTTAATAGCGTGCTCTTTTCGGCCAGACTCGTCATGCTGCCCCAATACACACCCCCGTTGAGTTTTCTAAAACAGTCATATACATGATCAATGGTCTTCCCTCGACTGGTTGCATCAACACAGGAGGCTCTTGTAAGTATTCTTTGATTTTGTCAAAAGTAACTTGGCATTCATCATTCCATTTGACTACATGATCTTTCTTCAATAGTTTGAAGATTGGTTCACAAGTAGCTGTCAGGTGAGAGATGAATCTGGAAATATAGTTCAAACGTCCCAAGAATCCTCTGACTTCCTTCTCAGTATGAGGAGCAGGCATCTCTTGTATTGCTTTAACTTTGGCAGGATCGACCTCGATACCTTTGTTACTGACGATAAAGCCTAGGAGTTTACCAGACCGTACCCCAAATATGCATTTGTTTGGATTCAACCTCAGCTTGTACTTCTTCAATCTCTCAAACAGTTTTTGTAAGTGATCAAGATGCTCTTCTTCTGTTTGAGATATGGCTATCATATCGTCCATGTAGACTTCTATTTCGTGATGTATCATGTCGTGAAATAGAGCTACCATGGCACGCTGATAGGTTGCCCCAGTGTTATTCAGTCCGAATGGCATCACCTTGTAACAAAATGTGCCCCACTGTGTGACAAATGTTGTTTTCTCCATGTTCTCAGGTGCCATTTTGATTTGGTTGTAACCTGAGAATCCATCCATGAAGGAAAACACTTTGTGTTGTGCCGTATTGTCAACTAGGATATCAATGTGGGGGAGTGGAAAATCATCCTTAGGGCTTGCCCTATTCAAATCTCCGTAGTCCATACACATTCGCACTTTGCCGTCCTTTTTGGGAACGGGAACAACATTGGAAACCCATTGGGGGTAAGAGGTGACAAAAAAGAATCCAACGTTAAATTGTTTCATGACCTCTGCTTTAATCTTTTCTGACATATCAGGCCTCATGCGGTGAACTTTTTGTTCTATTGGCGGACAATCCTCTCTTGTAGGCAGACGATGTACCACAATATCTTCATCAAGTCCTGGCATGTCTTCATACGACCAGGAAAAGACTTTGACATAATCATGCAACAACTGAATCATATGCTTCTTGACACTGGGTTCCAGATTGGCATCCACTTTGACCTCTTTTTTGTCTTCTTCGGTACCTAGGTCGATTGTATCCATGGATTCTTCGTGAGGATGAATGGTTCTCTCTTCTTGTTGTAGCAAGCTGGAAAGTTCCCCTGGTACTTCACAATCTTCCTCACCTTCGTCTTCGGCTTGGTAGATTAGAT
The DNA here is from genome assembly GCA_948472305.1 of Vicia faba. Classification (NCBI taxonomy): domain Eukaryota; kingdom Viridiplantae; phylum Streptophyta; class Magnoliopsida; order Fabales; family Fabaceae; genus Vicia; species Vicia faba. The sequence continues at coordinate 46,626,103 of OX451738.1, read as the reverse complement.
TCTCAGAGTCACAAAAGGCCATAGCAGTATCATTACCCATGGGGTCCAGAATGGATGTATACCTGCATTGTGAGTGTGGGTGTGTGTAAGGGTATAACTATCTTTAAAAGAAAGTAAAATGTAAAATAAAAAACAATGAGCACAAAAGTTTGTATGCGAAAACGTCCATGATTCATTGATGTCATATGAAAAATGAGATAATAACCCTTACAAATGGACCATTGTGCCTCGGGTAAGACACAAGGTTTTAAGAGTGCGAATTGTTTTGAATATTACAAATCCAACAAAATGTAAAGACAAATTACTGAGGGATGAAAGTGATTGGGACAAAGCCTCTAGCCTCCCAATTGCTGAGCCCTCCATTGACAGTCGGGAAGATCCATTCCTCTAGGTTGCAACCATCTTCACCATCTTCTACCGTGTTGACCTCACGGTTGCTAATCTTCAAGGGTGGCCCTCCAACATGGGCACAGCGTACAGCCTTTTGAGCATTTGAAGTGAAACCTAGGCCAAACTTGTCAGAATTATATGGGATATCTGGGAGTTATTCCCAGATAGTGCACCCTCCTTCTTCTACCACTGCTTTGGCATCCTTTAGTGACGACATCTGGAGTGGAGGCCTGGTAATCTTGGGGACAGCCTTAGTCACTGCCACCTCTTGAGGGACCTCTTCAAAGTGTTAAAATGGCGTTTCAGTGAATTCACCATCTAATTATACATATCTGAAGGAATTGAGATGGCTGATCATGTATTCTTCCTCTCCATGTACGGTGATAATCTTTCCTTGAACTGGATACTTCAACATTTGGTGCAACGTAGAAGTAACAGCGCCAGCATTGTGGATCCATGGTCGGCCTAGCAGGCAGGAGTATGAAGGGCGGATGTCCATCACATAAAAAGTTGAATGGAAAGTTTGGGTTCCAACTTTTATGGGAATGTCTACCTCCCCATGTACCATCCTCTTCGAACCGTCAAAAGCCTTTACCACTATGTTGCTTGGCTTTAAAGTCAACCCCTCACAGTCAAGTTTGTCAAGAGCTTTTTTGGGTAATACATTCAAAGATGAGCCAGTGTCCACCAAAACATGCGCCAGAGTGGTACCCATACATTCCACTGAGACATGCAACGCCTCATTATGCTTTCTTCCCCTCGGCGTCAGATCAACATCTGAAAAACCTAAACCATTGTCCGCAATTAGGCTGGCCACATAGTCTTGAAATTGATCAGCAGATGTCTCTTGAGGTACATGGGCGGTTTTTAAGAACTTCACCAAGGCTTTTGCATGTGCCTCAGAACATAGTAGTAATGCCAGCATGGAGATCTTATAGGGAGTTTACCCCAGTTGTTCAATTACATCGTAGTCGCTTCTATTTATAAGTTTTAAGATCTCCTCCATTTCCTTCTCGGAGGTCTCAGGGATAGTCAATGACTGAGCCTTCGTCCAGACAGGCTCAACCATAACACCTTTTCCTCTAGCCTCGGTTAACTCGGCAGCAAGAGTGTCAGTTAGAATGGTTACAGGGGTTGTAACGGTTTTGTCAATTGGAGTACTTGCAGAGATGATTATGGGTGTAGGAGTAACCTTTGGAGCAGCCACATGGATAATTATGGGTCCAGAAACTGCTTTTGGGGGACCAATTTCTGGAGAAAAGATCCTACCACTTCGGGTAATTTTGCTAGTTCCAGAAATATTACTGATGTCAGGGTCTTCTTTCTCAGAATTTATCTCTTCGGAGGCCGGCCAGTCTTGCTTGATGCCATGGTAGTAAATGTCCCCTCCGTAATTCCACGACATGGTTTTGTCTGATTCATACGGAACTGGCCTAGGCATTGTGATTATTAAAGGAGTTGCTTTCAGAACTGATGTAATTCTAATGGGTCTTTTGGTGGAGACCCTGGAAGAATTGGCGGAAATGGTAATGATTGAAACATCTTCAACAGAAATAGGTGTAACAGGAGTCTTTTCAAACAAAATCTCTTTGTTATCCATCAGGCACTGAACACCTACTTTCAACAAAAGACATCTAGTCGGTGAGGATAAACAGAAACGACAATCTTCATCACAGCCTGGGAACACGCCGACATTCAACAAGTTTATCTTAATAGCCAAAAGTGGGGTCATGAGTTCGTCAACTGAGGTAACAAACAAATCTTCTTCAATGATATTGGTATTGTGACCATGTTTGGGCATAGGAGCATAAATGACATTTGGCTTTTCAGGCGCATCAAACTGAATTTCTTTTACTTCAATGAGGTCTTGTATTTTGTTCTTCAAGGCCCAACAGTTATTACTTTCGTGACCAGGACTTCCAGAGTGATATGCGCAACTGGTATTGGGATGATAATAAGGGGATGTTGTATTGGGGTTTTTCAGAGCTTCTTTCAAGGTTACCAAATTGGATCTCAGAAGATGCGGTAGTACTTGAGACAATGTCATGTTAATTCTGGTGAATTGCCTGACTTGCCTTTCCACCCTTGGTTGATTACTTCTTTGTTGATCAGTCGTAGGCTTAGGAATCATAACGGCCCCCACCATTGGTCGATGTTCGGCCCTATCTTAGTTTCTCTACGGATATACGACAGTCACCTCTTTCTTTCCGATAAAGGGCTTCCTTACAGCTGTAGAAGAAGATGTATCTTTCTGAATATTTCCACTTTTTATGCCGACTTATACCCTCTATCCAATCAATATTAGTTCAGTAAAGCCAGCGGATGAACTTCCGATTAAATGATTGAAGAAGGGACCAGATAAGGTGCCTAAGAACATGTCTACCAATTCTCTCTCAGACAGAGGGGGTTGAACTCTTCCAGCCAAATCTCTCCATTTTTGTGCATAGTCCTTGAAACCTTCATTAGAAGCCATGGCCATACTCTGGAGTTGAGTACGGGTAGGCGCCAAATCAGCATTGTATTGATATTGCTTGTAGAAAGTTGCGGAAAGATCTTCCCAATTGTGAACATTAGCCCTTTCTAGTTGGTAGAACCAGTCAAGTTGAGTACCAGATCGACTGTCTTGGAAGAAGTGTACCCACAAGTCTTTATCAGCGGTATGGGGTTGGATTTTCCTCACATATGACAGGAGATGCATTTTAGGGCATGACACTCCGTCATATTTGGAAAATGTAGGCACTTTGAATTTCGGAGGAATCACAATCCCTGACACTAGTCCCAATTCCTCAAAGTCCAGGCCTGGCACCTTTTGGATTTCCATCGCGCTCAACCTCTATTCGAGATGTCCATACTTGTCATCAACTGGAGGGTATTGTTCCTCAGAGTAATCTTCCTCTTCCTCTTCTTCTTCCGATTCTGACGGGACAACTATTTCCTTGCCTTTCCCCTCTCCTTCACCAGATGTTGTTGCAAAGTCCAAAGTCCTTCTTGTTTGCCCATGAAATCTTCTTCCCATGTTTAAGACTCCGGTTACCTTCTTTGTTTTCTTTTTCCTTTCTTCAGCCAGCAGAGTCTTCAACTCTTCTTGCCCCTTGGCTAAGGTCATGAGCAATTGTTGAAACTGCGTATTCTGAGCTTGGAGATCTTTCACTGTTTGCTCGAGATCCATCTTGCTGAAATAAACAGTAGAGAGATGAGGAGACTTGTTGCAAAAGACCTGTTTATGTTATGATGAATGATATATACATATTCAATGTTTTCAAGGATTTCAAAGATCCAAATTTGTTTTAGACAAAAAAGGAAACACACGTTATATTAATAAGATAAAGTTTGAGTACATAAATGCCCCTTGGGAAAAATAATACAAAACTCTAAGATAGAAAAGTAGTGCACATTCTCTTTGGTGCAATGTAGGCATTCAGAGTCTGCTCCTCGTGAAGTAGCCTAGTGAGTTCCAAAACCATCTTCTCGCTTGCATATAATTGGGCCTAGAAAGTATCTCGTTCTCCTTTGAGTTGTATCCAATCCCTTTGGAGGTCTTCAAGAGATGTGGGCATGTCAGGATGTAGGATAGTGTATGGAACATCTCCTTCCTTAACAGGCTCAATGATTACCAGGAGAATGGAGGGGTAAGGCATCTTAAGACTCTGAGCGCGAGTTCGTACCCATTTGAGGTAAAGCTCAAGAGGGATGGAATTCTTGTGCCCCAAAGTCTTGCTATCCACCTTGTTCAACATCCTCCAAGCTCGGATAAATCTTTGGCGAAGACCTTGATTGTCGTTGTCGTAGTCAAATACCAAACCTTGAATCAGCATCTCGTGCGGGCCATCCCTTTGAGCATAACCAAACTATCTTAAGGATAAACAAGGGTTGTAGGTGATTCCTCCCCTAGTTCCAAGTAAAGGGACATTGGGAAATTCTCCATAACGGTCAACAATGATAACATTCTCTTTGGATCGGGAGCACCAATGAGTGTCTGAATGCTTGAGCGTCATCAACCTTTGTGACCACCTTGAACCTTACTCATTCTTTAATACTAATTAGGGAAGATGAGAAATAAACCATCTTGCCAAGAGAGGATTGCAACACATAAGGACACCTCTTTTCCTCATTGTGCGAGTGTGAAAAGAATGTAGGATGTTTCCTAGCAATGTAGGCACCGGGTTGCGGGATATGAAGATTTTGACGGCGTTGATATCTATGAGTTGGTCAGTATTTGGAAACAAAACCATCCCATAAATGAGGAGAGCCACAATTTCCTCAAAGGCTTGAAAGTCTAAGGAATTCCAACAACTTTGGGCTTTCTCAAACATAAACTTTTCTAGGAAGCCTTTGACACCACTCCTTGTTTCCCAATGAGTTGTGATATCAGATGAGTGCAAGTGTAGAGCTTAAGCAATCTCTTATGGCTTTGGATCTCTTTCCATACTGTTTAAAGGTAGTTGATTGAGAATGGGAATCCTCAAGAGTTGGGAGAATTCTTCCAAAGTAGGCACAAGTTGATAGTCATGAAATGTGAAGCAATGGTGCAAAGGATCAAAGAACTGAAAGAGCACCTTCATCATGTCCTCATCTGTGTTAGAAGTGACCAAGTTGAGTAGACGACCATGTCTCTCGGTGAATGGAGAGTTTTCAGGAATCCTTGAAGCTAGTTCCTTTAGTTGTGGAGGTGTCCTCACAAGGTTGATTTAAATAGTTTTCATGTGAAGTGAATCCATATCCTACAAAACAACAACAAAGATGAATTCCAAAATCCTTGAAATGGTTAGCGGATGTATATGATGTTCATGATGTCCATGATGTTATGTACAAGTATGCATATACAAGCAAAGCAAACAAATCCTTAGTTTAGGCTTGCATGGAGTTTTATCCCTCTTGAAGTTTAGTTGGCTCAAACCTGTCCTAGTAATAGTAACCGGGTTCTAAGGAGCTCAACATCACCGGTTTGTTTCCTTGGTCATTGTTTCAGCTCAAGCCTCTTTAATGGAGACCGAAATATCCCAAGAAAGCAAACCTCAATGAGTGTAGTATCTAGTATCTACCAACTTCGGACTGTACCAAAGCCGGTAATCTCACTACATCCTAAAGGCCAAGTTGGTCAAGTAAAGGTTCTAGAAGTTCATTAGCGCTTCATGACATCACTCAGCGGCCCTGTATTCTCTTTGATTAACTCAAAGGCTTCCGGTACCCACAAATATGTTACACTAACATAGCTATTGCTTAGACCATGTCGGTATACCCCGCACAGTTTCCACAATATATTGCTACTTTCCTATAATGTATCCCAAATCCGGGTAGAGGATTCAAACCCAAATAAAGAACCATAATGTAAAGCATACAAGTCAAACAATGTAAGCAAATAAATGTGATCTATCCCTAAGGTAACCCCACTTTTAAAATTTTCCCCAGTAGAGTTGCCAGTTATGTGCTACGGTGGGAGAACTGACTTGGTTGTTTTGCATTTTATCGCAAATGTTGCGGTTAGCAAGAGTCGCCACCGACTTTTCTTTTATCCAAAAAGGAAAGGTGAAAAAGCACAGGAAATACCTTTGAGATTGTTTCTTGAGTTCGTGGGGTAGATTATGAAAACGGAAGGTATTAGCACCCTTTTCATCCATGGTGTTCCATGGGCTCTTAGTTACTTGCTAGATCACTTGATTTTGTTTGAAATTGTGCTTTGTGTGGTTTTTGAAAGTATTTTGTAAAAGAGGCCATTGTTTAGGCAATCTTTGTAATAATTCTCTATCGTAAGAATGTATACAAAGATGTTGATCTTTTTGAAATTTTTTTCAATGTTTGCAAGATGTTTGGAAATGTGTAGGTGTTTATTTTGAAAATAGCAAGGATATTTGTCTTGAAAATGGAGCAAGTAACTAGAAGCAATCTACCTACTTAAATGTCTTTCTTGTTCATTTTCTTTTCCTTTGATATTGTTGTCTTACCATTGATTTGGTAAGCAACCCTATCTTTGGATGTAAATGGGACGGGCGTGGGTCATCGTATAGCCATGATAGCAATGTTGTGAGATGACTTAGCATTTTTATTTAGGGACTAAGATCATTTTGAAAGGCAACTTTGATAGCTTCATCGAGGGACTATGATCTTGTATTTTTTATTTGTTTGTGCTAAGACATCCGACATGCATAACATGACCATTTTGGTAAGGCAACAAGTGGAATTGCCCTAAGGGTGTAAGTGTGTAAATGTGTTTTATTTACATGCTTGTTTATCTTGAATTAGGGTTATCTACTTGTTGGTTTTATCTTTCCATACAAACCCTAATTACTATCATTATATGAAAGCGATAAATTACGGAAAGTAAAATTACTACGCTATTACATCACTTGGGGATGAGGATATAAATTTACAAATGGGGATGAAAAGTAAAATAAACCCTAATTATTATTACAAGGCTTTGACAATTACAAAATTTGTAATGCAAAAATAATAAAATATGCAAGAAGATGTAAAGTGAGAGAAATTGTTTTTTAGGATTTTTTATAGCAAAAGGTTTTGTAATTAATTTCATTGAAGAAAAACCTAAGTCTAAGTTAATTATTTAGAAAATTGTTTTTTGAGGTTTCATTTGAACAAAAAGGTTTTATAAAGTTAAGTCATTTCCAAGTAATGCAATATGTCCAAAATAACCTAAAAAATCTCCAAAAATCAAGAAATTTGGTGCCCGAGCTGACACGGGCCGTGTCAGGGGACACGGGCACCCGTGTCAGGACCTGTCCATGACTTTTATGCATTTTTTGGTTCCAGCCAACTTGACACGGCCGTGTCACTTGACACGGCCGTGTCACTTGACACGGGCGCCAGTGTCAGCCCCTGTCCAACTTTTTTCTGCTCGTGTATGCATCAGTAGCATTGACACGGGTCGTGTCGTTTGACACGGGCACCCGTGTCAGCCTCTGTCCCTGCACATTATCATGTTTTTTCAACCCAACTAAGCTGACATGGGTCGTGTCATGTGACACGGGCACCCGTGTCAGCCTCTGATCTGGCTTTTTGTTAGTTTTTTCTCTTTGATCTGTCTTGTTATATCTTTTGAGCGCAAACGCAAATGATGTATGAACAATGATATCACCATTTGAGAAAGTTTACCTCTCGAAGTGGAAGCTTTAGAACACGTACGGATGTTTCCGAGTGTAAAGTGGTGATTTATCGAGCTCCTTTGAACCTTCTTGAAGTACCTCCAACCTTCCTTTTGTACTGAAATGGTTGAACCACTCCAACCAAGTCAAGTTGCAATGTATGTTTTTGAATTTGGAAGATGGTGATAGTGATGTTACAGAAGTTATTCTTATGTTTGAACAAATTCTATATGGTTTATGAGAAGTGTTTGGATGGTTTGTTTCGAGAAAACTTGCAAGGTATGAGATTCAAAGATTTGAACTTTAAAGCTCAAAAATGGAGGTTTTATGGAAAAATCCGGTTTTTTTACAGTAAAAATGATTTTGAGTGTTAGTTTCTCCTTCTATTTTTTTTGGCCCCTCTCTCTATTTTTTCTAACATCTTTCTCTTATTATTGGCCTCTCTATTTATAGGGAAGGTTTGAGACTTGAACAAACTCAAATTTTGGATCACATGTTATGGCTAGGTTAGATTGTACATGAAGCAAGCTTGAAAAACATGTTTCCAGTGCTTGTACCAAGCTATCTAAAGTGTTTGATCACTTTAAAAATGTTTTGTTATGACTTTTAGAAGTTGAGTGTGATTATAACAACAAGTTATAGGCTCAAGAAATTGACTTTATGATTAAAGTGAACTTTGCAAGAATGGCAATGGTGCCTTTGTGCCAAAAATGGAAAGATCACTTGGACAATGCATAAACCAAATGGACCATAGCACAAAAGTTTGTGTAAGAATTAAATTATGGTAATATTTACAAGTAATAAGGCCTGCAAAGTAATATTATGCAGCACATCATGCCAATTGGATTATGTGTTCTTCAATAAAAATGGCTTGTAATTCAAGAATGAATGCCCAACTTCAGGCCCTTGAATCTCCTAGCTCAAATATGATAAATTCAAGCTCTTGAATGTTTTAGAAAGCCTGGAACACCATTTATAACTTTCATGTTGGCCATTTTGACAAAATCATCTTGTAACTATGTGAAAAAATGCCAAGAAGTTGGGATAAAATCCTGACCAAAACTGTTGAAAATTTCTCTAAGTGTTTATTCAAAAATGCCATGACTTGATGAATTTATAACTTAAAATCCAAGCATTTATAGGAGAAGTTGTGTAAATAAATGTTTTAGATCTCATGGAGATCTAAAACTTTAATGTTGAAAGTTTCTTTTGAATCATCTTGCATCATGGTTAAAAATTGGCTCAAAGTTGAGAAAAAATAAGAAACTTTCTATACTTAGAAAAATTTCTAAGTTAGGAAATTTCAACTTTTCAAAACAAAATCTTAAATCCTTGATTTATTGATTTCTTGATGAACAAGTTTCACATATTGACATGTTTTGATGAATTGTGAATTTTGGCACTTGAACTTGACCAAAAAGTCAAAGTTTGACTTTTCAGTATACAGTTGACTTTTGATCAGTTGACTGAAAAATTCATCTGTCAATCCAATGGATTTGTAATGTTTTTAACCATGTAATTTAGGTCAAGATGATGCAATTGAAATATTGAAATCATGCTTCAAACCAATTGATCATTTTCTAGGTCAAAATTAGAAATTGCCCTTTCTCAGTCAAAACCCTAATTTTGACCATTTTGCCCTTTTGATGATTTGATCAAATTTCTTGAGGAATTGTGGTCCAAAATTGATCAAATGATACATATGAGTCTAAGATGTTGATGTGGATAAAAAATTATGAAGTTTGACTGTACTTTTTCCCTAATACAGCTGATTTTTAGGTCAATTGTTCAATTGGCTAATCAAAAGTGTGATTCAAAGCTTGAAACTTGACATGAGTAATCTTAGGGGTCCATAATGATCCTTGAAAGTCATATGAAACATTGATAGTCAAAAAATCCTTGTGCAAACTCAAACCCTAATTTTGGTCATCAGTGCATGAGGAGATGTCTTAAGCTGGTCAAACCCTAATGCAGTCTTGAGTCAAAGAGATCTTGTGAGGAAATTCTTGATAAGTGAGACAGCAAATTTTGGGGGTACAACACCATGGTTTTTGGATTCAATTTAACCAAGTGGAATTAAATTCTTAAACATTTATTTTTTTTATAAATTTGATTGGAGTATAAGGCGCGTATTTTTGTTTGATCATTTTTGTGATTGCTTGAAGTGCAAGTTACCCAAACCGAGGTGTTTTATTCAAAGCATTCAATTGATATTTTCAAAGTTCGATTAGAATTTGAGATTGGTACAATAAATTTCATCACACCAAATTTATTCAAAGGCATTGTGTTCATTACATTACAAGTAAGGTGAATTTACAAATTTTGTCTTGTTTACAAATGAAATAAATTTTAAGATTTGTTTTATTTACAAAGGGGAGAAATTTTGTTTTTCAAAGTCTTCATTGCTTCATCTTTAAGAAACCCATCCAATCTTCGCTTGCCGCCCACGCCTCATGTTCATGAAAGAAAGAAGAAGGTAAATTTAGCAAGCATTTTAAATAAAAAAAAGATATGTAAAAAAGGGGAAAATTCATCATTAGGGTTTGTATTTAGGAATCAGATTTTAGGGTTTTGTTTTTATCATAATCCCTCTTGTACTATTTTGCAAATCACAAGGTTAGACCTTGGTTCACAAAAAAACAAGAAAATATGCAAGCCAAGACTTTCCAAAACCTGCAACAACATAGCAAACAGAAACAAACAGCAGTGCATGCTACATAGCAAGCTAAAAACAAACAGCAGGCAGCAGAATAACAACACTGCAGGCAGCAAACAACAACACTGCAAGCTTCCAAAACAAAGCCTGTGCAAAATCTAAAGGCAACAAAGTACCAGAGTTCAGAAAAAGAAGGTTTTGTGTTCTAGGGCCTCAAACAATTACAGTTTTATCATAGGCCAAAATTCTATTGCAAATCTCAAAAGAATTGGTTCACAATAGTGAAAACAGAATTTCAAGTCCAACACAAGTTCAAGCCCAACATATTTCAGCCCAACATGATTTAAACAATTAAAAGCTTCATACAATTTCCTGTTTAATCAATGGCATAGGAATTTGCCATTTACAAATCACATATACAAGATTGGTTTGCAAACAGGACAAGCTATAATTTCAAAAGAATCAGTGTTTTGCAAATCACCAAGTGGGTTCAAAAAGATAAAGAGGAAATTAGAAAATATCAAATCAGCAAGCAAAAAGTACCAAGTACAGAAAAAGGGACCATCAAATCCAATTCAAGGCCACCAAAATCAGTAGAAAGATATCACATAGAATTTCAAAAGGCCAACAACAAGTAAAAGTACAAGGTCGGTACAAAGAGCCAAAAGTCAAAAGCCATCACAATATAAAGCCGACAATAACACAGAAGCAAAGAGGAGGATTTTTCACCAAAAAATTATAAAAACAGAAACACATATTGCAGCAAGCAAACAAACCCTCCTCATTCTTTTTCTGGCCAAAAGCAAATATACAAACACAAAAATAGAATCACATGCAAATGGCCAAACCCTAAATATTTCTCTTCATCATTTTCTCAAATACCAAACCCTTCAGAATCATAGAAAAAGAGAAGAATATTAGAAAGATCTCACCGAGATGAACTCAGAAGGAACATTTTCATCAACGAGCCTCGCCACCTTGATTGGATTCCATCATATGAGCACTTAGGGTTTCGTTCCTTTCCATTAAGATCTACGTAAAACCAATCACCGCCTATAAAAATGAACCACAAATTTAGATAGAGGAGAGCAAGGCGAAGCTAATAACACAAAAAAATCAACGATTGGAGAAATCTCCGCCGTGAAGACCGCCATTCACTGTCGTCCACCGTCGCCTAGGGAAATTTCCGGCAAACCACACCACCAGAGAAGGAGTCAGCGTAAGAGAGAGAAATTTTTTTGTCAAATGAGACTTTGTCTCAATTTTGTTGTTGTTGTTTTGTTCTAAAAACAAATCACCAGGCCTAAACTGACCCAACCCAGTACCTTTGCTCATGCATACCCCTCCCTTATTCTATTCGCTACCAAACCAGGCCCAATTACTCTTTCAAGGTTTTTTTTTCTGTTTACAAAATTACATTGGGCCTAACATTCCAAACAAAAAACAGTTCTACTATAAAACCCCCTAATCTGATTTTTACACCCTAAACTTCATTTTTATACTTTTGTTTTATTTTATTATTTATTATTACTATTATTGATACTAATTTTATTACCATTTTTATTAAGAAAAAGAAAAAAAAACAATATTAATTTATTATGTAGCTAGCAATATATATTTATTTTCATTACTTTCTAAACTAAAGATAATAAATATTTTCTTAAATAAATTTATTTTTTTAGACTTAGGATTATAATTAATTGATTTAGACCTTATGACTTTTATTTACTAGTTTAATTAAATTCATAAAAACACTAAAAAATATTTTCTTTTTAAAATTGAGTTAATTTATTCTTCTCGTGTTAAATCACTTTCTTTTTAGTTTTATTATATAAAATTAAAATCTTTTCTTAACAAAAACCAAATAATTCATTTCTTTCTTTTTTCATTCATTATCTTATACATTGTTTCTTTACATTCTTGTATATTATTTATTTTGATTCTTGTACATTGTACTCATATCATTACTTGTGCATTATACTCATTTACATTTTTTTAACGTTATTTATTCAAATTCAATATGGTTGTAATAATTATTTAGATTTAATTTCTTGCAATATTCTCCATTTGTAATTTGTATACCCCCTCCCTAATGATGCAATAGCGTAGTAATTTTAAATTCCGTAATTTATCGCTTTATATACAAATGCTAGTAATTAGGATTTTGTATGGAAATACTAAAACCAATCAATTAGAAAACCCTAATCAAAGACAAAACCAAGCATGAAAAAAAAATGAACTTGCACACAAGCACCCCTTAGTGTAAATCCACTTGGTTGCCTTACAAAAATGGCCATGTTATGCATGTAAGGTATCTTAGCAAAAATACAAGATCATAGCCCCTCGATGATACTATCCATGTTGCCTCTCAAATGATCTTAGTCCCTAAAGAAAAATTCTAAGATACCTTGAAACATTGCTAATCATGGTTATACGATGACCCACGCCCGTCCCGTTCACATCTAAAGATAGGGTTACTTACCAAATCAATGGTAAGATAACAATGTCAAAGGAAAAAGGAAATAAACATGAAATACTTTTGAGTAGGTAGAATGTTTCTAGTTACTTGCTCAATTTCAAAACAAAACATACTTGCTATTTTCAAAAACAAACACTAACACTTTCAAAAACATCTTTCAAAACTTGAAAACATTTTCAAAAAGATCAACACTTTGTATACATTCTTACGAACGAGAATCATTAGAAAGTTTGCCTAAACGATGGCGCCTTTTCAAAATACTTTCAAAAACCACACAAAGCACATTTTCAAATGAAAGTAAGTGATCTAGAAAGTAACTAAGAGCCCATGGAAAACCATGGATGAAAAGGGTGATAATACCTTTCCTTTTCATAATATACCCCCCGAACTCAAGAAACAATCTCAAAGGTCTTTCCTGTTCTTTTTGACCTTTCATTTTGGATAAAAGAAAAGTCGGCGGCGACTCTTGCTAACCGCAATATTTGCGATAAAATGCAAAACACCCAAGTCAGTTCTCCCACCGCATAACATAACCCATGGGATGTTTTAGCAATGTTGTTTTAAGGACTAGATCGTTTACCGAAGGCAAGATCGAGGGTCATTGAGGGACTACGATCTTTTATCGAGGGTCTTTGCTAAAACGCCCATGTTCGAGGGACAAGACTATTTGCCGATAGGCAACAAGTGAGATTATCCTAAGAGAGCATGTGTGAATAGTGTGTTTGATTGCATGCATTTAGTCTTTGATTTTTAGGTTGTTTACTTGTTTATTTTTATCTTGCCATAGATCCCAGTTACTAACATTTATATGAAAGCGATAAATTGCAGAAAGTAAAGATTCTACGCTATTACAATTATTAGGGGGATGAGGTGTACAAATTTACAAATGGGTATTGCAAGAAATTAAAGTCCTAATTATCTATTACAACCATATTGAAATAATGTACAAGAATTGAAATGGACTTGTTTTGTTTTTGTTAAGAAAAGAAATAAATTGGCTTAAAAAAATATTTTTGATCTTTTGGTTTAAAAAGAGATAAAATAAAGTATGTAAATATAAAAAAAAATGTTTTTTTGGTGTTTTTGGTTATTTAAAAGCTAAAATAAGATAAATAAGAGAAAAAAGGAGTTAGAATCAACACATTGCTGAAACGAGAAGTGTGATATGGTGGTAGATCGACTATTAATACTGACTTGCGTTTTGTGGTTTTTGTTTGCAAAATGTCGCGGTAAGCAAGAGTCGCCACCGAATTTTGTTTTATCCAACAAAGGAAAAGGAAAAAGAAAAGAAAAAACCTTTTTCGAGAAAATTTCTGAGTACGGGGGGTAGGTTATAGAAAGGGAAGGTGTTAGCACCCTTTCTATCCCTGGTTTTCCGCGGGCTCTTAGGTACTAGCTCATTTTGAAAACTCCTTGTGTGTGCTTGCTTTGAAAAAAAAGTTTACTTCGTGATAACCCTTGTATCAGTCCTCAAGGATGTGACAAAGTTGTTTTGAAAATTGTTTGAAAAGTGTTGGTGTGAAATATGTTTGTTTGAGCAAGTACCTAGGAACTATCTATCTACTCGAAAAAGACTGTTCATTTTCCTTTAGACAACGCTATCCCATTATTAAGGTATAGGTAGCATCGTCGTTGAAGTTTTAAGGGACGTTCGAAGGGACAGATGCAATTACAAAAGCAATGTTAGGAGGTGTTAGTAATCATCCTAAAGCCTTAAAGATCTTTTTCCGAGGCAACATCCGAATGGGTCATTTGAGATCTTTCGGGGCTAGAGGACGACCACTAAAAGACCCTATACTTCATGACCGTTTAACCAAAGGCAACCGAAGTGGAGTAAACCCTAGGAGTGAGCATGTACGAGTGAACTTTTTAAAGTTAATTTGTCTTTGCACATTTAGGTTATCTACCATTTTAATTTTCAAATATTCTTGCCATGCAATCCTATTAGCATACATCTAACAATTTATAATTGCGAAAATTTAAAGTGCGAAAATAGAAATCCTAACTATTACATGGCTTTCGCAGATATAGAATTATTTTGACTGAAAATAAAATGCGGAATTAAAAGCTAATTAAAGCTATTATAACCTCGAAGCAATTACAAGAATAATTAAGAAAGTAATAAAAATACGCGCGACAAATTAAATGCGAGGACGATTAGAAAACCTAAAAAATCTAATTTGAGAAGAAAATATTTAAGTTATTTTTGAAGCAAAATTAATTTTTTTACAAAAATCAAATCCTAATTTCTAATCTATTTTAATTATAAAAAGAAGTTAAATTAACCTAATTTAAATTTAATTAATTAATTAAGGAAAATAAATATTTTATAAAAAAAACATGATTTTTAGTGTCTTTGTGATTTTTTGGTTTTTTTTGTGGTTAATTAAAAAAGGGATTAATTTGTAAAAATAAAATAATTAAACAAACAAAATTAATAAAAGAAATAAAAAAATAAATTGGGCCTGTATAGCAATTGGAGGGGGTGTGCTGTTGAAATTATTCCAAGCCCACCAAGCTGAAGCCCAATCAGCGCGTGATCCAGTGGGGCTCCCTTTTGATGGTGTACCATGGTCTCTGGCAGGTGGGGACATTGGATTGGACATAGATGCATCCATTGGCTGGATGTTGATGACGCATGGTGAACGTTGGAGATAGTGATGTACATGATCTGCAGAAGGAAAATAAGATAAAGAAAATTGTTGGGACCTGGGATCGAACCCAGGTCCTCTACCCTTTCCAACATGCATGCTTGCCATCTGCGCTACATGTCTTACTTGTTATTATAATGAAAACACACCATATTATATGCAAACAAGGTTAATTAGTGTACAAACCAAAAAACGCGCGCCAGTTTGAATGGTCTAGTGGTTGGCTTCCATGTTATCTTCTTCTTCGCTTGTCCGTCACTTTAGGTAAGTGACTTATACCTACGGACAAACGTCTCTAACTAAAACCCTGCAAATTTCCAAAATCCAGCACAAGCATGATAAATGAATTATGGCTACACCAATCAAATTGATTTGACCTCACGAGTATGATGGTACCCTTTGTGTAGGCCAATTTTACATGTATCAAGAAACCCCAAACCGTGACCTCAAACCCTAGCCATGGCAGTCACACGAGTAAGCCTCAAAAATCCAATTAAACAATCCAGACATGTTATAAATACATCAATGATCATAAATATATCATTAAATCACGCTAATGATGCAAGAATGGCTGTAATCGATTTGAAGAAAACAAGCAAATCGTATGAGATGTAGCGGGAGATTCTGGGCGTGAAAGGACCTGCAATCGATTGGGTTAGCTTCTGGGAAGGTCCAGGAATCGCTTAGGAATGTTGGAAGGCCTTGAATTATCCTCTAGGGTAGAGATCAGATCAACACTTTTTGCAAAAAATTTGATTTTTGTATTGTGCTTTCCACCACTGCTAATCCTCGTTTTCATGCATGGACTTGTTCATTATATACCCCTAAGTGAATTAGGGTTATAAAAACAGCTAGCATCTTTGCAATTTTTGAAGATTTGATTTGGTTTTCATGTGGTATGATATCTTTCCAAATTTGGCCTAATCATGCCATTCTTGTACCAATTAACCTTGATTCGATTTGATTCTAATATGCCAGCATAATGAGCTTGTGATTTTGTCCAAAAATTAAATCAAAACAAATCTTTGCTATTATTTACCATTTATTTGATTTAATTCAATTTTTAATTAATAAAAAATCAAAATAAAATAGATAATGAAGCAAATAACATGTGAGTGAATATTTGGCTCGTGGACCATGTTAGGAGTGAGGTGCAAGCATAAAAGTTAGGCCCATTTGGCAAAAAAAATGCATTTTTGAGCACATTTGACTTTTGGAAATTTTGCAAAAAAGGTTAACTTTGACAGGGCATATCTCTTCCAATTTTAACCCTAGTGAGGTGTTCTTGGAGTTTTAAGAAATCTTAGGATGTCCCTTAAACAACCGTTTTGGTCTCATCTCAATTGGGTCTTCCATGTTCATGTAAGAAGCTTTGACCCAAAAAGTGTTTTTGTTGACTTTATAAAAGGACCTATAATATAGAAATTCATATCTTTTTGTGAGTGCATATTTTGGACTTGAGGGCTGAATATGAATATTATGGAATTGCATCCTATTCAAAATGAGCCTTGGATGGAAAATTTCTAATAAAGTATGAGGAAGTTATGCTTGGTCAAAGTTTGGTTGACTTTTCCTGAGAAACCCTAATTTAGCAACTTTTAGGTTTTGAGGAATTTGGGGCATTCCTTGAGGAATCATGATCAACCCTTGATCAAATGATGGATATAACTTCAAAATGTTGATGTTGACCAAAAATCTTGAAGTTTGACTGTATGTAGGCCACAGTTGACTTTTGACCTAATATAGTCGATTATCAAGCATCTGAGCAGTTGACTGAGCAAACTTCTTGTGCAAGGCTTGAAATTTGACATGGAGGGTGTTGAGAACATATTAGGATCATGGAGAGCATATGAAGTCTTTGGAGTCCACCCATCTTTATGAAAATGGAAACCCTAGTTTAAGATACATTGCCTTAGGAGAGAGTTTATCTGGTCAACTCTTGGGCAACCTTGAGCAAATTGAGGACCTCTAGGAGTATGTTTTGAGTAAATTGAGAGGGAAAATTTTGGGGTACAACAGCTGCCCATGTTCAATCTTCTTAAACCTGAGGATGTAGATTGGCTTGTCTGCCTTTCGTGATCTAAAGGTGGAAGATGATTGAACACTAGAGTGCCCAGAAATTCGCACTCGCATGAAGTGATACTTGATTTGGTTATATCGGGAATGGGCTTACAAATGCCATTTCGAAGTTTGACGGAGAATCTTCATAGATAGGCTTAAAGATGCCATCTAGAGGGTGTTGATTTCTTGAGATATTCCTTTGATGAGAATTCATATTCCTGCCGTTGAGGGGGAATCTGCTGAGGAATGTTGGTATCTGTCTTGGTTGAAATAGAACTTTAGGAACTTCAGTAGTCCGTTACTCTACTGGGGAAATAACTCCTGCTTGAGGAAGCGAAAGCGAACTGCATATCTGGTCAAGGTACAGGCTGCGCAGTGACTTACTGGGGAAAGATGAAATCAACCGAAACTGGTCGGGTCCTAGTTTTATCGTGTTGTAAACTGTTGTCTGAAGATAAGAGAGAAGACACCTGGATGGTAAGGTTATGAGAAGGAACCTGGATAGTAGGGTTACTTCGAAATGAAAGCCTGGATAGTATGGTTGTGAGAAGGAACCTCGATAGTAGAGTTACTTCGAGATGAAAGCCTGGATATTAGGGTTGTGAGAAGGAACCTGGATAGTAGGGTTACTTCGAGATGAAAGCCTGGATAGTAGGGCTGTGAGAAGGAACCTAGATAGTAGGGTTTCTTCGAGATGAAAGCCTGGATAGTAAGGATGTGAGAAGGAACCTGGATAGTAGGGTTACTTCGAGATGAAAACCTGGATAGTAGGGCTGTGAGAAGGAACCTGTATAGTAGGGTTACTTGGAGATGAAAGCCTGGATAGTAGGGCTGTGAGAAGGAACCTGGATAGTAGGGTTACTTCGAGATGAAAGCCTGGATAGTAGGGCTATGAGAAGGAACCTGGATAGTAGGTTTACTTCGAAATGAAATCTTGGATAGTAGGGCTATGAGAAGGAACCTGGATAGTAGGGTTACTTCGAGATGAAAGCCTGTATAGTAGGGCTGTGAGAAGGAACCTGGATAGTAGGGTTACTTTAAAGCGATAGTGTAGATTAGTTGACCCGTTTGGTTTAGGGAACTGAGTTTCCATTAATCGTTTGTAGATGTGACCTGTATAACTGTTGGATTTTTTGAAGCTAAACGTCTTTCCTGAAAAGATAACAGGGTTAATCATATGCGATGCATGAAATTTGGGGTTAGATGATGTTATCAAAATAAATGAAAATATGTTGTATATGATATGTATGCGTATGTCATGATGTATGTTCACGAAATGCTATCGGGGTATGCTCGTGTCTGGGAAAATAAATCCGTGACGATTGCTGGAGATTTGTAAATATTCTGTCGGGAAGAGATGCTGCTTGAGAATAACTCTACGGAGAACAAACTTAGGAAGTGAATTTTTGTAGCTGAAGTGATGATCTCTGTCGGGGATTTAACCTCTGTATTCATAGAAATAAACTCTGCTTGGGGGATGAAACTTACAGACTCGCCCGTGATTATGAAATTCAGCTGGAGGATATAGCTGTCAGGTTTCAGAATGACCCTGGCTGGGGAGGTTACGTCCTATTTCGGGAAGGATGACATTAATGTTTTTGCTCTGTGGGGAGTGTATGTACTAATGATTATGCTCCAAAGCTGACTCTATCCTGGTATCTGCTGGACAGAGTAACCGTCGGGTTTGGCACTTCTTGTTTTTTCCCTGTTTCTGGAATTACGAGTAATTTTCCTTTGTTTCTTATGTAAATATTTATGAGCAGCAATCATTTTCAAATGCATATATTAAAAATAAGTCATTGACGTTCTTGTAAAACAAAACAAAAAACGAAAAACAACTCGAAGTTTCTTATGAAAATGATTTGTATTGATTTTTGAAGTTGGCCTGTAATAGGCATTTTTGTACAAGGAGGCTGACGCTCTAGTAAGAGAACGCCGCCGAAAAATAGAAACTATACAATTTGTGTAAAAGAAAGAAAAATAGCTATGTGAAACAACCCCATTGGGTTCCAACTCTGCTATTTCCTTTATATCTTCAAGCGTCTCATCACTTTGCTTCTTGGCCGAAAGTTGATCAGATTGGTTGGCGCCATCCGAGCTTGATAGTCGATACTGAATTCTGGTCGTAAGATGATCCAATGAGACATAGTGGTACGCTTTATATCCCTAACTTTTGCTTGGACTGCCCTTTCGGGTTTTCAGTCTACCGGGATACCCTTTTTTACCCAAGCCGCCCTTTCGGGTTTTCGAATTGCCGGGTGTACAGATTATTTTTATTTTCATCCCTTACTTTTTCCCGAACCCTAGCGGGTCTTTTAATTAGGCGTAGTATCTTTTCACTATGCCTACATTGATAAGGTGAGGAAGGTCGTCACCGTCCATGGTGGTTAGAATCATAGCTCCACCCGAGAAAATATTCTTAACCACAAATGACCCTTCGTACGTGGGGGTCCATTTTCCCCTGGGATCACCTTGCGGTAGTATGATACGTTTGATCACTAGATCCCCAACTTGATATTCTTGACGCCTGACTTTCTTGTTAAAATCCTTGATCATTCGCTTTTGATACGTCTGACCATGGCAGATAGCAATGAGTCTCTTTTCATCGATTAGATTTAACTGATCAAGTCTGGTTCAGATCCAATCATCTTTGTTCAAACCCGCATCCTTCATAATCCTGAGAGAAGGTATCTGGAATTCGATGGGTAGGACTGCCTCCATGCCATATACCAGAGAGTAGGGTGTTTCCCCGGTCGACGTCCGTGCTGAGGTACGGTACTCATGAAGAGAAAATGGTAACATCTCATGCCAGTCTTTATATGTCACCGTCATCTTCTGTACAATCTTCTTGATGTTCTTGTTAGCTGCTTCAACAACACCCTTCATCTTTGGGCGGTAGGGAGAAGAATTATGGTGCTGTATCTTGAACTGTTTACAGAGCTCGGTGATCATTGTGTTGTTGAGATTCGTACCATTGTCAGTAATAATTCTCTCTAGCACCCCATATCGACAGATCAGATTATGTCGGATAAACCGCACCATGACGTTCTTGGTTACTGTAGCAAAAGAGGATGCCTCAACCCACTTCATGAAGTAATCAATGGCTACTAGGATGAAGCGATGTCCATTGGAAGCGGTGGGCCTGATTTCTTCGATCATGTCGATGCCCCACATTGCAAAGGGCCACGAAGTTGTCAAAACGTTTAAGGGGACCAGAGGCACATGCACCTTATCAGCGTAGATTTGTAACTTATGACATGTTCGAGAGTGCTGATAACAATCGACTTCCATAGTGGACCAGTAGTATCCTGCCCGTAGGATCTTCTTATCCATGGTATGTACACTAGAATGGGTTCCGAAGGTGCCTTCATGTAGATCTGTTATGATCCTCTCTGCTTCACTCTTGTCTACACACCGTAGTAGTGTGGAGTCATGGTTGCGTTTATAGAGGATTCCATTACTGAGGAAGAACTTTGCAGCGAACCTTCTCAGAAACTTTTTATCATTGACAGATGCCCCTTCGGGATACTCTTGAATCTCGAGATACCTTTTGACTTCGTGAAACCAGGGCTTGTCTGCCACCTCTTCGGTATCGATTTCACAGCAGTGTGCTGGTTCATCCAAACTTTCAATGGTGATTTGGCGAGCTTCATTGTCCTCCTTGACTTTGAACATATAAGACATGGTAGCTAGCGCGTCAGCTAACTGGTTCTCCTCTCGTGGGAAATGTTCAAAAGTTACTTCCTCAAAGTGTGGGAGCAGTTTCAACACGTACTCTTTGTATGGGATGAGATTCGGATGCTTCGTATCCCATTCGCCTTTGATCTGACTTATCACCAAAGCGGAATCCCCGAATACACTCAAAAATTTGATCCTTAGGTCGATTGCAGCTCGAATACCCATAATACATGCTTCATACTCTGCCATGTTGTTGGTGCAGTTGAAACATAATCGGGCAGTGAACGGAGTATGACAGGCCTCGGGAGATATGATTACAGCGCCGATGCCATTACCCAGTGCGTTTGAAGCTTCGTCAAAATATATAGACCATCGGGATCCTTCCTCAGGTCCTTCATCCGGTCCAGGTTCTTTGTAGTCAGTTACTAACATGAGATTGTCATCCCTGGAACTTGAAATTCATGGACTGGTAGTCGTCCACGACCTGATGTGCCAAATGATCCGCCAACTCACTTCCCTTGATTGCTTTTTGGGTTGTGTATTGGATGTCGTATTCGCTTAAGATCATTTTCCACCTTGCTATCCTTCCGGAGAGAGAGGGCTTCTCGAAAATGTACTTGATCAGATCCATCTTTGATATCAACAAGGTAGTGTGAGTCAGCATATACTGTCTCAGTCGGCGAGTAGCCTATGCCAAAGCATATCAAGTTTTCTCGAGCAATGAGTATCATGTCTCACAGTCAGTAAACTTTTTGCTAAGGTAGTATATTGCGCGCTCTTTTCGACCAGACTCGTCATGCTGCCCTAGCACACACCCCATTGAATTGTCTAGCACTGTCAAGTACAATATCAAAGGTCTTCCTTCAACTGGAGGCATCAAAATTGGTGGTTCTTGAAGGTATTCCTTGATTCTTTCGAAAGCGGTCTGGAATTCATCATTCCACTTTACCACTTGATCTTTCTTCAGAAGCTTGAAGATGGGCTCACAAGTAGCAGTCAGATGTGAAATGAACCTGGTGATATAATTCAAGCACCCCAAGAAACCTCTAACTTCCTTCTTTGTACGGGGAGCTGGAATTTCTTGTATAGCCTTTACCTTTGCAGGATCTACTTGGATGCCTTTGTCACTGACAATAAAACCCAGAAGTTTACCAGACCTTACCACGAAGATACACTTGTTCGGATTCAACCTCAGCTTATATATCTTCAACCTGTCGAACAACTTTTGGAGATGATCAAGGTGCTCTTCCTCAGTCTGAGACTTGGCTATCATGTTATCAACATAAACTTCGATCTCGTGGTGAATCATATCATGGAACAAAGCGACCATGGCGTGCTGATAGGTTTCCCCAACATTCTTCAACCCAAAAGGCATCACCTTGTAGCAGAAGGTGCCCCATTGCGTGACGAAGGTTTTCTTCTCCATGTCTTCAGGAGCCATCTTGATCTGGTTGTAGCCAGAGAAACCATCCATGAAGGAGAAGATTTTGTGTTGCATGGTGATGTCAACCTGAATGTCAATGTGAGGAAGTGGAAACTCATCCTTGGGGCTTGCCCTGTTTAGATCTCTGTAACCCACACACATCCGTACCTTACTGTGATACGGTGGGAGAACTGACTTGGGATTTTGCGTTTGTGTTTGCAAATGTTTCGGTTTAGCAAGAGTCGCCACCGACTTTTTATTTTATCCTAAGGAAAGGTCAAAAAGCACAGGAAAGACCTTTGAGATGTTTTCTTGGGTTCGGGGAGTAGATTATAGAAAGGGAAGGTATTAGCACCCTTTCTATCCATGGTTATCTATGGGCTCTTAGTTACTTGTTTAGATCACTTGCTTTGCTTTTCAATTGTTTGAAATGGTGCTCTTCAATTGTTTGAAATGGTGCTTTGTGTGTGATTTTGAAACATGTTTTGAAAAGAGGACATCATTGTGGAAACCTTTGTAATGATTCTTGTTTGAATGTATACAAAGGTGTTTTTGTCTTTTGAAAGGTTTTCAATGTTTGAAAGTAGGGTTTTGAAATTGTGTAGTGAAGTGTGTTTTGAAGATAGCAAGGATGTTTTGCAAGCTTTTGATCAAGTAACTAATAGCTATCTACCCTATTTTACTCAAAGATCTTTCTTATGTTTTTAACCCTTTTAACAGTGTTGTTTCACCATTGTATTTGGTGAACAACCTTGTGTTAGGATGTTAAACGGGACAGGCGCGGGTCATCGTATAGACCATGATAGCAATGGTGTCAAGCATTTTTGGCAATTTTCTTGAGGGACTTGATCATTTTGGTTTAGGCAACTCAGATAGCGCCATCGAGGGACTATGATCTTTTGTTTTGTTTTTGTTTTGCCAAAGTACTTGACATGCATACCATGGCCCATTTTTAAAGGCAACAAGTGGATTGTAACCCTAGGGGTGCAAGTGTGTATTGTGTTTGTTTTTCATGCATTTTTGTCTTTGATTAGGTCAAACTATTTGTTGGTTTTGATTTTGTATACAAACCCTAATTCTCTAATCATGGCATAATTGAAAGCTTAAAGGTGCGAGAATTTAAATTCTACACTATTACAATATGATATAGGGAGGGAGGTACAAATTTGAATAGGAGATCATTTTGCAAGAAATTAAACCCTAAATTATTACAAACAAATTGAATTTGCAAGGCATAATATTTAAATGTACAATATTTAAATAAAATACATTAAATAAATATTAGATAAAATGTATAATGTAAAAAAGGTTTTTTATGTATATAAAATATTTTCAATGGAAAGAAAAGTAAAGAAATAAATAAAAAAAGAAAAGTTAATTTTATTTATTTTTAGGGTAAACCCTAATTCTCTTTAAAGAAAATAAAATTGTATTATTTATATACAAAATGTATTAATATGTACAAAAATAGAAGTATATTGAAAAAAGTATTTTTTTAGTATAAAATAATTATAAAAATAAAAATGTATTTATTTTGTGTTTTTTGTTCTAATTATTTAATAAAATATAGTATATATATATATATATATATATATATATATATATATATATATATATATATATATATATATATATATATATATATATATATATATATATATATATATATATATATATATATATATATATATATATATATATATATATATATATATATATATATATATATATATATATATATATATATATATATATATATATATATATATATATATATTAAGTGTCTGAAAAATAAAATAAATTATTTACAAAAATGCATATATTTCAAGAAAATATTTTCAAATGTGAATAAAAATGATAAATTAAAATAAAAGTATTTTTTACATTAAGTTTAAACAAAATAATATAAAGTATTTAAACATTTTAATGTTAGAAATAATTAAAATAAATACCAAATAAATATAAAAATTTATGAAAATATTTTTTAGGCATTTTTATATTTGGAAATAAAATAATAAAGTCAGAAATGAAATAAAAATGCAAAAATAATAAATATACAAGAAATGGGCCAGGGGGGTGTGAAACTGAAAATGGGGGTGTAAAAAGCAGGAAGTAGCAGGGCCCAACCCAACTAATTCATCTTCTTCCTCTGTCCAACAGATATTTGAAAAACACGCGCATGTCTGTATAAACTCGTATCTCCTGTATTTGTGATCTTTTGACAAAACTCAAAACATGAAACTTGTAGAGCATCAAACAACGAATCTAACCATATAAAAACTTAAGCTTACTCTCAAAGACCAGGGAGAATTTCTCTGGCCCTAATTTCTAACCTAGTTTTTTCAGAAAGTTCATGGATGAAATTCTCCTAGCACGATTAATATAAATGAAAACTAAGCACATGTATGGTTTCAGGGCAATAAATACAACATCTTTCATTCACAAACCTAAGTCTAAATGTTCCTAAATAGAGAGATAGAAGTTCATGAAATACCTGTTTCAGTTGAGTTCGAGCTGGACAATGCAACAACTTTCAATGGGGCCTGAGGTTCTGTTGAGCTTGCTTGATGTCCCTTGAACCTTTCCCAATGCTTAGTTTGTTTTGAAGTGGCTTGAATCGTGCTACAGAACTCAACCTGCAAAGATTCCAAACAAAAATGGTGATGTGTGTAAATGGAGTTACAGCAACTTGTGAATGGTCTGGACAACTTAGGTATATTTTTTAGAATGTGTTTGAAGTGATTTTGGACAAAACGCACGAGGGGATTTGATTGTGGCTTGTGATTTACAGAACTGACCCTGTTTTGCAAGAAAATGGGGTTTTTGAGTATGAGGAGGTTTGAGAGGTCAAAGGCTCGTGCTTCTGGCTTGCAAGGATATGAGAAACTTGTTTGACAACTTTGCTTGAGTTCAAAATATCAGATGTGTGTGTTATGAGCTTTTGGCCATTTGACTTGTTTTGAAAGAAAAGTTTGAAGTGAAATGAGATAGGCCTGTACAGGCTATCTCCAAGCATGCACCAACTCCTTGTACCTTTGCCTAAGTTTGTGGAACTTTTTTGCTGCAAAGAAAGAAGTTCAAAGCTCAAGAAAGACAACTTTGCAAAAGTTATGCTTTATGAAAATGGAAGTGTAATCTTTATGCCCAAAATGGAATTATTCAATTTACAATGCTCCCTTGATTAGAACAATGCCTCTAACCAATGTATTTGCATTCAATTTTTGAGTGTTGAAGGTTTTAGAGACCTGTAATTATGTACTAATCTAGTTTGGTCAGATTTGCAACTTGGTATGAACATGTATTGGCCATGGTTACAAAGTGAGTTTTTTCCAACTTCAAGCATTCGATTCTCCCTAACCACAAAGGTGTTTGAGGAGTTCTTGGACAATTTGGAAAGCTTGCAACATGTACTATAATCCATCTTTGAAATTCAAATTAAGAATCCAAGTGGAACTATGTGAAAAATGGCCAAGAAGATGGGTCAAAATCCTGCCTAAACTAGGGCAAAATTTCTCTAAGTTAAAAGTTTTAGGTACCCTTGTTCCAAAAATCATAACTTGAGATCCAAGCTTCTTTTGAGAAAACTTTGTGAATTAAAGTTGTAGACTTTGTGATGGACTACAACTATCATGTTGTAAGGTTTGTTTGAATCCACTTGCATCTTGGTGAAAATGTGGGGCAAAGTTAGGAAAAATAAGAAAATTTCATAACTTCGAAAATTTCTAAGTTATGAAAATTTTCCATTTTAAACACTAATTTGCAATTTTGGGTTTCTTGATGAACAAGTTTCATAATTTGACATGTTTTGATGGAAAATGACTCTTGGCACTTGATTTTGACCAAAAAGTCAATGTTTGGCTTTTTAGTGTACAGTCAAATTTTGATCAGTTGAGTGAAAAATTCATCTGTCAATCCTATGCATTTGAGACCTTTTGAACTTTTTGAATGATTCAAGATGATTTCATTGAGTCCTTGAGTCCATGGTTGAGCTTGATTTTCCATTGGCTAGGTCAAACAGTCAAAAATTGCCTTTGCACAGTCAAAACCCTAAAAATGACCATTTTGCCCTTTTGGTGATCTGATCAAATTTCTTGTGGAATTGTGATCCCAACTTGATCAAATGGTTCATATGAGTTCATAATGTTGATGTGGGTCAAAATTCATGAGATTTGACTGTCAATTGGCCACAGTTGACTTTTCCCCAATACAGTTGATTTCTAGGTCAACTGTCCAATTGACTGGGCAAAAATTTGAATCAAGGCTTGAAACTTGGTATGGACAAATTTGTGAGTCCAACATGAAGTATGAAAGTCACTTTGGGCATTGTAGGTCAAAACATTCCTGTGCAAACTTAAACCCTAATTTAGGTCAACAGTGCAAGGAGGTGTCTTGAGCAGAGCAAACCCTAGCTTGATCTTGAGTTCCAAGAGTCTTGTGATGAGAAAATGTTGATGAAATGAGAGGGAAAATTTTGGGGTACAACACTTACCGTCCTTCTTAGGTACCGGAACGACGTTAGCAACCCACTGTGGATAAGAAGTGACAGCTAAGAATCCTGCGTTGAACTGTTTCATGACCTCTGCCTTGATCTTCTCTGACATTTCGGGATGCATACGGAGGACCTTCTGTTTAATCGGAGGATAGTATTCTTTGGTTGGCAGACGATGAACCATAATATCAGTGTCTAAACCTGGCATGTCTTCATATGACCATGCAAAGATCTCAACATAGTCGTGCAACATTTGTATCAACTGCTGTTTGACCTTAACTTCCAAATTTGCACCAATCTTAACCTCTTTTCTGTCTTTCTCTGTACCCAAGTTCACTGTCTCAACCGGCTCTTCATGAGGCTGTGTGGCCCTTTCTTCCTGCTGTAATAGTCTAGCAAGTTCTCCAGGAACCTCACAATCATCCTTACCTTCGTCTTCGGCTTGGTTGATCGGAATTTCAAAGTCATAACTGGAAATAGTAGAGCTGTTATCAATGGGATCCAGAGTGGATATGGATATGCAGTATGATACGTGAGTGTGTGTAAGCGAATAGCTGTTTTGATAAAGTGACAACAAAAAAGAAAAGAAAAAAAAACAGATAGCGCAAAATTTGTATGTAAGAAACTGCCAATGCTTTATTAATGATAAATGAAATGACAAATAATAGCCCTCACAAGCATAGCCAATGTGCCTCGGGAAAGGCACAAGGCCGTAAAGTTTTAAATTGTTTATTACAAATCTCAAAACAAGTAATACAATTACTGCGGAATAAAAGAAATTGGTATAAAGTCCCTAGCCTTCCAGTTACTCGGTCCACCATTGGTAGTTGGGTAGATCCAGCTGTTAATGTCTAAGTCTTCCTCATTGTCTTCAATGGCATTAACCCCACGATTGTTGATGCGTAGGGGAGGTCCTCCAGCCCAACCGTGTCGAACAACCCTTTGAGCCCCCGTAGTAAAGCCTAAACCGAATTTGTCAGTTTTGTGAGTGAAATCCGGGAGCTGACCCAAATTGGTACACCCACCTTCTTCAACCACGGCCTTGGCTTCCTTGAGAGAGGACATATTTAGAGGAGATTTGTTGCTGGTAGTAGTTTCAGTCGATGCCAAGATCTGAGGGACCTCTTTGATGTTCTGACAAGGAGTTTCTATGAATTCCCCATCCATCTCTATGTACCGGAAGGAATTTAGGTGACTCACCATATACTCCTCTTCACCCTGCACAGTGACAATCTTCCCTTTTACCGGATACTTTAGCATTTGGTGTAGTGTGGAAGTAACTGCCCCAGCCTCGTGAATCCAAGGACGACCCAGCAAACAAGAATACGACGGCCTGATGTCCATCACATAGAACATGGACCCAAAGGTCTGAGAACCCACTTTGACAGGGATGTCCACCTCCCCGTGCACCATTCTTTTCGACCCATCAAAAACCCTTACCACCATGTTACTAGGATTTAAAGTCAAGCCCTTGCAATCCAACCGGTCCAATGCCTTCTTGGGCAAAACATTCAGCGAAGACCCAATATCTACCAATACATGAGCCATAGTGGTGCCCCTGCATTCAATCGAGACATGCAGAGTATCATTATGCTTCCTTCCCTTTGGTGTCAAATCTGCATCTGAAAAACCCAGCCCATTGTCAGCAGTCAGGCTAGCCATGCAATCTTTAAATTGATCAGCTGAAGTCTCTTGCGGCACATGCACAATTTTGAGGAATGCAATCAAAGCCTTCACATGGGCCTCGGAGCACAACAGCAGGGATAACATGGATATCTTTGAGGGGGTCTGCCCCAGCTACTCGACCACATTGTAGTCGCTCTTCTTAATTATTTTCAATATTTCCTCTATCTCTTTCTTAGAGGCTTCCACAATAATTTTTCTAGGCGCCTCCGTCCGGGCAGGCTCACCTATAACCTCTTTGTCGCGGGTATCAGACGATTCACCGACATGGTTAATAATTGGAGTAAGAACAGGAGCCGTAGCTGATGTACCAACATGAACAACATATGGAATGACAAAAGGCCTGTTGACAGTCTTAGGGGAAATCTCGGGAGAGAAGACCCTTCCACTTCGAGTAACCTTGCTGATTCCGAAAATGTTACTAATATCAGGATCGACCTCTTCATTTTCAAATCTTTTTTGATGCCATTATAGTACACATCGACACCATAATGCCAGGGGACAACTTTGTCTGAGACATACGGGACAGGACCAAGAACAGTGATTATTAGCGGAGCGGTTCTTGGAGCAGATGTAATCCTAACAGGTATTCTCGAGGAAACCTTGGAAGGATTGGAAGAAATGGTTATAATGGCAATGTCTTCAGATGGAACAACGGGAACCAAAGTTTTCTCGAACAAAATTTCTTTGCTGTCCATCAGGCGTTGAACACCTAACTTCAGCAAATGGAAACCATAAGGTAGAAATGAACACATGTGGCAAACTTCACCAAAACCCGGAAATAAAACGGCCAACATGAAGATCTTGATCGCATTCAAGTCTATGAAAGAATTTGGATTTGGGAAAAGAACCAAGTTGTAGATGAGGAGAGACAAGATGTCTTCAAAAGCTTGAAAGTCTAAGTTGTCCCAGAACCGTTGAGCTTGATCCATTAGAAACTTAGCCAAGAAACCTTCAACCCCACTCTGTGTCTCCTAGTTAGACACTACATCAGCCTTAATCAAATGTAAAGCTAAAGCAATGTCCTCAGGCCTAGGAACCTCTTCTAAATCGGTGAAGGGTGTCTGCTCGAGAATGGATATACCCAACAAATAAGAAAACTCCTCCAAAGTAGGGACTGGCTGATAATCCGGGAAGGTGAAACAATGATGCAATTGATCAAAGAACTGGAATAACACACTCATCATTTGCTCATCCAACCTTGAAGTGACCAAGCTAAGGAGGTGACCATGTCTTCTAACAAATGAAGAAGTATCAGGAACCTTTGAGACCAACTCTCTGAGCTGAGAAGGGATTTGCACGAAGTTGACTCGAATGGTATTTCTACGCATAGAAGCCATGATCTGCAAAACAGATCAAAGATGAATCCCCTTGGTCTTTGAAATGGTTAGTCTAATGAAATATGCATGCTATGTCATGATGCATGATGTCATGATAAAAACACACAACAGGTATCATAGATAGCAAACATGGTAAAGGCAAACAAGTCACACAGTAGCCCTTATGTTTCAGGCTTGCACGGAGTCTAGGTACTACCCTTTTGCAGTTTAGTTGGTTCAACCTGTCCTAATAATAGTAACCGGGTTCTATAGGTTCTCAATATCACTGACCATCCTTCATCGGTCATAGTTTCAGCTCACGCAATCTTTTCTTGCGGCCGAAACCATCTCGAGAGTATGATCTCAATGAGTGTAGTATCGAGTATCAACCAGTTCCAAGCTATATGCCAAGGCCGGCTATCTCACTACTTCCTATGGACAAGTTGGTCAATTATAGGTTCTAAGGTCAATTGATGCTTAACGACCCATATAGCAGCCCCATACTCTCCTTGTTCCTCCACAAGAGATATCGGTACCAACTAATATGCCACATCAACGTAGCTACTGCTTCAACCGTATCGGTCTACGCCGTACAATTCCCTCACAGTCAATTACTACTTACCTAAAAGGTGTCCCCCGGATCCAGGTTAGGATCTATAGTAACTCCGATACAAAGTCCACAAAAATAAAACAATCAAATCAAACAATAGAAAACAATATGATGAACTAATCCTAAGGTATACCCCACTTATTAAATCCCCAGCAGAGTCTCCAGTTCTGTGATACGGTGGCCAGAACCGGGACTGTTTTTTAGGATTTTCTGGTTTGCATTTTGCGTTTGTGTTTGCAAAATGTCGCGGTAAGCAAGAGTCGCCACCGAATTTTATTTTATCCAGCAGGAAAGGAAAAAAGCACAGAAAAATTCCTTTTTTCGAGATTTTCTGAGTACGGGGGGTAGATTATAGAAAGGGAAGGTATTAGCACCCTTTCCATTTTTAGTTATCTACGGGATCTTAGGTACTTGCTCATCATTTTCAAAATTGTTTCTTTGTGTGCTTGTGTTTTTTGAAAAGTTTTTGTTTTGACTTCGATTTAACCCTTGCTTCTGTCTTCAAGGGTGTTACGAAGTGATTTTGAAAAATTTGTTTAAAAGAGGAGTGTAAGTGTAAAAAAGTTTATTTGGATTGAGCAAGTACTTAAGAACTAATCTACCTACTCGAAAAATAGAATTGTTCTATGTTTGTTTCGTTTAGACAGTGCCATCCCACTATTAGTGAGTAGGTAGCACCGTCGTTGGAGTTTTGTGGGTCAATTTGAAAAGGGACGTACGGTCACTAAAGCAATGCTAGGACGTCTTAGTAATAACCCTAATGTCTTAGATCAATTATTCGAGGCAATAATTCCGAGGCAACCATTCCGAGGCGACTTTTCCGAACAGGACTTTGATCTTTGTTTAGACAAAAGGAAGACCACTAAAATATCCTATACCTAATGACCGTTTACCGAAGGCAACCAAGTGGGAGTGTACTCTAGGAGTGCGCATGTGCGATTGTTTCAATTTCAGATTATTTATCTTTGCACATTTAGGGTTATCTAACCGTTTTAAAGTTAATCATACATTCTTGTCATGCATCCCTAATATTCATACATCTAACAGTTTAGTATTTTTCGGAATTTAAAGTGCGGAAATTAAACTACGCTATTACAAGGCTTCGGGTATTTACATACCAAAAAACAAACCCTTGAAAAATAAAGCGATAAATGAAAGATAAAAGACCTAATTAAACTATTACAACTTGTGAGCAATTACATCAATATAGTAAGTAATAAATGACAAAGTGCGCGCGAAGAGATTAAGATCGGGAGAGAAGTAGGGTTTTGACCCCTCTAAAATAATTAAAAGAAAAAATGTTTTTGTTGTTTTTAATACTTTTTAAAGAAAAGAATTAGGTTTTAAAATTAAATACACAATTAATTAGTAATTAAATTAATTAAAGAAAATAAATAAATGGCCAATTTTTGTGTTTTTGGTTATTTTTTAGAAAAAAGAAATAGAATTAAATTATAAACAAAACCCTAATTGTTCTAATTATTTTTATATTTATTTACAAAATAATAAAAGTTATCTAAGATCAAATAACCTAATTAATTAATTAATTATTTTTTGATAAAAAATAAACTTAAACCTAATTTGGTGAAAAAAATATTATTTGTGATTTTTGATAAAAAAAAATTTTAATTTTGTTAGGAAAATAAATAAAAAAATTAAATAAAACAAAAAATTAAAAAGAAAAGAGAACGAGTTATTGGGCCTGAGTAATTTGGGGGTGTAAACAGCAATTTTCTGGCCCAAGAAGGATTGACCCACATTGACTCTTTACATCCCATGCCATGCGTTTGACTAGGTGTATCATGGTCCTTCGTTGATGGCCTTTGGATCTGGATCTCAGGACACTTGACTGATTGGATGGTGAGGTCATATGGTGGACCTTGGCTTTGTAAGCGCATGCAATTCCTGAAAGAAAAATAATGTGAAGAAATTGGGGGACCTGGGGTTCGAACCCAGGCCCTGATGCCTTTTTCCTTCACCCTGTAACCGACTGCGCTAGTTGTTTTTGTTGTATATAAGATAAATAATAATGATAATATATAATAATGAGCATTAGTGGAGAGAGAAAGTGTCAAAATTCAAACAGGTCAATCCTATGGTGCCAGCTAATCATCTTCTTCCTTTCTCCGTTGGTAAAAGTCCCAGACTTTTACCTACGGACGTTCGTCCATAGCTACAGGTTGGGCTCGTTCCAAAATCCTCCATGAGTAATATAAATGATATCTAATGCCATGGATCGAACCCTCTTGTCATTCTGAACATCATGGTACTCTTTATAGGGGCTAATTTTGCCTGCATACAAAAAGCCTAAAACGAAACCACAAACCCTAATAATGGCAATTCTCAATTCAGTCCACAAAAATGCAATTGGATGATATGGATAGCTTGCAAATGTGTTAAGGAACAAGAATCTATAATTATTTTATGCTATAAGTGACAGAATTACACAATTGGATTTCAAGAAAGAATCAAGGTCGTGGATGACTTACAGCGCGTTTTGGTATTGGAAAAGCCTTGTTCTTGATTGATTTCACTTGCTTACACTCCCAAGAAGCGATTGGGATAGCTAGAAGGCCTTAAGCATGTCTGGAAGTATGAATTCGTGTCTACACTTTTTTGGTGTTTTTTCAAGTTTGGTTCTTGTTGCTGCGTCTCTTTCTAGCCTTGCTTTTGGTCTACCAATGATCCTTATGTACTGAGGAATGAATTAGTGTTGCCAATATGATCACAATCTTTCTCCATTAATACGTTTGATTTTGATTTGATACACTTGAAAATCTTGCTAAAAATAGAGCAAACTCAATCCTTTTTTGCACACCAAGCCTTTACACGAATTCAATCTCATGCTAGCCGAAATTTAAGACCTGAAACATGTACCAAATCTTGAGATTTCAATATTTTGGATTTTCTATGATTTGTTTTGATTTAAATTGATTTAATTCAAATAAAAATCAAAATAAATAATAAAAACAAGATAATGACAAGTGGCAAAGGATAGGGCTCGTGGACCATGTTGCCAACTTAAAACAAGTGCAAAAGATTGGGCCCATTAAGCAAAATTTGCAATTTTAAGCATAGTTGACTTTTGGCAATTTTGCATAAAAGGTTAACTTCACCAATGCATAACTTCCTCAATTTTTACTCTTTGAAGGTGTTCTTGGACCTTTTAGAAATCTTGATATGTCCTCTAAGCACCACATTTTGTATCATCTCAATTTGATATTCCATGCTCATGTATGAAGCTTTGACAAAAAAGGTGTTTTTGTTGACTTTTCAAAATGACCTATAATGTCCAAATTCATAATTTATTGTGAGTGTATATTTTGAACTTGGGAGATGAATATGCATTGTATATCATGGAATCCTCTTCAAAATGAGCTTTGGATGGGTCATTTCTCATAAAGTATGAGAAAGTTATGCTTGGTCAAAGTTGAGTTGACTTTTCCTGCAAAACCCTAATTTAGCAACTTTTGGTTCTTGATGAATTGTGAACAATCCTTGATGAATCATGATCAACCCTTAATTAAATGATGAATGATACTTCAAAATGAGGATGTTGAGAAAAAATCTTGAAGTTTGACTGTATGTAGGCCACAGTTGACTTTTGCCCTAGCACAATCGATTTTCAGGCCTTTGAGCAATTGACTGAGCAAACTTCCTCTGCAAGGCTTGAAACTTGTCATAGATGATCTTGAGAATATATTAGGACATTGGTGATAATTTGGGATCCCTTGGACTTAAGTATCTTGATGCAACATGAAACCTTAATTTGAGGTAGACTGCCTTAGGAGAGAGCTTGTCTGGTCAACCCTTGGGCTTCCTTGAGCAACTTGAGGATCTTTCTTGAAATGTTTTGAGATATATGGGAGGGAAAATTTTGGAGTACAACAGTAGTGACCACTGATGATCTTATTTACGTGATCAGCACTAGAATACCCTTTGTCAAGAATGAGCGCAAGGGCCTTGGTTTCTTTAACTTGTATGTTGCTTTCATGCATCATTCTCAGAGAGTCAAACATGTTTTTGGCTGTCTCTCTGTTTGAGATCTTCTCATATTATGAGTATGAGATGGCACTGATAAGTATTATTCTGGCCTTATGATGGTTTCTGAAATCACGCTTTTGCTGGCCAGACATTCTTTTTCTATCTATCTTCTGACAACTTTCATCCACTGGATGTGTGTATCCATCAATTACAATTTACCATAAATCAGCATCATGGGACAGAAAGAAGCTCTCAATTCTGTCTTTCCAGTAGTCAAAATTTTCTCCATCAAAGACTGGAGGTTTGCCGCTGATTCTGTCCTTGTCCACATGATAGTCATTGTTGATGTTTTGGCTTGGTCCCACCATAGTGTTTTTATAAAGCTTGGATCCTGTACTGACACGGTTAAGTGTATGAACTCAGAACCAGGCACTCTGATACAAATTGAAGAAGTGAAAAACACAAGAAGGGGGGGGGGGGGGGGGGGGTTGAATTGAAACTTAAAATCAAATGCAATAGACTCAAGATTTACATCCTGGTTCGTTTGATCTCAAACTACTCCAGTCCACCCGCCAAGGTGATTTTTCCTCTCTCCAACGAGGACTTAATCCACTAATGAAACAGATTACAAACTATTTTGGCAACTGTCAAAGTCTTCTTGAGTAAGACCACAACCTAGTTTATCTAAAGGAACATTATCTTAATCAAAGAACAATTGACTGTGTACTATATGTTTTTAGATGTATGAGCAGTGGTTTGTAAAAATCTTAAACGATTTGTCCTTTAAGCTTGTTTATATAGGCGTGGAAATCTTTCCAAAATAAAACGTGATAATGGACACTCAATGCACTTTCCATACTGAGAAGATTCTTGTCTGAATGAAGCCGTTGCATATGATATTGTCTTAATTGAAAAGTAACGCTTCAAAACTATAGGATCTTGCATGCTGGTTTTACTTCAGAACTTTAATGACTCAGAGATATGGGGATATGTTGATGTATTGGACTGTTGTTCAGAGTCATAGCATCTTTTACTTTAACGCGGATTCTGATCATCATTCTTCAGAATATTCTGATTATCTCAACTTGAAAGCTTTTGTGGCTTAACTTCTGATGCTATTTCAGTCAGAACTTCTGTATAAAAAAACAACACAATTTTAGAGTGCAAATTTGTTCTTTGTGTTTGTTATCATCAAAACTCTAATTAAGGGTTGTAGAATATAACTATGTTCTAACAAAAACTCCTTGGAACCTTTGAAGTGATTTTTTAATAACCCTTTGAAGAGAATGATGTCTTTCAGATAACTTAAAAATACCAAAATATGAGCAAGATATACTCCTTTGAAGTTTAAAACCCTAGCTCCTAGATCATGAAACATGCCTTGAGGAACTTTGACGATTTTGAACAAACTTCTTGTACCAACACAAATGCTTTGTAAATATAAGTTGTTGAGGATGATAATGAGAACTCATAGCAACCACAACCACTTCCATATCTTGAGAATTAAGAGAAATATGCATTTGTGATCAATGGGAACAAAGCCTTGTCCAAGCAAGCCAACTTCTCCAATCAATACCTTGTGCTTTTTTTGGATCAAATTTGATAATCTTGAAATGTGGTGAACCAAAATAACTTTCCATGCCATTTATTCCAAAACAAATCCAACTGTGAGGTTTGAACTTTTCAAGCTTTATTAACTAGGGCATGGAAATAAACTTATGAACCCATGGAACAACTTGCTGAATCTTATTGCATTTATCTACATGAATAACAAGCAAGACAAACCAATATTGCATTTTATTAGTTAAAATAAGAAATCAGGACAAAAATATTCATGATCACAAAAGAACACAAGTCAAGGTGCTTGGTGATTCCTAAAAGAGCAAAGCTAAATATAGGGAGGGGAACCAAGAATCCTAATGTGATCTTGTTGATATGGAATCAACATGGTATGATGAAGGGATCTTAGGGGCAAAAATTAGGGTACAACACGTATCTCCGAATAGAAGAAACTTAAATAAGGGCAGATGTTGTACCCTAATTTTTGTCCCTAAGAACCCTTCATCATACCATATTGATTCAATCACAACAAGATCACATTAGGGCTTTTGGTTATCTTCCCTATCTCTAGCTTTGCTCTTTGAGGAATCACCAAGCACCTTTACTTGTTTTTCTTTTGTGATCATGCATGTTTTGTTTTGACTTTCCTTTTAATTAATAAAATGTAATGTTGGTTTGTCTTACTTGTTAATAATGTAGGTAAAGGCAATGTGGCTTAGCAAGTTGATCCATGGGTTCATGAGTTTATTTTCATGCCCTAGTCAATAAAGATTGAGAAGTTCAAACCTCACCATTGGATTTGTTTTGGAAGAAATGGCATGGCAAGGTATTTTGGTTCACTACATTCCAAGATATCAAGATTGATCCAAAAGTACAAGGGGTTGATTGAAGAAGTTGTCATGCTTGGACAAGGCCTTGTTCCCATTAATCACAAGTGCATATTTCTCTAAATTCTCAAGATATGGAAGTGGTTTTGGTGGCTATGAATTCTAATTTTCATCCTCAAAAACTTCTATTTACAAAGCATTTGTGTTGGTACAAGAAGTTTGTTCAAAATTGTCAAGGTTCCTCAAAGCATTTTCTTGATCTAGGAGCTAGGGTTTTGAACTTCAAAGAAGTATATCTTTCTCATATTTTGGTATTTTTGAGTGATTCAAAAGATATCCTTCTCTTCAAAGGGTTATAAACAAATCACTTCAAAAGCTTCAAACAGTTTTCATGTGGAAGAAACTTGATGATGATGAAAGATTACAAGTCCTCCAGATGAACCCCCAATTTCTCATGTGTGACTTCAAATGATCATAACTTGGCCAATTTTTATTCCTTATTTTATGTGCAAAGTGAGAAAATGGATGGAAGATGCCCTAAGGATACAAAAGATTATAGGTCATTTCATGATTTTTTGCCAACTTCAACAATTCATAACTCTCTCAATTTTTAGAGATTTTGAATGGTTCACGTTTCAAAATGTCATTAAAGAGGTCTATTTCATGCCATCTTTTTTGGTCAAGAGCAAATTTCAAGTGGAAGGCCATGTTTGGATGCAAAACATTATAGGTCACTTTTGAAGAAAACTTTGAAATATTTTCAAGTATGAAAAGTCAACCTTTTTTCCCCAACTTTGACTCCATGTAACTTTCAGCTCAAGCATCCATTTTATTCCATTCTTTTTCCATTGCAAAGTTTGTAACCTCATATTTCTAAAGCATCAAGAATCATGCCCTAAGACCCCTTGAGCTGAGAATGCCATTGATTTGAACTTGGTAACTTGGAATTGAAGTTTCTTCAAAAGTCAGAATTTGAAATCATTGGTTTAGCTTCTAAACACTTTGATTCTGCGCGTTTTTGCTTCTAAACTTGTTTAGTGAACCTTCAGAAGTGATTAGCATAGAAAAACGCGCTTTTTGGATGTGTTTTGATCAAAGTAGAGGTCACACTTTTCTTGTTTTCAACTTCACATGATTTCCATCAAAACTTTATCATTTCACATGATTGAACATTCCATTTGATTCCCTATAAATAGAGGGTCATTCCCCATTCATTTTCTCAAACTTGGATAGCCAGAATCACCCTGCCAAACTTGCTCCATAACTCAAATTTATGCTACTTCGAAATCTGCTTTTAAGCCTTTTTCAATCTAATTTTTCCATCAATTCACCTTCCTTGATCTTCCCTGAAGCTAACCAAATAATTACATTAAAGAATCATGCCTTATATTGCTCCATATAAGTCCAGTTTAAGAGCTCTACAACTCAACTTCAATAGGTAGATTCCTTCATCAATTCTTCAAAATTTTGATATCATTGTGATACTCTCATTGCCCTGGTTCTAGTCGCAACACTTATTTTCATCTGGAAACTTGTTTTGACCATGAAATTTCAAATCCCTTTTCAAAACTTTCCTTCCAAATTGCTTGAGCTACAGTCTATATAAATTTATCGCGAAGGTGTGGTTGTCTTTGTCTTGAAGAGACGAAGCGAATGACATAGGTCCGAGCTTCTGATTTTACAGTTTGAGAGAACTGCAATTCACATTGGCTGGAGGTTGAAGATGACCAACGTTTCATCTTCCAACCAATGATGGCACACCACTTGTTTTTTTAAAAAAATCTGATTTAATTAATGATTCAATGCATTATCCACTTAAGTTCATAACATGCACAGCGCGCCAGGTCCACTTGATTTGTTTACTAATGCGTTTTGACATTGATCAGATAGCCCATATTTTTTTGGTTTTTATTTTCTTTTCTGATTTTTATATTTAATTGTTTTAAGTTTCAAAAAATCATAGAAAATTCATTTTTAGTCCAAAAAATAGGGAAAAATTATGAAAAATATTTTTGATTTTTCTCTTTCGGATTTTTGTTTTTTCACAATTTTATTTTGTGTTTTGGTATTTTTTATAAATTTTCAGTTTATTTGATTTGTTTTAAATGTTTAAAAATACTTTTATGCATTTTTAAATTCTGAAAAAAATATGGAATGATCCAATGATATTGTGATAAATATTAGTGACCTCACTTATTTTTTATTTCTGACTTTGGTATTTTTTTATCATTTTTGGTTTATTTTATTCATTTCTTTAAATTTTAAAAATACTTTCTGACTTTAAAAAATTAACCAAATATTTTATAAAAATGTTTGAGTCCATTTCTGATTTTTCTATGGTCTTACTTTTTATTTCTTGATTAATTTGAACATAGTTGATATTTTTATCCCTTATTTCTATTTTAAATATTTCTAAAACCTTTTTTTAATGTATATATTAAATGCAATATTATTTTGTGATTATTTTCTTGCTAAACTTGGGTTGAATTTTTGATCATGAACTTTATTAACATCATTGAATCCACGGTGTTGAGTCTAACTCCACAAAAATGGATGAATGATTTTAATAATAGTTTGATTTAAATTTAATTCAAATGTGGTTTGTATGTTCTCTCCCACCCCTCTTCATCTTGTCCCTTTCTCATTGCACTAAGTGTTATTGGAGCATGATATCTATATCATGTCTCAAAACAAATGGTGCATAGATTGCTATTGACCGAGGTGCGACTTCTACATAAGTCCACTTACGATTGCTTAACATAGCGCTAAATTTTGTCCCGATTCGAATAAATGATCATTTGTGGCCCAAACCTATGTTTGCAAGCTCAAGTATGTTAATTTGATCTCTTTGATCTAATAACCTTGAGATTCATTGTGTGGAGGCTTTGGTTCTACCAATCCACTAATGGATCTACAACACTTTTGGTCAACGTGGATCATTAAATGGTACTTTTGAGGATTCCAAATGGATGATATACTTGACAAAAAGAAAATGCAACTTGTTTTGTGGAGGCTTTGGTTCTACCAATCCTCTAATGAGTTCCAAATGCAAGTTTCAAGATGGTCATCCAACTAACCACTAATTATTAAATTGTTTTTACTTTGTGCCCCTTTTATTTTTTATGCTTTATGTACCATTTACTTTAAGCATTACATTTCATGTCATTTTTATTTTTTGCTCACTTGAGACCTTTCTTTTCTCTTCTAAGACACCTAATAATCAACATGAACCATAAAAAGCTTTAATGATACTTGGACTATTTGGTTATTATCCTTGGCATTGTGGAGTATTGGACTTCTTGGACTTAGGATTAGAAACCTTGACCTATGTTGGAGACCTTGTGTCCTTAATTGATATTTTATCCGGAGTTATTGAGGTTTACCTCAAGACATTGGGTTGTTTGTTTATTTTGTGTGCAGGTTATTATAATTACATTCTTTTTTTTTGTAATCTGGAATTCACCCGTATACAGTCGTTACTTTGCCCAATTTTTGTGAAGACTTAATACATTTGAAGCTTGGTTCTCTCAAGAGGTCTAGTATCCTTGCTTGTTTGGTTTTAATCCAAGGAATGGGAATTCTATCTTGACTCATAATGTCAAGTATTTGCTTCTTGTTGGTTATATGGTTCTCATCCCTAGCTTTTACCTTATGCTTCAGGATAGTCTCTTCTTCTCCTCCCATCTTCTTTAATTTCAAAAATATTTCTCCTCCTTTTTAAAACTCTTCTTGTTTCTAAACTTGAATCACTTTCATAATAAACTTGGACTTAGGTCCATGCATTTTCAAAATATTTTCATAAATAAACCTCAATCAACTTAATAATACCTTGACATTTTTTGTGAGAAGACTAAAAGTCAATCAATCTCATTTCAAACCATTTTGCCACTTTGGCTTTTTACTTTAAAACTTTTTCTCAAAAGATTGGACTCTTGTCAATCCTTGTAGTGATGCAAACAAATATACTTCTACTATATGTAGTGAAGTGAGATATTTTCCACTTGGGTGTTGAGTGAGGCATT
This sequence comes from Vicia faba, assembly GCA_948472305.1. Taxonomy (NCBI): domain Eukaryota; kingdom Viridiplantae; phylum Streptophyta; class Magnoliopsida; order Fabales; family Fabaceae; genus Vicia; species Vicia faba. The sequence continues at coordinate 46,585,174 of OX451738.1, read as the reverse complement.
GTTGATTTTAAAATCCAACCCATATCCTCCACTTTGAGATGATGCAAATTCTCCTTTCTCACGATTGTGGGTTGTAAGTATGTTTTCCACACGGACAATGACGATGACGTCACGTCTCATAAAATTAACCAACACATTTGTGTTTTAAAATTTTTAAAGAGGAAATACGTGTACCCTGATCCCCTATTTCACGAAAGGTGGTACGTAGGCACTAAAGGTTCGCAACCGCGGCGGGTGCAAAAACCATAAAAATATATTTCTTTTCTCATCTCCACCATCCATTTTTATACAACTTTTTATAGCCAAAGTATACAGATTTTACAAAGAGGTTCCTGTGGAGTACCGTAGATGTTTAGGGTGCTAATACCTTCCCTTTGCATAACCAACCCCCTTACCTGGAATTCTTCCCTCTCTTTTGGGTTATTCGCTCTTTTCCCATTCCTTTGGAAACAATAAAGCACGGTGGCGATTTTTATTTTGATTTGTACAAGTCTAGTCAATCCCATGGCTTAGTCTTAAACATTTCTACCTCTACATAGAGGGCCTGAAGAGTGGGATTATGCAGCATTTCTAGGAATTGGATCAAATATTCATCATGAAAATGGCTTGAAAAACAAGTTTGAAACCCTAACTTCTTGCCTTCGATTCTCTTAGCTAAAGTATGATATCAATGAGTTCTTAGACATTTTGGAAAGCTTGTAACATCCCATACAACATTCATGTTGGAAATGTTCGATGATTCAATTTGGAACTAGGTGAAAAGTTTCCATGAAGTTAGGTCAAAATCCTGACTAATTAGGGCAAAATTTCACTGTCTTTTTAGTTTCATGGACATGTCTTCATAAATTCATAACTTGAAATCCAAGAATTTCTAGAAAACGTTCTTCCCTACAATGTTTTATATCTCATTGAGACCTACAACTTTCATGTTGGAATTTTTCCTTGAATCATCTTGCATCATGGTGGAAATTTGGCACAATTTATGAAAAAATGTTAATTTTGTAACACTTAGAAAAATTTCTAAGTCTTAGAATTTTGACTTTTCAAAGGTAACTTTGACTTTTCTAATTCTTGATGAACAAGTTTCATATTTTGACACGTCTTGATGAAATATGATTTTTGAAACTTAATTTTGATCAAAAAGTCAAAGTTTGACTTTTTAGTGTACAGTTGACTTTTCATCAGTAGACTGAAATTTATCTGTCAATCCAAATGATTTTGAGAGGTGATTTGAACTATGCAATTAGGTCAAGATGGTTCATTTGAATCATTGAGATCATGTCTTAAACCACTAAGTCATTTTCTTGGTCAAAAGTCAAAAACTGAGCTTTCTCAATCAAAACCTAATTTTGACCATTTTGCCCTTTTGGTGTTCTGATCAAATTTCTTTGAGGAACTGTGATCCAACTTGATAAATTGGCATATATGAGTTCATAATGTTGATATGGATAAAAAATTATGAAGTTTGACTGCAAATTGACCACAGTTGACTTTTTCCCTAATATGGTTAATTTTAGGTCAACTGATCAACTGACCGAGCAAAAATGTGATCCAAAGCTTGAAAATTTATATGAGCAATCTTGGGGATCCAAAATGATCCATGAAAGTCATTTGAGGCCTTGAAAGTCCAATTGTCCTAGTGAAAACTCAAACCCTAATTTTGAGTTGTCAGTGGTTAAGGAGGTGTCTTGAGTTGATCAAACCTTGTGTAGTCTTGAATCAATGAAGATCTTATGAGAGATTTCTTGAGAAATGAGAGGGAAAATTTTGGGGTACAACAACTACCCCTGTTCAATCTTCTTAAACCTGAAGAGTTAGATTGGCGGATCCGTCATTCGTGACTTGAAGGTGAAAAATGATTGAACACTAAAGTGCCCAGAAATTTGCACTCGAAGATGTATTGTGAATGGGCTTGTAGATGAAATTTGGAGGAATGATGGTAAATACTGGAATAAGTATCAGCACAAATCTTTGGTTGATTTATACTAAAACTTGATGTTTTACCTGTGGGAAAAAGGGGTTAGTTAAATGCAAATGTATGCATGGCATTCTTAAGATGAATGAGATTGTGCTAAATGCATTTCATATGCATATGTTATGATGTATGAATGTGGGATGCATATTTGTCTGGAAAAATAAATTCCTGACTACTGCTAAGATCTGGGAAGCTGAATCCCAGATTGCTGTTGGGGATGAAGAATATACATATCTTTAAATTTTGTTAAAAGAATGCCTCCATCGGGGATTATCTCTTGAATGTTAGCTGTTATCTGGTCGGATCCAGGCTTCACAACAATTTGCTGAGGGTGAGGAAGTCAACTGCTATCTAGTCAGATTCCAGGTGTGATACTGTGGGAGAACTGACTTGAGGGTTTTTCGTTTTATCGCAAATGTTGCGGTTAGCAAGAGTCACCACTGACTTTTCTTTTATCCAAAAGGAAAGGTGAAAAAGCACAGGAAAGACCTTTGAGATGTTTTCTTGAGTTCAGGGGGTAGATTATGAAAAGGGAAGGTATTAGCACCCTTTTCATCCATGGTTTTCCATGGGCTCTTAGTTACTTGCTTAAATCACTTGCTTTTGTTGTTTGAAAATGTGTTTGGTGTGGTTTTGAAAGTATTTTGTAAAAGAGGCCATTTGTTTAGGCAATCTTTGTAATCATTCTCGTTCGTAAGAATGTATACACAGATGTTTGTCTTTTTGAAAATGTTTTCAATATTTGTAAGATGTTTTGAAATGTGTGTGTTTGTTTTGAAAATAGCAAGGATAGTTGTTTTTGAAATAGGGCAAGTAACTAGAAGCAATTTACCTACTCAAATATCTTTCTTGTGAATTTTCTATTCCTTTGACATTGTTGTCTTACCATTGATTTGGTAAGCAACCCTACCTTTGGATGTAAACGAGACGGGTGTCGGTCATCGTATAACCATGATTAGCAATGTTTGCAAAGTATCTTAGCATTTTGAGGGACCAATATCATTTTGTAAGGCAACTTTTGAATAGCGTCATCGAGGGACTATGATCTTTATGTTTGTTTGTTTTGCCAAGATACTTCGCATGCGTAATATGGCCATTTTTGTTTTAGGCAACCAAGTGGAGAAACCCTAAGGATTCTTGTGTGCAAGTGTATCATTTTCATGCCTTTGTTTTATCTTGTATTTAGGGTTTTCTATTTTTGATTTGTTTCGATCTTATCATACAAACCCTAATTACTAATCATGGCATATAAAGCGGTAAATTGCGTAATGTAAATATTACTAAGCTATTACAACAATTTTAAGGGAGGGGGGAATACAAATTTGAATGGGGATTTGCAAAAAAGTAAACCTAAGTAATTTATTACAACCAAATCGAATTTGTACGAATTAGAATAAATAAAATACAATATTTAAGTATGCAATATTATATACATGCAAGAAAAGATTTTTTATTTTTATGTAATAGAAATTTTGATCTAAACCTAAAATTATAAGGAAAGGAAATTAATTTTTTAGAAGGGAGGCTTAACCCTAATTTCTATTTAAAAGAAAATGAAGTTCATATGTATTATTTTTTATGTATTTTTTATATCAAAATAATAAATAATATTGAATATAAAAAAAAATATAAAGTTTTTATATATGCAAAAATAAATATGTATGTGTATGGGATGAAAAAGAAATAAATAAAATAAACTAAATATATTTTAATTATATTTCACAAGTTTATTAATAAAATATATGATATATATTAAAAATAAAATATATTTTTATGTCCAAAAATAAAATAAAGTAAAATAAAAAATGATATTATCAAATTTATATTTTTTTAAGGATTTTTATGCATCAAAGAAAATATTTAATATTATTAAAATGAAAATAAAACAAATAAAATAAAAAATGAAAAAATAATTGGGCTAGGGGGTGTGTTGTACCCCAAAATTCGTCCTCCCATATTTCTCAAAACATTTCAAGAAAGATACCCAAGTTGCTCAAGGAAGTCCAAGGGTTGACTAGACAAGCCCTCTCATAAGGCAGTCTACCTCAAATTAGGGTTTCATATGGAACCAATATATTTGAGTCCAAGGGATCCCAAATGCTCACCAATGCCCTAATATGTTCTCAAGATCATCCATGACAAGTTTCAAGCCTTGCAGAGGAAGTTTGCTCAGTCAATTGCTCAAAGGCCTGAAAATCGACTGTGCTAGGGCAAAAGTCAAATGTGGCCCACATACAGTCAAACTTCAAGATTTTTGGTCAACATACTCATTTTTAAGTATCATTCATCTTTTGATCAAGGTTTGATCATGATTCATCAAGGATTGCTCATAATTCATCAAGAACCAAAAGTTACTAAATTAGGGTTTTGAAGGAAAAGTCAACTCAACTTTGACCAAGCATAACTTTATCATACTTTATGAGAAATGACCCATCCAAAGCTCATTTTTAAGAGGATGCAATTATATACAATAAATCTTCAGCTCCCAAGTTCAAACTATGCACTCACAAGAATTTATGAATTTGGACATTATAGGTCATTTTGAAATGTCAACAAAAATACCTTTTTTGTCAAAGCTTCATACTTGAGCATGGAATAACAAATTGAGATGAGACCAAATGGGTTGATTATATGACATCTCAAGCTTTCTAAAAAGTCCAAGAACACCTTCAAAGAGTCAAAATTGAGGAAGCTTATGCATTGGTGAAGTTGACCCTTTTTTGCAAAATTTTCAAAAGTCAACTATGCCTCAAATTGCAATTTTTGCTAAATGGGCCCAATATTTTGCACTTGTTTTGAGTTGGAAACATGGTCCACAAGCCCTAGCCCTTGCCACTAGTGATTTATCTTGTTTTTATTATTTATTTTGATTTTTATTTGAATTAAATCATTTTAAATAAAAACAAATCATAGAAAATCCAAAAACATTGAAATTCAAAGATTTTGTACTTATTTTAGGTCCTACATCCAGCTAGCATGAGATTGAATTCGTGTAAAGGTTTGGTGTGCACAAAAAGATTGAGTTTGCCCTATTTTTAGCAATATTTTCAAGTGTATCAAATCCAAATCAAAAGCAATGATGGAGGAAGATTGTGATCATATTGGCAACCCTAATTCATTCCTCAGTACATAAGGAGTATTTGCAGACCCAGAAGAAGGCTAGAGAGAGGCGCACAAGGTCAGAACAAACTTGCAAAAAACAAAGAAAAGTGGTGATTCAATTTCATAGTTCCAGGCTATTCCAGGGCTTCCTGACCATTCCAATCGCTTCCTGAGATCACAAGCAAGCAAAACCAATCCAGAACAAGCGCTTTCAGGCCCTGAAACTCACTGTAAGTCAGCCACGACTTTGATGTATTTTTGAAATCAAATTGCATGATTTTGACACTTATAGCATGAAATAATTACATATTCTCGCTCCTTGGAGCATTTGCAAATGATCTGTAACGTTTAATTGCATTTTTATGGACTATATCAAAATATGCCATTGTTAGGTTTTCTTGGTTTGTTTTGGGATTTCCTCATACAGGTGAAATTGGCCTAAATGGGAGAGATCATTATGATCAGCAGATCAAACCCAGTTGATCCATAGTCTTAGGTTTTATTTATATTGCTTGTATGTAATTTATGAGATGCACAAGGTTACAGCTACAGCGCTACATCTGTAGGTAAAGGTCATGAGTTTTAAACGACGGATCCAGGGAAGAAGATGATGGCGTGTCACAGTTGTATTGGGCCATTTGAATTCTAGCGCGTTTGTTTTGGCCAGAAACCTTTAGTTCTGATCTGTTTGTTTTTCTGTTGTATTATTAAACTAACATCCAGCGCAGTTGGTCAAAAGAAGGAAGTCAGAAGTTCATGATTTTGGGTTCGATCCCAGGCGTGATCCTCTGGAATTTTTTCCCTTTTGTTTTCACCAGATCCAGCGCTTACATCTGCTGGGGATTATTATCTGATTTCACCAAACGGGACCAGATCAAGCGTCCCCTGGGCATCATCCTCTGGATCCATCAGTCTCAGTCAGATCCAGCGCACCTCATCTCTTGATGGTCGTAATCTGCTTGATCCACTAGCCAGGAACAGATCCACTATCACTATCTTCTGGTCACTATCATCTTCTGATCACCATCATCTTCTGATTAGAGCCGCTGATACCAGGCCACTTTTTTCCTTCCTCTTTTCATTTATACTTTCTTTTATTAATTTATTCATTTATAATTACTAACACAAATTAATTTTTTCTTTTATCAAAAAATCACATAAAATCAACTTTTCACTCAATTAGACTTAGGTTTATTTTTTATACAAAAATTAATTAATTGGGTTATTTAATTTTTAGATAACTTTAATTGTTTTGTAAATAAATTAAAATTAATTAGAACAGATAGGGTTTTGTTTCTAACATTAATTATATTTTCTTTTTCTTAAAATAACCAAAAACATAAAAATAGGTCATTTATTTATTTTCATTAATTAATTTAATTCGCTAATTAATTGTGTACTTACTTTTAAAAACCTGATTCTTTTCTTAAAAAATAAATAAAAACAACAAAAACATTTTTTCTTTCAATTAGGTTAGAAAGGGTCAAAACCCTAATTTTTTTATCGTTCTTAATTTCCTCGCGCGCGCTTTATCATTTATTTGTACCCTATTAATGTAATTGCTCACAAGTTGTAATAGTTTAATTAGGTCTATTATTTTCATTTACCGCTTTATTTTTTAAGGGTTTGTTTTTGGCTATGTAAATACCCGAAGCCTTGTAATAGCGTAGTTTAATTTCTGCACTTTAAATTCCACAAATATTAACTGTTAGATGTATGATTAGGGTTGCATGACAAGAATGTATGATTAACTTTAAAACAGCTAGATAAACCTAAAATGTGCAAAGGTAAATAAATTGAAATTGAATCACTCGCACATGCCCACTCCTAGGGTACAATCCCACTTGGTTGCCTTCGGTAAATGGTCATTAGGTATAGGATATTTTAGTGGTCGCTCTTCTGTCTAAACAAATTTCAAAGTCCCGTTCGAAAAAGTTGCCTCAGAATGGTTGCCTCGGAATTTTTGCCTCGAATAATTGATCTAAGACATTAGGGTTACTACTAAGACGTCCTAACATTGCTTTAGTGATCGTACGTCCCTTTTCGAATTGACCCTCAAAACTCCAACGACAGTGCTACCTACTCACTAATAGTGGTATGGCACTGTCTAAAGGAAACAAACATAGAAACATTCTCTTTTTTCGAGTAGGTAGATTAGTTCTTAAGTACTTGCTCAATCTAAACAAACTTTTTCACACTTACACTCCTTTTTCAAACAAAGCTTTCAAAAACACTTCGTAACACTCTTGAAGACAGAAACAAGAGTTAAATCGAAGTCAAAAACCCTTTTTCAAATCAAACACAGAAGCAATTTTGAAAATGATGAGCAAATACCTAAGAGCCCATGGAAAACCACGGATAGAAAGGGTGCTAATGCCTTCCCTTTCTATAATCTACCCCCCGTACTCAAAATCTCGAAAAAAAGGGATTTTTTCTGTGCTTTTTTCCTTTCCTTGTTGGATAAAATAAAAGTCGGTGGCGACTGTTGCTTACCGCGACATTTTGCAAACACAAACACAAAACACAAAGCAGCATTTTCCTAAAATAGTCCGGTTCTGCCACCGTATCACAGAACTGGCGACTCTGCTGGGGAGTTAATAAGTGGGGTATACCTTAGGATTAGTTCATCATATTGTTTTCTATTGTTTGATTTGATTGCTTTATTTTGGTGGGCTTTGTATCGGAGTTACTATAGATCCTAACCCAGATCTGGGGAACACCTTTTAGGTAAGTAGCAATAGACTGTGAGGGAATTGTATGGTGTAGACCGATACGGTTGAAGCAGTAGCTATGTTGATGTGGCACATTAGTTGGTACCGATATCCCTTGTGGAGGAACAAGGAGAATATGGGGCTGCTATATGGGTCGTTAAGCATCAACTGACCTTAGAACCTATAGTTGACCAACTTGGCCATAGGAAGTAGTGAGATAGCCGGCCTCATCATAGAGCTGGGAACTGGTTGATACTCGATACTGCACTCATTGAGACCATACTCTCGAGATAGTTCCGACCGCAAGAAAAGATTGTGTGAGCTGAAACCATGACCGATGGAGGATGGTCAGTGATATTGAGAACCTCTAGAACCCAGTTACTATTATTAGGACAGGTTGAACCAACTGAGCTTCAAGAGGGTAGTACCTAAACTCCATGCAAGCCTGAAACTTAAGGGCTACTGTGTGACTTGTTTGCCTTTACCATGTCTGCTATCTGTGATACCTGTTGTGTGTTTTATCATGACATCTTGCATCATGACATAGCATGCATATTTCATTAGACTAACCATTTTAAAGACCAAGGGGATTCATCTTTATTCTGTTTTGAAGATCATGACTTCTATGCGCAGAAATACCATTTGAGTTAACTTCATGCAAATCCCTACTCAGCTCAGAGAATTAGTCTCAAAGGTTCCTGATACTTCTTCATTTGTTAGAAGACATGGTCATCTCCTTGGTTTGTTCACTTCAAAATTGGATGAGAAAATGATGAGTGTGTTATTCCAGTTCTTTGATCCATTGCATCATTGTTTCACCTTCCAGGATTATCAGCTAGTCCCTACTTTGGAGGAGTTCTCTGATTTGTTGGGTATATCCATTCTCGAGCAGACACCCTTCACAGGTTTGGAGGAGATTCCTAGACCTGAGGACATTTCTTTAGCTTTACACTTGACAAAGGCTGATGTAGTGTCTAATTGGGAGATAAGGAGCGAGGTTAAAGGTTTCTTGGCTAAGTTTTTGATGGATCAAGCTCAACAGTTATGGGATAACTTGGACTTTCAAGCTTTTGAAGACACTTTGGCTCTCCTCATTTACGGCTTGGTTCTTTTCCCGAATCCAGATTCTTTCATAGACGTGAATACGGTCAAGATCTTCATGTCTCGTAATCCAGTGCCTACTCTCTTGGGTGATATTCTACATGCTCTCTATACTCGTACCGTGCGAAGAAGGGGAACCCTCATGTGTTGCACGCTGCTGTTGGTGAGGTGGTTTATTTCGCACCTCCCCAAGTCTGTATTGAAGAATGAGGAAGGTGTAGGTTGGGCTTACAGAATCATGTCCCTTGCTCACACGAACATCATTTGGAGTTCTAAGGATATGGAAAGAGTAGTTGTCATTGATCGATGTGGGGAATACCCTAATGTTCCGTTGCTTGGAATTAGAGGGGGAATAACCTACAATGCTTGTTTGGATTTACGACAGTTTGGACGCGCTCAAAGAGACGGTCCCCATGAGCTGCTTCTTCCAGACATTGTCTTTGACTACAAGGGGGACGTGAATGAGCATCGCCGAAGGTTTATACGAGCCTGGGGCATGGTGAAAAGGTCTGACCCTCAAGAGCTAGGACTGAAGACTTCCCTCCCGATGCAACCTTATCTCTAGTGGGTTCAAGCCCGTGCTTAAAAGCTGGGGATGCCTTATGAAGCATTTTTACCAGTGATTGTGGAGCATGCTATGGAGGAAGGGGTTACTTACACGATCCTCCATCCATACATGACTACTGATCTTGGAGCATTGAAGAGATCCTGGATTCAGCTAAAGGAGGAGAGGGATACCTACAAGGAGAAGTATCATGAGCAGGAGAGGAAGTTCTTGAGGCTTACAAGGAAGCTTGATAATGAAAGGACAATCAACAATTATGTCAGCACGAAGGGAAAATGACCATGTGATTTCTGATGTCTTTTATTATTTCAAGTTTAGATTTGCTTTTCCGTATTTCTTTTGTAATGCCTTAAAAGGCATTGTTAAACATTGTTACAAGTTTTAATCTAATAAAGTGTGTTTTATTTTGGTTTACAAATTTTAATCTCCCAAAGTCTTTGAAATCATTTCATACGCATTCCATTATCATGCACCTCATCACATGTACCATTACAGGTTTCTCATCTTCTTCGCTGTTTATTTCAGCAACCATGTCTTCTGAAACACCTACTGATCAAGCCATCAAGGCTCTTCAAGCACAGAACGCTCAGTTCCAGGAGATGTTTTTGAATTTGGCCAAAGGGAAACAAGATTTGAAGTCTCTCATCTTGAAGGAGAAGAAGAAGAAGAAGAAAGCGGTCCTCCTGAATATGGGTCGCAGATTAAGGAACAATTTGCGATAGGAAACTGATTTGTCCCATTCATCTGGAGGAGGAGAGAATCAAGAGGAAAGAAAGGGGCCTAGTCCTGTGGTCTCTGATAATGACACTGATTTTGATGAAGACCAGTATCCTCCAGTTGAGGATAGGTATAAGCAACTCGAAGACTGGCTGAGTGCAATGGAGATCCAGAAGATACCTGGGCTAGACTTCAGAGATCTGGGGTGGTGATCCCTCACAAGTTTAAAGCTCATGTCTTTGCTAAATATGATGGAGTATCTTATCCGAAGCTACATCTCCGTTCATACGTCAGAAAAATTCAACCCTATACTGCTGATAGGAACCTGTGGGTTCATTTCTTTCAAGATAGTTTGTCAGGGACTCAACTTGAATGGTTTTATCAACTAGAAGGAGCTAATGGCCGCAACTGGGAGGACCTTGCTGCTGCTTTTACAAGAAATACCAGTATAATGCCGACCTTGCTCCCACGCGTACTCAACTTCAGGGTATGTCTATGGGTACATGCCAAGGCTTTAAGGACTATACTCAGAAATGGAGAGATCTGGCTGGAAGAGTCCAACCCCCTATGTCTGATAGGGAGTTGGTGGACATGTTTCTTGGGACTTTGTCTGGTCCATTCTTCAATCATTTGATCGGTAGTTCATCGTCTGGGTTCACTAAATTGATTTTGACTGGGGAGAGAGTTGAAGCTGGTATTAGAAGTGGCAAGATACAGAAATGTGCTTCGTCAAGTACCAAAAAGAAGCCTTTCAGAAAAGAAGCTAGTGCAGTTTATATCTCGAGGAGCCAGAATCGACCTGAACGCCGCCAAGCAGTAAATGCGGTGGTAATATCAAGACCCATTGTTGCCCCACAATGCAAAAATCAACAAAGAGTAGAGAGACCATAAAGATAGTATACTCGGCTCAGTATGACCTTATCTCAAATTTTGCCGCAATTGTTGAAGACCAACTTGATAACTCTGAGGGAAGCTCCTAAGAATCCTAGTACTACATCACCGTTGTACAATCCGAACCCCCGCTGTGCTTATCACTCCGATAGCCTAGGACATGATACAAACAACTGCTGGGCCTTGAGGAATAAGGTGCAAGATTTAATTGAAGCTAAAGAAATTGAGTTCGACGCGCCGGAAAACCCTAATGTCATGACTGCTCCTATGCCCAAGCATGGAGTAAATGTTGTGGACGATGATTCATTTGTGACCTATATGGAAGACATTTCTACTCCGTTGATGACAGTAAAGAAGAACCTATTATTGGCCGGTTTATTTATGGGTTGTGGCGAAGGTTGCCACCTATGTTCAATCCTGCCCGCTGGCTGTCATTTGTTGAAATCAGGTGTTCAACGCCTGATGGATAACAAAGAAATCTTGTTCGAGAAAACTTTGATTCCGTTAATTCCTGTTGAAGATATTTCCATAATAACCATTTCCGCCAATCCTTCCAAGGCTTCCTCGAGAAATCCTGTTAGGATTACATCCGTTCCAAGAGTTGCTCCATTTATCATTACTATTCCTGGTCCTATCCCTTACACTTCGAACAAGGCTGTACCGTGGCACTATGGGGCCGATGTGTATTATCATGGGATCAAACAAGACTTGAAGGTTGAAGAAGCTGATACTGAGGTCAGTAATATTGTCGGGTCTAGCAAGGTAACCCGAAGCGGAAGTCTTTTCTCTCCTGAGATCTCCCACCAACTGTTCAGAAGCCTGTTGTTATTCCACCTGCCAGTACATCTGCTACTGTCCCTGTTCATATTCCAATCATTAACCCTGCTGCCGAGTCATCTAACGCTCGGGGCAAAGAAGTTACAGGTGAGCCTGCCTGGATGGAGGCACCGAAGAAGATCATTGTAGAAACCTCTAGGCAGGAGATAGAGAAAATTTTGAAGATTATCAAGAAAAGTGACTACAACATAGTCGAGTAGCTGGGGAAAACCCCTTCGAAGATCTCCATGTTATCCTTATTGTTGTGCTCAGAGGCCCATGCAAAGGCTTTAATTGCTTTCCTTAAAACTGCGCATGTGCCGCAAGAAACATCTGTTGATCAATTCAAAGACTGTGTGGCTAGTTTGACCGCTGACAACGGGTTGGGTTTCTCCGATGCAGATCTGACTACTAAAGGAAAAAATCACAATGACGCTCTGCATGTCTCAATCTAGTGCAGGGGCACTACTCTGGCCCATGTACTGGTGGATATTGGGTCCTCGTTAAATGTTTTACCCAAGAAAGCATTAGACCGGTTGGAATGTGAAGTGTTGGTTTTGAAGCCAAGTAATATTGTGGTTAGGGCCTTTGACGGGTCCAAAAGGATGGTGCACGGGGAGGTAGATGTCCCTGTTAAAGTTGGTTCCCAGACTTTCGCATTTACATTCTATGTGATGGACATTCGACCATCTTACTCTTGTTTTCTGGGTCGCCCGTGGATTCATAAAGCTGGGGCGGTAACTTCCACGCTCCATGAGATGTTGAAATATTTAGTGAAGGGGAAGATTTTTACAGTACGAGGAGAAGAGGGGTACATGGTGAGACACCTTAACTCTTTTCGATATGTGGATATGGATGGAGATTTCATCGAAACCCCGTGTCAGAACTTTGAAGAAGTCCCCCAGACTCCGGCATCGACTGAAGTTGTTGTTGAAGATCCTCCAATGAAGATGGCTTCCCTCAAGGATGCCAGGGCTGTTATTGAAAAGGGTGGGTGTGCAAATTGGGTTCAACTCCCTGACTTTGCACGCAAGACTGACAAGTTTGGTTTGGGTTTTACTGCAGAAGCTCAAAGGGCTGTTCGGCATGCGCGGATTGGAAGACCTCCCCTGTGTATCAGTAATCCAGAAGTGAATGCAATTGAAGACGATGATGAAGAGTCTGAGTTTGACAACTGGGTTTACCCGACTACCAATGATGGCTTGAAAAATTGGACGGCGAAGGACTTCGTGCCCATTTCTTTTATTACACAGTAATAGACTTTTGTTTTGAGATTTTGTAACAGACAATTTAAAACTTCACGGCCCGGTTCCTTGCCCGAGACACCGTGGCTCTATTTGTGAGGGCTTAATGTTTGTCATTTCCATATATCATCAATAAAGCATTGGACGTTTTCTTGCATTACAAATTTTGCGCTCCTTGTTTTTCTATCTTGCACTTTATTAAAACAACTATTGTCTTACACACACTCACATATCATAATGCAGATCCACATCCACTCTGGATCCCGCTGAAAACGACTCTGCTACTGCCAGTTATGACTTCGAAAGTCCGATCAACCAAGCCGAGGACGAAGGTGAGGATGATTGCGAAGTTCCTGGGGAACTTGCTAGACTGTTACTACAGGAAGAGAGGGCCATACAACCCCATGAAGAGCCAATGGAATCAGTAAATCTGGGTACAGAAGAAGACAAGAAAGAGGTTAAGATCGGTGCAAATTTGGAGTCTGGTGTTAAGCAACGGTTGATACAAATTTTGCGTGACTATGTTGAGATCTTTGCCTGGTCTTATGAAGATATGCCTGGGTTGGATACCGATATTGTGGTTCACCACTTGCCAACTAAAGAAGATTGTCCTCCAGTGAAGCAGAAAGTTTGCCAAATGCGCCCAAAGTTGTCTGAAAAAATCAAAGCTGAGGTTATGAAACAGTTTGATGCCGGTTTTCTAGCAGTTACTTCTTACCCGCAGTGGGTTGCCAACGTGGTTCCGGTGCCGAAGAAAGATGGTAAGGTACGGATGTGTGTTGACTATAGGGATATGAATAGGGCAAGCCCCAAGGATGATTTCCCATTCCCTCACATCGACGTTTTGGTTGACAACACCGCACATCATAAGATCTTCTCCTTTATGGATGGTTTTTCTGGTTACAATCAGATTAAGATGGCTCCCGAAGACATGGAGAAGACAACCTTCGTTACGCAGTGGGGTACCTTTTGCTACAAAGTCATGCCATTCAGATTGAAGAATGCTAGGGCAACGTATCAACGCACCATGTCGCTTTGTTCCACAACATGATTCATCATGAGATTGAGGTATACGTTGAGGACATGATTGCAAGATCCCAAACTGAAGAGGGACATCTTGGCCATCTCCAGAAGCTATTTGACAGGTTGAAGATGTACAAGCTGAAGTTAAACCCGAACAAGTGCACATTCAGGGTGAGGTCTGGTAAACTGCTGGGTTTCGTCGTTAGTGATAAAGGTATTCAAGTGGATCCTGCAAAGGTGAAGGCTATACAGGAAATGCTAGCTCCCCGAACAGAAAAGGAAGTCAGAGGCTTTTTGGGACGGTTCAATTACATTGCCCGATTCATTTCACATCTGACTGCTACTTGTGAACCAATCTTCAAGCTGCTGAAGAAAAATCAAGTGGTAAAATGGAATGATGAATGTAAAGCCGCTTTCGAAAGGATCAAAGAATATCACCAAGAGCCACCTATTCTGATGCCTCCATTTGAAGGGAGACCTTTGATCTTATACTTGACAGTACTCGACAATTCGATGGGGTGTGTGTTAGGGCAGCATGACGAGTCTGGCCGAAAAGAGCATGTTATTTACTACCTTAGCAAAAAGTTTACCGACTGTGAGACCCGATACTCACTGCTTGAGAAAACTTGCTGCGCTTTGGCATGGGCTGCTCGCCGGCTGAGACAGTATATGCTGACTCACACTACTCTATTGATATCAAAGATGGATCTAATCAAATATATCTTCGAAAAGCTTACCTTGTCCAGAAGAATAGCAAAATGGCAGATGATCTTGACTGAGTATGACATCCAATACACAACCCAGAAGGCAATTAAGGGGAGTGTGTTGGTAGAGCATTTGGCGCATCAGGCAGTGGATGATTACCAGTCTATGAACTTTGAGTTTCCGGATGAGAACATCATGTTAGTGACTGACTGTGAAACACCTGGACCGGATGAAGGACCTGAGGAAGGATCCTGATGGTCTATTTTTTTTGACGGAGCTTCAAACACGTTGGGTAATGGCATTGGCGCCGTGATCATATCTACTAAAGGCTATCATACTTCGTTCACCGCCCGACTATGTTTTAACTGCACCAACAACATGGCGGAGTATGAAGCGTGCATCATGGGCCTTCGAGCAGCTATTGACCTAAGGATTAAGTTCCTGAGTGTGTTCGGAGATTCCACTCTCGTGATTAGCCAAATCTTATTCCTTACAAAGAGTATGTATTGACGTTGCTTTCACATTTTGAGGAGATAACCTTTTAACACTTCCCCAGAGAGGAGAACCAGTTAGTGGACGCGCTAGCTACTATGTCTTCTATGTTCAAGGTCAGGTGGGACAATGAATCTCCCCAGATTACCATTGAGAGGTTGGACGAACCTGCACATTGCTGTGACATTGAGACTGAAGAGGTAACAGATAAACCCTGGTTTCACGAGGTAAAGAGGTATCTTGAGGCTCGGGAATACCCCGAGGGTGCATCTGTTAATGATAAGAAGTTTCTTAGGAGATTTGTGGCAAAGTTCTTCATCAGTAATGGTGTCCTTTACAAGCATAACCATGACTCAACCTTACTGCGATGTGTGGATAAGAACAGGGCAGAAATAATTATGGTAGAGTTAGATGAAGGTACTTTCGGAACTCATTCTAGTGGACACACCATGGAAAAGAAGATCCTACGGGCAGGATATTATTGGTCCACCATGGAAGACCACTGTTATCAGCATTCTCAGACCTGTCATAAGTGCCAAGTGTTGTACCCCAAAATTTGACCTCTCATGTTTCCCAAAGGCTTCCCCCTGCATGGTTGATCACAAACTCTTGCCTAAGGAAAAGGAAAATTTTTGAGTGGTGCTTTAAGTACATTTCGATTGGCATTCTGAAAGACCCTTCGATTGGTGTTCTGAAGGAGCCTTTCGATTGGCATTCTGTCAAGCTCTTCGATTGGCATTATGGACAAGCATTTCAATTGGCATTATGTCAAGGCTTTCGATTGGCATTCTAAAAGACCCTTCGATTGGTATTTTGAAGGAGCCTTTCGATTGGAATTATGGACAAGCATTTCGATTGGCATTATGGACAAGTACTTTGATTGGCATTATAATAGTGTCCTTCGATTGGGATTCCAAAAGGGTCCATTCGAAGAAGCTTTCGAAGAGCATTCGAAGGAGGCCATCAGCCCATTCGAAAGGGAGCATTCGAAGGCCAGTTACATGTCATTCAAAATTAAAAAAGGGACAAGATCCCATGTGTTTAGCCAATGTTACAAACTCTCATTCATGGCTTTCAAACACATAATTAATGTTACAAATTCTCATTCATGGCTGTCAAACACATAATCAAGGTCATTTAAACCTTTGTCTTCCTGTACCCTCCACCCCCTCTATATAAAGAGATCACAAGTGTTGCAAAAAGAGAACGAAAATATATAGAAAAAATAGAGAAAAGAAGCAGGGAGAACTTGGAGATACGCTGCCAAAAGTCATCAGCACTTCCAAGAAGCCATACCCAATCCTTGCACAAGCCAAAGCTGCCACCCAGCGAACACCTCCACCCTCAGAACTACAGATCAAAGCACCCCTGTTTGGTAAAGAAATCTAATCTCAAACTCATTTCGATCTCTCATTGCAAATTCATGTTATTACTGTTGTTTGTGAATGATTTAATGTGCTACATATAAGCTACAGCGCAGAGATGAGATTGTGCCATTGCTTAACCCAGACCCAGATTCAGCAGGTGCAAATAAGGGGGAGATTCGAATCAGGGGATAAAATCCCCCCTGGACCTTTAACATGTGTTTCGTTTCTTCCAGGAAATACATCCTCAGGATCCTGTTCAGAGTTTCGAAGCTTAGCAGCTTAGCTTCGAACTGGATCCAGGATTTCCAAATCGAAGGATGACATATCCAGATCGAACACCCTCATGCACCTTCAATCAAGACTCTTCAATGGGTCGAAAGACAGCCTGCACCTCTTTCGACCCAGGCCTCCAGAATTACATTTTTCCTTGTTTTGCTGCCTGACTCATTTGTACTTTATTTACTTTGTTTTTGTTTATTTCTTTTAGTTTTTTTTAATCAACATAAAAATCATAAAAATAAATAACTTAGAATTAGGATTTAATTTAGTTAATTATTTTAACTTATTTTCTCCAATTTTAAAATCAGTAGACTTAGGATTTATTTAAATTCAATCCTTTTCATAAACAAAAAAATGCAAAAAATATTAAATATGTTTTGGAGTTAATTTTAATCATTTTTTTAATTAATTAAATTTGACTTAATTGAACATTTAGAATTCTTCCCAAAAATAAAATAAAACAACAAAAGATTATATTCTTAGGATTTTTAAGATTCACGCGCGTTTATTTTATTGTAACTGCTTATTATTCCCCCAATTTTGGACATGTAAATAATTCCCCTCTCCGAAGCCTTGTAATAGCGTAGGATTTACAATTTCTGCACTTTAAATTCCTGTACATATATTAACTGCTTAGATGTATGCTAACTAGGATTGTATGATAAGATCTAAAAACAAATGGTAAAACACCTAAAAATATAAAGATAATATAACTGAAAAAACAATACACTCGCACATGCCACTCTTAGGGTACACCTCACTTGGTTGCCTCAAATGTGGTCATTAAGTATAGGATGTTTTAGAGGTCGCCCTCCTGTCCAAAGATCAAAGTCGCCTCGAAATGGTTGTCTCGATAAAAAATGATCTAAGACATTAGGGTTACCGCTAAAGCATCCTAACATTGCTTTAGTGACCACACGTCCCTTAAATCGAATTGACCCGAAAACTCCAACGACGGTGCTACCTACTCCTCAATAGTGGGATAGCACTGTCTAAAGGACGTTTGCACAATTTAATTCCTTTTCGAGTAGGTAGAGGTTCTTAAGTATTTGCTCCTTTTTAAAAAAACAAAACAAAACTTTTCACACTTACACTTTCTTCAAAAACAAAACTCTTTTCAAAACCCACAAACACAAAGAAAAGAAAACTTTTGAAAACATAGTGAACAAGTACCTAAGAGCCCGTGGATAACCACGGATAGAAAGGGTGCTAACACCTTCCCTTTCTATAATCTACCTCCCGAACCCGAGAAAAATCTCGAGAAGGAGTTTTCTTTCGCTTTTGCCCTTTCCTTGTTGGATAAAATAAAAGACGGTGGCGACTCTTGCTTACCGCGACAATTTGCAAAAACAAACGTAAACGCGAACCAGCCTTAAAAAACAGTCAGTTCTCCATTCCCACCGATCACAGAACTGGCGACTCTGCTGGAGATTAATAAGTGAGGTGTACCTTAGGACTAGATCACTTGTGTTTTCATTTGTATTGCTTTGTATGCTTTTAATTTTGTGGGCTTGTATCGGGGTTCTATAAATCCTCCACCCGGATTTGGGAAACATTCATAGATAGAAATACGTTATGGAAACTTTGCGGGGTATACCGACACGGTTGAAGCAATAGCTATATTAGTGAGACATATTTGTGAGTACCGGTAGCCTTTGAGTCAATCAAAGAGAATACGGGGCCGCTGAGTGATGTCACTAAGCACTAATGACCTAGAACCTTACTTGACCATCTTGGCCTTTTTTAGGGGTAGTGAGATGACCGACTTTGGTGCAGTCCGAAGTTTGTAGATACTCGATACTACACTCATTGAGGATTGTTTTCTTGGAATATTTTGGTCTCCAGTTAAGTGGCTAAACCGAAACGATGAACATAGAAAACAATCCAATGATATTGAGCTCCTTAGAACCCGGTTACTATTTATAGGACAGGTTTTGAGCCAACTAAACTCAAGAGGGTACTTACCTATGAAACCTCCTGCAAGCCTGAAACTAGGGTTTTTGTGTGACTTGCTTGTACATGTGTGTTTGCATACATCATAAAGCATCATATGCATCTGCTAACCATTTCAGGGGTTTAGATCTTCATCTTTGTTCTTGTTTTGCAGGACATGGAGTCTCTCCGTAGGAAAACAATTCAAGTCAATCTTGTAAGGATCCCTCCTTAACTCAAGGAGCTTACATCCAGGATTCCCGAGAATTCTCTCTTCAGTGAAAAACATGGTAGGCTCCTCAGCTTGGTCAACACCAACATTTAAGAAGACATGATGAAAGTTCTCTTCCAGTTCTTTGACCCCATACACCACTGTTTCACATTCCCTAATTATCAATTGGTGCCTACTTTGGAGGAATTTTCTCAACTCCTGAGAATTCCTATTCTTAGTCAACTACCCTACAACGGTACGTAAAAGGAACTAAAACTTGAAGATGTTGCTCAAGCATTACGCTTACAACCATCCGACATCAAGGGGCATTGGGAAACCAAAAGTGGTATTAAAGGATTCTTGGCAAAGTTTCTGTTTGAGAAGGCACGAGAATGCTGGAATTCTCTTGATCTACAAGCCTTTGAAGAGATTGTGGCACTCCTTATCTATGGGTTGGTTTGTTCCCAAATCCTAATCAACTTATAGATGTGAATGCTGTCAAGATTTTCATATCTAGGAATCCCATACCTACATTGCTTGGGGACATCCTCCACTCATTTTACACACGAACAATGAGGAAAAGAGGTGTTCTCATGTGTTGTACTCCTCTCCTAGCAAGGTGGTTTATTTCTCACCTTCCACAATCAGTTTTGAAGAATGAGCAGGGTTTGAGGTGGTCACAACGATTGATGACCCTCACACATTCTGATGTACATTAGTGTTCTCGGTCCAGAGAAAATGTCACCATCATTGATCGTTGTGGAGAATTTCCTAATGTTCCATTACTTGGAATTAGGGGAGGCATTACCTATAACCCCTGTCTAGCTTTGAGAAAATTTGGATATGCTCGGAGGGATGGCCCTCATGACATGCTGATTCCTGACCTAGTTTTTGACTTTGACAACGATACGCAAGGACTTCGACAAAGGTTCATCAGAGCTTGGAGGATGCCTAATAAGGTGGATAGTAAGACACTGGGGCACAAGAATTCTATCCCCCTTGAGCCTTACCTCAAGTGGGTACGAACCCGCTCCCAGAATCTTATGATGCCATATCCTCACATTCTCCCCTTGATCAAAGAGCCTGTTATGGAAGGAGAGGTTCCATACGCCATCCTACATCCTGACATGCCAACATCATGGGAAGAAATGCAAAAGAGTTGGATCCAACTCAAGGAAGAGCGGAATACTTTTGAAGCCAGCTTCTATGCCAGTGAAAAGAAGGTTTTGGAGCTTACCCGCCGACTTCACGAGGAGGAGACCCTCAACACTTACATCGCTCCAAAAAGGATGCGCAATGTCTTTTTACATTAAGAATTTTGTAACATTTCGCCCATGGGGCACTTATGTACTAAATTTCTTCTTAATATGACGTGTGTTCCTTTTTTGTCTGCAACAAATTTGAATTCTTGAACCCTTGAATGCATTACATACATAGCATACCATTCATCATATGCATAACAGGTACCTTTTTACAGGTCTCTTATCTTCTTCGCTGTTTATTTCAGCAATCATCATGTCTGCTGAACCTTCCACTGAGCAAGCTATCAAGGCCCTCCAGGCCCAGAATTCCCAATTTCAAGAGTTGGTCATGAGCCAAACTAAGGGCCAGCAGGACTTGAAGACCTTGATTCTAAAAAAGAGGAAGAAGAAGAAGAAGAGGACCATCCTGTTCAACACCGGACGCAGGTTTGGAAACGGGATGCAGAATGAAATTGATCTGGCCACCCCATCTGGAGAGAAAGACAGTCCATAAGAAAGGAGGGCTCCTAGCCCTATGGTCTCCGACAATGAGACAGACTATGATGAAGAACAATATCCTCCTGCTGAGGATAAGTACAAACAGCTGGAAGACCGTTTGAACGCTATGGAAGTACAGAAGGTGCCCGGTCTGAACTTCGGAGATTTGGGTTTATCATCTGGGGTGGTGATTCCCCATAAGTTCAAGGCACCTGCCTTTGCTAAGTATGACGGAGCTTCCTGTCCAAAGTTGTACCTCCGGTCATATGTGAGGAAGATCCAACCTTACACTACTGATAAGAACTTATGGATCCATTTCTTTCAAGACAGTCTCTCAGGGACTCAGCTTGAGTGGTTCTATCAGTTGGACGGAGCCAGTATCCGCAGCTGGGAGGATTTGGCTGTTGCATTCTTTAGGCATTATCAGTATAATTCCGATTTCTCTCCTACGCGTACCCAACTCCAGGGTATATCAATAGGGACGGGTGAAGGATTTAAAGAGTATGCTCAAAAATGGAGAGACCTTGCCGGAAGGGTGCAACCACCTTTAGCTGATCGTGAACTTGTCGATATGTTTTTGGGGACCCTGTCCGGTTCATTCTTTAACCATTTCATTGGAAGCTCTTCAGCGGATTTACAGACCTTATCTTGACTGGTGAGAGGATTGAAGCTGGTATTAAGGCTGGGAAGATACAGAAGGGTGCCTCATCGAGCACCGAGAAGAGACCGTTTAAGAAAGAGTCCAGTGCTGTCTACAGTTCAAGAAGACAAAATAGACCTGAACACCGCCAAGCTGTCAATGCGGTTGTTATCTCAAAACCTGCTGGTGCTCCTCAGCATCACAACCAACAAAGGGACGAGAGACCTCGAAGGCAATTTACTCGTCTCAGCATGACTTTGTCTCAGATGTTGCCACAGTTGCTGAGGACCAATCTGGTGACTCTAAGAGAAGCTCGAAAGAATCAAAATACTGCATAACCGAAGTATAAACCTAACGCCCGCTGTGCTTATCACTCCGATAGCCCGGGGCATAATACAGATGATTGTTGGAGTCTGAAAAACAAGGTGTAAGACTTAATTGATGCAAAGGGGATTGAGTTTGAGGCGCCTGAGAGGCCTAATGTTGTGACTGCTCCCATGCCCAAACATGGAGTAAATGCTGTAGAGGAAGACTTGTTTGTAGTGTATGTGGATGATGTTGTTACCCCTCTGATGACTATCAAGAAGAACCTGTTGCTAGCCGGTTTATTTCCGGGCTGTGGTGAAAGTTGACATATGTGTTCTGCTTTACCTACTGGTTGCCCATCTCTGAAGTCAGGTATCCAAAACCTGATGGATAGTAAAGAGATTCTTTTTGAGAAGACTGCTGTTCCACCCGTTCATTCTGAAGAAGTTGCCATCGTTACCAATTTCGACAATTCTTCCAAGGCTCCCTCGAGGACGCCTGTTAGAATTACATCTGTTCCGAAGATCGCACCTATAATCATCACTGTTCTGGGGCCCATCCCCTATACATCTGACAAAGCTGTCCCTTGGCACTATGGGGCAGATGTTTATGTTCTTGGAGTTAAGCAAGAGTTCGGTGCTGATACCGGCGTCAGTAACGTTACAGGACCTGTTAAAGTCACCCGCAGCGGTAGACTTTTCTCACCTGATATTGCTCCACCAGCTGTCCGAAGACCTGTTGTCATTAAGCCTGCAAGTGTACCTGCTGCCATTCCTGATCAAGTCCCTTTTCATACCCCTGTCGCCGAGTCATCTAACGCTCGGGGCAAAGGGATCACCACTGATATGCCTGCCCAGACGGAGGCGCCAAAGACAATCAATGTTGAAGCTTCCAAACAGGAGATGGAAGAGATTCTGAAGATTATTAAGAAGAGTGATTTTAATGTAGTTGAGCAACTGGGGCAAACCCCATCCAAGATTTCTATGTTATCACTGCTGTTGTGTTCAGAGGCCCATGCCAAGGCTCTGATTACCTTCCTAAAGACGGCCCACGTGCCACAAGAGACATCAGCTGATCAGTTTACCGATTGTGTGGCCAATTTAACTGCTGATAATGGTTTAGGTTTCTCTGATGCTGATCTGACTGCTAAAGGGAAGAACCATAACGATGCCCTGCATGTATCCATTGAATGCAGGGGCACTACTCTTGCACATGTGTTAGTTGACACTGGTTCCTTATTGAACGTCTTGCCAAAGAAAGCTCTAGACAGGCTGGATTGCGAAGGTTTGGAGTTAAAGCCGAGTAACATTGTTGTCCGGGATTTTGATGGGTCTAAAAGGATGGTGCATGGTGAGGTTGATATTCCAATCAAAGTTGGTTCTCAGGTCTTCAATTCTACATTCTACGTGATGGACATTCGGCCATCCTATTCTTGTTTGCTGGGTCGTCCATGGATCAACAAAGCGGGAGCCGTAACCTCAACGCTCCACCAGAAGTTGAAGTACCCGGTTAAAGGCAAGATTGTGACAGTACAAGGGGAGGAGGAGTACATGGTCAGCCACCTCAACTCGTTCCGGTACATAGAGATGGATGGGGAGTTCATTGAGACCCCATTTTAGCACTTTGAAGAGGTTCCTCAGACACTAGCATCAGCTGAGACTGTGATGGAAGATTCTCTTATGAAGATGGCTTCCTTAAAGGATGCCCGGGCTGTTATTGAGAAGGGTGAGTATGCAAACTGGGGCCGACTTCCTGATTTCACTCAGAAGACTAACAAGTTTGGTTTGGGTTTCACTGCAGAAGCTCAAAGGGCCGTTCGAAGTGCAAGGATTGGAAGATCTCCTGTGTTCATCAGCAACTCGGGAGTAAATGCCATCGAAGATGACATGGAGGAGTCTGAATTCGACAGCTGGATCTATCCTACAACCAACGGTGGACCAAACAACTGGACAGCAAAGGATTTCATCCCTATTACTTTTGTTACTCAGTAATGAACTCTTTGTTTCGAATTTGTAACAGACAATGTTTTGAAACTTTATGGCCCGGTGTCTTACCCGGGGCACCGTGGCTTCATTTGTGAGGGCTTTTGTATTCCATTTTCATATATCATTAATAAAAGCATTGGACGTTTTCGCATTTCAAATTTTGTGCTCCTTGTCTTTCCTTATTATATTACAAAACAACTATTTTACACACACTCACATATACAGGTCCCAATCAACTCTGGATCTCATTGGTAACGACTCTGCTACTTCCAGTTATGACTTCGAAAATCCGATCAACTTAGCCGAAGACGAAGGTGAAGATGATTGAGAAGTGCCTGGTGAGCTTGCAAGACTACTACTCTAGGAAGAGAGGGCCATTCAGCCACAGGAAGAGCCAGTGGAAACGATGAATCTGGGTACCGAGACAGACAAAAAGGAAGTCAAGATCGGTGCAAATCTGGAGCTTAGTGGGAAACAGCGGTTGATTCAGATGCTGCATGACTACGTGGAGATCTTTGCCTGGTCTTACGAAGATATTCCTGGGTTGGATACCGACATTGTGGTTCATCGCCTGCCTACTAAGGAAGACTGTCCTCCGGTAAAACAGAAGGTTCGCCGTATGCGTCCAGAGATGTCTGAGAAAATCAAGGCCAAAGTTATGAAACAGTTTGACGCCGATTTTCTAGCAGTAACTTCTTACCCTCAGTGGGTTGCCAATGTGGTTCCGGTACCGAAGAAGGATGGTAAGGTCCGAATGTGTGTTGACTACAGGGATTTGAACAGGGCAAGCCCTAAGGATGACTTCCCTCTGCCTCACATCGACGTTCTGGTTGACAATACTGCTCAGCACAAGGTATTCTCCTTTATGGACGGTTTCTCATGTTATAATCAGATAAAAATGGCTCCCGAAGACACGGAGAAAACCACCTTTGTTACTCAGTGGGGCACCTTTTGTTACAAGGTCATGCCTTTTGGACTGAAGAATGCTGGGGCAACATATCAGCGTGCCATGGTTGCTTTATTTCATGACATGATCCATCATGAGATTGAAGTATACGTCGACGATATGATTGCGAGGTCCCAAACTGAGGAGGAACACCTTGACCATCTACAGAAGCTATTTGACAGGTTGAAGTTATATAAGCTGAGATTGAACCCAAACAAATGCACCTTCGGGGTACGGTCCGGTAAACTGTTGGGTTTCGTCGTAAGCGACAAAGGTATTCAAGTGGATCCTGCCAAAGTGAAAGCCATACAAGAGATGCCAGCTCCCAAGACAGAGAAGGAGGTCAGAGGTTTTCTAGGACGACTAAACTACATTGCCCGATTCATCTCGCACCTAACTGCTACATATGAGCCAATCTTCAAACTGCTGAAGAAAGATCAAGTGGTATGTTGGAACGATGAATGTCAGGCTGCTTTCGAAAGAATCAAAGAGTACCTCCAGGAGCCACCTATTCTTATGCCACCAGTTGAAGGGAGACCTTTGATTTTATACTTGACGGTGCTCGATAACTCAATAGGGTGTGTGCTGGGACAACATGACGAGTCTGGCCGAAAAGAGCATGCCATTTATTACCTTAGCAAAAAGTTTACCGACTGTGAGACTCGATACTCACTGCTCGAGAAAACTTGCTGCGTTTTGGCATGGGCTACTCGCCGGCTGAGACAGTATATGTTGACTCACACTACTCTGTTGATTTCAAAAATGGATCCAATCAAGTATATCTTCGAAAAGCCTGCCTTGTCCGGAAGAATAGCAAGATGGCAGATGATCTTGACTGAGTATGACATCCAGTACACGACTCAAAAAGCAATCAAGTGAAGTGTATTGGCAGACCATTTGGCACATCAGGCAGTTGATGATTACCAGTCTATGAACTTTGAATTTCCAGACGAGAATATCATGGTAGTGACTGATTGTGAGACACCTGGACCAGATGTAGGACCTGAGGAAGGATCCCGATGGTCTATGTACTTTGATGGAGCTTCAAACTCTTTGGGTAATGGCATTAGCATTGTGATCATATCTCCTAAAGGCTCTCATACTCCGTTTACCGCCCGACTATGTTTCAACTGCACCAACAATATAGCAGAGTATGAAGCCTGCATTATGGGTCTTCGAGCAGCAATTGACCTAAGGATTAAGTTTATGAGTGTCTTTGGAGATTCTACTCTCGTGATCAGTCAGATCAAAGGAGATTGGGATACGAAACACCCAAATCTTATTCCTTATATGGAGTATGTATTGACGTTGCTTCCCCATTTCGAGGAGATAACCTTTGAACACTTCCCAAGAGAGGAGAATCAGTTGGCGGACGCACTAGCTACGATGTCTTCTATGTTCAAAGTCAAGTGGGACAACGAGGATCCCTGGATCATTATTTGGAAATTGGATGAACCTGCACATTACTGTGATCTTGAGACTGAAGAAGTAACAGAAAAACCTTGGTATCGTGAAGTGAAGAGGTACCTTGAAGCTCAAGAATACCCCGAGGGTGCATCTGTTAACGACAAAAGTTTCTAAGAAGGTTCGCGGTAAAGTTCTTCATCAGCAATGGAATTCTTTACAAACGTAACCATGATTCAACCTTACTGCGCTGCATGGATAAAACTGAAGCAGAAAGGATCATGGAAGAGCTGCATGAAGGTACTTTCGGAACTCATTCCAGTGGACATACCATGGCAAAGAAAATCCTTCGGGCAGGATATTACTGGTCCACAATGGAAGCCGACTGTTATCAGCATTCTCGGACATGTCACAAGTGCCAGGTCTATGCTGATAAGGTGCATATTCCTCCAGTTCCTCTGAATGTTTTGACAGCACCTTGGCCTTTCGCAATATGGGGCATTGATATGATCGGCGAGATCAGACCTACGGCATCCAACGAGCATCGTTTCATCCTGGTAGCGATTGATTACTTTACGAAATGGGTTGAAGCAGCTTCCTTTGCTACCGTAACCAAGAACGTCGTGGCACGATTCATTCGGCACAACCTGATCTGTCGATACGGTGTGCCGGAGAGGATCATTACAGACAATGGTACTAATCTTAACAACAAGATGATCACTGAGCTCTGCGAGCAATTCAAAATACAGCACCACAACTGTTCTCCCTAACGGCCGAAGATGAATGGGGCTGTAGAAGCAGCTAATAAGAACATTAAGAAGATTGTGCAGAAGATGACAGTGACGTACAAAGACTGGCACGAGATGTTACCATTTTCTCTTCATGGGTACCGTACCTCAGCACGAACGTCAACAGGGGCAACACCCTATTCTTTGGTTTATGGCATGGAGGCAGTCTTGCCCATTGAAGTTCAGATACCCTCTCTTCGGATCATGAAGGATGCAGGTTTGAGCAAAGACGACTGGATTCAGACCCGGCTTGATCAATTGAATCTAGTCGACAAAAAGAGACTTACTGCTATTTGTCATGGTCAGACGTATCAAAAACGAATGATCAAGGCGTTTAACAAGAAAGTCAGGCGATAAGAGTATCAAGATGGGGACCTGGTAATCAAGCGCATTATTCAACCTCAAGGTGATCCCAGGGGCAAATGGACCCCTACTTACGAAGGTCCATTTGTGGTTAAGAACATCTTCTCAGGAGAAGCGATGATTCTAACCACCATGGATGGTGACGACCTTCCTCACCCCGTCAATGCAGACATAGTAAAAAGATACTACGCATAATCAAAGACCCGCTAGGTTGACTGGCCTAGGCAAAAATAAGGGCTTCCCGGCGAACCAAAAGAGTTCAGGCAAAAATAAGAAATAAAAAAAAAATCTGTACACCTGGCAAGTCGAAAACCTGAAAAGGCGGCTTGGGCAAAAATGGGTATCCCGGTGGAATGAAAACCCGAAAGGGAGGTCCAGGAAAAAGTTAGGGATTAAAGCGTAACACTATGTCTCATTGGATCACCTCGCTTCCGGACTTCGGTATCAACTATCAGGCTCGGACGACACCAGTCAATCAGATTCATCTTCAACTAAGTAGCAAAGTGATGAGATGCTTGAAGATATAAAGGCAATAGCAGAGCTGGAACCCAGTGGGATTATTCACATAGCTGTTTTGTTTTCACAAATTGTATAAATTCTATTTGTTCGGCGGTGTTCTCTTACTAGGACGTCAGCCTCTTGTACAAAACGCCTATTTACAGGCCGAATTTCAAAGTCAATACAAATTCATTTTCAAACAAATTTCAAATTGTTTTTCCTTTATCTGTTTTGTTTTGCAAAGAACGTCCAATGTTCATTTTTTATATATGCATTTGACATTAATTGCTGCTCATAAATATTTACATGCGAAACAAAAGACAAATTACGTGTGATATCAGAAGTAGGGGCAATAAGAATTGTCTGAGCGGTCTAGTTGCTCTGTCCACCTGGTACCAAGGTATATATTCAGCTGAAGAATATGGCTAAGATACCTTCACTCCACGCAGGATAAGACAGTAATGATAGCTCTCTCAGCTAAAACTTGCAACTACGGACGAGTCGGCAATACTCTCCCTAAGCAGAATTGGTCTACCATCAGCCCTGAAAAGGTCGGGTATCCCCAAAAGGTCTTAATATTCCCCAACGGAGTATAAAGACATTCTCCAGCAATTGTAAGAGCATCCTCGACAGTCTTAATATTCCTCAACAGAGTATAAGAATGTTTCCCGGAGGAATACAAGATACCCCCAGTGGAGCCATTTCCCCAGTGCAGTCTAAACAGGCTTCCCCGCCAGAGTTGAATCATCATTCCCAGTAGATTCTGGAAGCTTGTCCACTGCAGAATACAAATGTATCTCCCCAGCCAAATTCAGAAGGTTATCCTCACAAGAGTCTAACTGGGTTATCCCCAGCAAGTTGCAATTGAAAGATCATCCCCAGCGAAGTTCTTTCTTTCCCCAAGCAGGACTTCTATCCTCAACAGATTCAATATCACCAGCAATGGTAATCAATCCCCAGCGGAATTCATTATCAAAATCCCCGCCAGAGTTGAATCATCTTACCCAGTAGATTCTGGAAGCTTGTCCCCTGTAGAATACAAACGTATCTCCCCAGCCAAATTCAGAAGGTTATCCTCACAAGAGTCTAACTGGGTTATCCTCAGCAAGTTGCAACTGAAAGATCATCCCCAGCGAAGTTCTTTCTTTCCCCAAGCAGGACTTCCATCCTCAACAAATTCAATATCACCAGCAATGGTAATCAATCCCCAACGGAGTTCATCATCAAAATCCCCAACAGAGCTTATCAACGGAATCCCCAGCGAAGTTTATCGTTAAAACCTCAACAAAGTATCTCTTCCCCACAGAGTATTTCCCCTAAGAGTAATCTCTTCATCATATTTATCTCCCAACGGAGTTCTTTTCTCCTAACAGTTTTATCCTTGCAATCATATTCGTTCATCATCCCCAGTGGAAACTAAGAACTTAACTCTATTCTCCAGCAGCTCCGGGATTTATTTTCCCCAGCTGAAACATCACATTTCCATACATCATGATACATGCATATACGCATCATACCATATAATCTCATTTATGTTGAGAACATCATTGCTTGATTCATATCATGCATTGCATATGACTGACCTTTACCTTTCAGGAAAGATCCAGTTAAGTTCTCAGCTATGTCCAAGACCTCCTCTGGTTCAGTTAAATCGATTCCTAAAGATTTTTATGATGCCGATCCAGTTGAAGTTATTCCAAGACCTCCTCTGGTTCAGTTAAATCGATTCCTAAAGATTTTTCTGATTCCGATCCAGTTGAAGTTATTCCAAGACCTTCTCTGGTTCAGTTAAATCGATTCCTAAAGATTTTTCTGATGCCGATCCAGTTGAAGTTATTTCAAGACCACCTCTGGTTCAATTAAATCGATTCCTAAAGATTTTTCTGATGCCGATCCAGTTGAAGTTATTCCAAGACCACCTCTGGTTCAGTTAAATCGATTCCTAAAGATTTTTCTGATGCCGATCCAGTTGAAGTTATTCCAAGGCCTCCTCTAGTTCAGTTAAATCGATTCCTAAAGATTTTTCTGATTCCGATCCAGTTGAAGTTATTCTAAGACCTCCTCTGGTTCAGTTAAATCGATTCCTAAAGATTTTTCTAATTCCGATCCAGTTGAAGTTATTCTAAGACCTCCTCTGGTTCAGTTAAATCGATTCCTAAAGATTTTTCTGATGCCGATCCAGTTGAAGTTATTTCAAGACCTCCTCTGGTTCAGTTAAATTGATTCCTAAAGATTTTTCTGATGCCGATCCAGTTGAAGTTATTCCAAGACCTCCTCTGGTTTAGTTAAATCGATTCCTAAAGATTTTTCTGATGCCGATCCAGTTGAAGTTATTCCAAGATCTCCTCTGGTTCAGTTAAATCGATTCCTAAAAATATTTCTGATGCCGATCCAGTTGAAGTTATTCCAAGACCTCCTCTGGTTCAGTTAAATCGATTCTTAAAGATTTTTCTGATGCCGATCCAGTTGAAGTTATTTCAAGACCTCCTCTGTTTCAGTTAAATCGATTCCTAAAGATTTTTCTGATGCCGATCCAGTTGAAGTTATTCCAAGACCTCCTCTAGTTCAGTTAAATCGATTCCTAAAGATTTTTCTGATGCCGATCCAGTTGAAGTTATTCCCAGACCTCCTCTGGTTCAGTTAAATCGATTCCTACAGATTTTTCTAATGCTGATCCAGTTGAAGTTATTTCCAAAACCTTCTCAAGTCCCAGTTTAATACCTGTAACAAGCCAGGAAAAATATTTGTGGACGACTGATTGTAGTTTAATACCTGAAACCAGCCAGGAAAATTATCTACATGAGGGTTAATACCTGTAACAAGCCAGAAAAACTATCTTTCTTTCTCAGGTAAGCGATTAATACTTGGAACCAGACATAACAAGTTCTATAACCTCAACGGTATACTCCCGGTGAGCACGAGTCAAATCCTAAATCTCAAACAAAGTTAGACTTCCCCAGTGGAATCTTCTACAACAATAGGTATGCAAGTTCTCGCTAAGGAATCTCTTATGCGATCGACACTCCTGCAGATGGCATCTATAAGCCCCTCCTCCTACCAACAATCTCCAAATGGCATATGTAAGCCCATTCTTGACATCACAATGATGATACTACACCATGCGAGTGCAAATTTCTTGCCACTCTAGTGTTCAATCATCTTCCACCTTTGGGTCACGAAAGGCACGCAAGCCAATCTACATCCTCAGGTTTAAGAAGATTGAATAGGGGAAACTGTTGTACCCCAAAATTTTCCCTCTCATGTTTCCCAAAGGCTTCCCCCTGCATGGTTGATCACAAACTCTTGCCTAAGGAAAAGGAAAAATTTTGAGTGGTGCTTTAAGTACATTTTGGTTGGCATTGTGAAAGACCCTTCGATTGGTGTTCTGAAGGAGCCTTTCGATTGGCATTCTGTCAAGCTCTTCGATTGGCATTATGGACAAGCATTTCGATTGACATTATGTCAAGGCTTTCGATTGCCATTCTGAAAGACCCTTCGATTGGTATTCTGAAGGAGCTTTTCGATTGGCATTATGGACAAGCATTTAGATTAGCATTATGGACAAGTACTTCGATTGACATTATAACAGTGTCCTTCGATTGGAATTCCAAAAGGTTCCATTCGAAGAAGCTTTCGAAGAGCATTCGAAGGAGGCCATCAGCCCATTCGAAAGGGAGAATTCGAAGGCCAGTTACATGTCATTCAAAATTCAAAAAGGGACAAGATCCCATGTGTTTAGCCAATGTTACAAACTCTCATTCATGGCTTTCAAACACATAATTAATGTTACAAATTCTCATTCATGGCTGTCAAACACATAATCAAGGTCATTTAAACCTTTGTCTTCCTGTCCCCTCCACCCCCTCTATATAAAGAGATCACAAGTGTTGCAAAAAGAGAACGAAAATATACAGAAAAAATAGAGAAAAGAAGCAGGGAGAACTTGGAGATACGCTGCCAAAAGTCATCAGCACTTCCAAGAAGCCATACCCAATCCTTGCACAAGCCAAAGCTGCCACCCAACGAACACCTCCACCCTTAGAACTACAGATCAAAGCACCCCTGTTTGGTAAAGAAATCTAATCTCAAACTCATTTCGATCTCTGATTGCATATTCATGTTATTACTGTTGTTTGTGAATGATTTAATGTGCTACATATAAGCTACAACGCAGAGATGAGATTGTGCCATTGCTTGGGCACAATCTGAGTTTCTCCTTTGAATCCCAGGATAAATCAAACCCAAACCCAGATTCAGCAGGTGCGAATAAGGGGGAGATTCGAATCAGGGGGGTAAAATCCCTCCTGGACCTTTAACATGTGTTTCGTTTCTTGCAGGAAATACATCCTCAGGATCCTGTTCAGAGTTTCGAAGCTTAGCAGCTTAGCTTCGAACTAGATCCAGGATTTCCAGATCGAAGGATGACATATCCAGATCGAACACCCTCATGCACCTTCGATCAAGACTCTTCACTGGGTCGAAAGACAGCCTGCACCTCTTTCGACCCAGGCCTCCAAAATTACATTTTTCCTTGTTTTGCTGCCTGGCCCATTTGTACTTTGTTTACTTTGTTTTTGTTTATTTCTTTTAGTTTGTTTTTTTTAATCAACATAAAAATCATAAAAATAAATAACTTAGAATTAGGATTTAATTTAGTTAATTATTTTAACTTATTTTATCCAATTTTAAAATCAGTAGACTTAGGATTTATTTAAATTCAATCCTTTTCATAAACAAAAAAATGCAAAAAATATTAAATATGTTTTGGAGTTAATTTTAATCAGTTTTTTTTAATTAATTAAATTTGACTTAATTTAACATTTAGCATTTTCCCAAAAATAAAATAAAACAACAAAAGATTATATTCTTAGGATTTTTAAGATTCACGCGCGTTTATTTTATTGTAACTGCTTATTATTCCCCCAATTTTGGACATGTAAATAATTCCCCTCCCCGAAGCCTTGTAATAGCTTAGGATTTACAATTTATGCACTTTAAATTCCTGTACATATATTAACTGCTTAGATGTATGCTAACTAGGATTGTATGACAAGATCTAAAAACAAATGGTAGAACACCTAAAAATATAAAGATAATATAACTGAAAAAACAATACACTCGCACATGCCACTCTTAGGGTACACCTCACTTGGTTGCCTCAAATGTGGTCATTAAGTATAGGATGTTTTAGAGGTCGCCCTCCTGTCCAAAGATCAAAGTCGCCTCAAAATGGTTGCCTCGATAAAAAATGATCTAAGACATTAGGGTTACCGCTAAAGCATCCTAACATTGCTTTAGTGACCACACGTCCCTTAAATCGAATTGACCCGAAAACTCCAACGATGGTGCTACCTACTCCTCATTAGTGGGATAACACTGTCTAAAGGATGTTTGCACAATTTAATTCCTTTTCGAGTAGGTAGAGGTTCTTAAGTATTTACTCCTTTTTAAAAAAATAAAACAAAACTTTTCACACTTACACTTTCTTCAAAAACAAAACTCTTTTCAAAACCCACAAACACAAATAAAAGCAAACTTTTGAAAACATAGTGAGCAAGTACCTAAGAGCCCGTGGATAACCACGGATAGAAAGGGTGCTAACACCTTCCCTTTCTATAACCTACCTCCCGAACCCGAGAAAAATCTCGAGAAGGAATTTTTCTAAGCTTTTGTCCTTTCCTTGTTGGATAAAATAAAAGACGGTGGCGACTCTTGCTTACTGCGACAATTTGCGAAAACAAACGTAAATGCGAACCAGCATTAAAAAACAGTCAGTTCTCCATTCCCACTGATCACACCAAGTCTATGCTGATAAGGTGCATATACCTCTAGTTCCCCTGAACGTCTTGACAACTCCTTGGCCTTTTGCAATGTGGGGCATCGATATGATTGGCGAGATCAGACCAATTGCATCCAACGTGCATCGTTTCATTTTGGTGGCTATTGACTATTTTACGAAGTGGGTTGAAGCAGCTTCCTTTGCTACAGTAACCAAGAACATCGTGGCACAGTTTATTCAGCACAATTTGATCTGTCGATATGGTGTACCAGAGAGGATCATCACAGACAATGGTACAAATCTCAATAATACGATGATCATCGAGCTCTGCAAGCAGTTCAAGATACAGCATCACAACTCTTCTCCTTACCGGCCAAAGATGAATGGGGCTGTTGAAGCGGATAATAAGAACATCAAAAAGATTGTGCAGAAGATGATGGTGACATACAAAGATTGGCACGAGATGTTACCATTCGCTCTTCATGGGTACCGAACCTCAACACAGACTTCAACAGGGGAAACACCCTACTCTTTGGTGTATGGCATGGAGGAAGTCTTACCCATTGAGGTTCAGATACCCTCTCTTCGGATTATGAAGGATGCAGGTTTGAGCGAGGACGATTGGATCCAGACCCGGCTCGATCAGCTGAACTTAATCGACGAAAAGAGACTTACTGCTATTTGTCATGGTCAGACGTATCAAAAACGGATGACAAAGGCATTTAACAAGAAAGTTAGATGACAAGAGTATCAAGTTGGGGATCTGGTAATCAAGCGCATCATACTGCCACAAGGTGATCCTAGGGGAAAATGGACCCCTACGTACGAAGGGCCATTTTTGGTTAAGAACATTTTCTCAGGAGGAGCCATGATTCTGAACACCATGGACGGTGACGACCTTCCTCATCCCGTCAATGCAGACATAGTGAAAAAATACTACGCATAATCAAAGATCCGCTAGGTTGACTAGCCTAGGCAAAAATAAGGGCTTCCCGTCGAACCAAAAGGGTTCGGGAAAAAATAAGGGATGAAAATGAAAAAAAAGTTGTACACCCGACAAGTCGAAAACCTGAAAAGGCGGCTTGGGCCAAAAAGGGTATCCCAGTGGACTGAAAACCCGAAAGGGCGGTCCAGGAAAAAATTAGGGATTAAAGCGTAACACTATGTCCCATTGGATCATCTTACAACCAGACTTCGGTATCGACTATCAAGCTCGGACGATGCTAATCAATCTGATCTACCTTCAACCAAGTAGAAAAGGGATGAGATGCTCGAGGATATAAAGGCGATAGCAGAGTTGGAACCCAGTGGGATTATTCACATAGCTGTTTTTCTTTATTTTACACAAACTGTATAAATTCTATTGTTTGGCGGCATTCTCTTACTAGGACGTCAGCCTCTTGTACAAAAATTCCTATTTATAGGCTAACTTCAAAATCAATACAATTCATTTTCACAAAGAAATTTCGAATCGTTTTCTTTTTCTGTTTTGTTTTGCAAGAACGTCCAATGTTCATTTTTGATATATGCATTTGACAATAATTACTGCTCGTAAATATTTACATGCGAAACAAAAGACAATTACTTGTAATATCATAAAGAGGGGAAAACAAGAAATGTCCAAACCTTACGGTCGCTCTGTCCACCAGGTATAGGGATAGACCTAGTTGGAGAAAACGATTGAAGGTACATTCACTCCCCGCAGAGTAAGAAGTATCCAAAGACAGTGGTGTTAGCTTTCCCGAACATGACACAACTCTCCCCAGCCAAGGTTCACAATCGCGAGTGAGTCGGTAATATTCTCCCCAAGCAGAGTTTATCTATCATCAGCACTAGAAGATTATCCCCAGTAGAGTCTGGAGGATTGTCCCCAATAGAGTCTAAAAGATTATCCCCAATGAAGTCGCCACTAAAAGATTATCTCCAGTGGTGTTCATTTCTTTTACAAACAGAAACTCAATCCCCAACGGAGTTCATTATCACCTGCAATGATAATTCATTCCCATCCGAGGTCGTTCCTCCAAATCAACAGATTCTCTAGCAAAGCATCTCTTCCCCACAGAGTTCATTTCCTCATCAGTTTATTCCCCAGCGGAGTTATTCTCTCCTGCAGGATTATTCTCACAGTCATCTTTATTCACTATCCCCAGCGGAAACGAAGAATTAAACTTCTTGCACTCTCCAGCAGCAATCCTGGATTTATTTTCCCCAGCTAAAGAATGTCATAAAAACATTACATATCCATACATCATGACATATGCATACGCACCATACAACACAATCTCATTTATTTTGAGAATATCATTGCTTGATACATGTCATGCATTACATACGACTAACCTTTACCTTTCAGGAAAGATACAGTCAAATTCTCACCAAGTTCAAGCTATAAAGCCCGAATCCGACCGGATAGTACCTTGATCTCTACAGCATATTGTGAAGCCCGGATAACAGTATCAAACACCGCGAAGCCTGGATTCGACCAGATAGTGGTTTATCTTTAAAGCTATGAAGCCCGGATTCGACTGGATAATAGTTTAATCCCCAGCAAGCCGTGAAGTCCAGATTACGACCGGATAACAGCTCAACAAGTGACTGTGAAGCCTGGATCACGACCAGATAGCAGTGCGAGGTACCATGAAGCCTGGATTACGACCAGATAGTGGCATGTCATAAACATAAGCCGTGAAGCCCGGATTACGACCGGATAACAGCTCAACAAGTTATTGTGAAGCCTGGATTACGACCAGATAGCAATACAAGACCATGAAGCCTGGATTACGACCAGATAATGGTAGAAGATGTTATGAAGCCTGGATTACGACCAGATAGCAGCCAAAGACACCGCAAAGCCTAGATTACGACCAGATAATGGTATATCTTTAATACAAGTTATGAAGCCCGGATTACGACCACATAGTGGTATATCTTTAATACAAGTTATGAAGCCCAGATTACGACGGAATAGTATCTTGATTCCTCTGAACACCATAAAGCCTGGATTTCGACCAGATAGTGGTATGAGACGCCGCGAAGCCTGGATTATGACCGGATAGCGGCAAAGGATACTGAAGCCTGGATTACGACCAGATAACAGTAAGGGACACTGTGAAGCTTGAATTACGACTAAATAGCAGTTTACCTAGACAGTCACTAAGAAGCCCGGAGTCGACCGAATATTAGTGTGCCCTAAGTTCAAGTTGAAGCCCGGATGCGACCAGATAACAACTCATTCATTCTGAAGCCTGGATTGCGACCAGATAAGAATCGAGAAATTGCGAAGCCGGGATCATGATTGGATAGCAAGTTTAATCTCATCTCCCTAGTAAGTCACTGTAAAGCCTGGATTGCGACCAGATAGCAGTCGATCTTATTACTATAAAGCCTGGATCACGACCAGATAGTAGTTCGTTTTCACCTCTTCGACCAAGAGACCATTTCCCAGTATAATAACGGACGACTGAAGCTCCTAAAATTTTATTTCTGTAGAGACAGAAATCAACATTCCCCAACAGAATCTTCCTCAACAACAGGTATATAAGCTCTCCCTAAGGAATCTCTTAGGCGATCGACACTCCTATAGATGTCATCTTTAAGCCAATCTTCCATCATCAATCTCCAAAGTGGCATCTGTAAGCCCATTCTCGACACCACAAGATAATTACCACTTCATGCGAGTGCAAATTTCTAGGCACTCTAGTGTTCAATCATCTTCCACCTTCGGATCACGAAAGGCACGCAAGCCAATCTATATCCTCAGGTTTAAGAAGATTGAACAGGGGCAACTGTTGTACCCCAAAATTTTCCCTCCCATATTTCTCAAAACATTTCAAGAAAGATACCCAAGTTGCTCAAGGAAATCCAAGGGTTGACCAGACAAGCCCTCTTCTTAGGCAGTCTACCTCAAATTAGGGTTTCATATTGCACCAAGATATTTGAGTCCAAGGGATCCCAAATGCTCACCAATGCCCTAATATGTTCTCAAGATCATCCATGACAATTTTCAAGCCTTCCAGAGGAAGTTTGCTCAGTCAATTGCTCAAAGGCCTGAAAATCGACTGTGCTAGGGCAAAAGTCAACTGTGGCCCACATATAGTAAAACTTCAAGATTTTTGGTCAACATCCTCATTTTGAAGTATCATTCATCATTTGATCAAGGTTTGATCATGATTCATCAAGGATTGCTCATAATTTATCAAGAACCAAAAGTTGCTAAATTAGGATTTTGTAGGAAAAGTCAACTCAACTTTTACCAAGCATAACTTTCTCATACTTTATGAGAAATGACCCATAAAAATCTCATTTTTAAGAGGATAAAATTCTATACAATCCATATTCATCTCCCAAGTTCAAAATATTCACTCACAAGAAGTTATGAATTTGGACATTATAAGTCATTTTGAAAGGTCAACAAAAACACCTTTTGTGTAAAAGCTTCATTCTTGAGAATGGAATACCAAATTGATATGAGACCAAAGGGGTTGCTTAGAGGACATCTCAAGCTTTCTAAAAAGTCCAAGAACACCTTCGAAGATTCAAAATTGAGAAAGTTATGCTTTGGTGAAGTTGACCCTTTTTGCAAAATTGTCAAAAGTCAATTATGCCTCAAATTGCAATTTTTGCTAAATGGGCCCAATCTTTTCACTTGTTTTGAGTTGGCAACATGGTCCATGAGCCCTAGCCCTTGCCACTTGTCATTATCTTGTTTTTATTATTTATTTTGATTTTTATTTGAATTAAATCATTTAAAATCAAAACAAATCATAGAAAATCCAAAAACATTGAAATTCAAAGATTTTGTACTTATTTCAGGTCCTACATCCAGCTAGCATGAGATTGAATTCGTGTAAAGGCTTGGTGTGCACAAAAAGATTGAGTTTGCCCTATTTTTAGCAAGATTTTCAAGTGTATCAAATCCAAATCAAAAGCAATGATGGAGGAAGACTGTGATCATATTGGCAACCCTAATTCATTCCTCAGTACATAAGGAGTATTTGCAGACCCAGAAGAAGGCTAGAGAGAGATGCACAAGGTCAGAACATACTTGCAAAAAACAAAGAAAAGTGGTGATTCAAATTCATAGTTCCAGGCTATTCCAGGGCTTCCTGACCATTCCAATCGCTTCCTGAGATCACAAGCAAGCAAAACCAATCCAGAACAAGCGCTTTCAGGCCCTGAAACTCACTGTAAGTCAGCCACGACTTTGATGTATTTTTGAAATCAAATTGCATGATTTTGACACTGATAGCATGAAATAATTACATATTCTCGCTCCTTGGAGCATTTGCAAATGATCTGTAACGTTTAATTGCATTTTTATGGACTATATCAAAATATGCCATTGTTAGGTTTTCTTGGTTTGTTTTGGGATTTCCTCATACAGGTGAAATTGGCCTAAATGGGAGAGATCATTATGATCAGCAGATCAAACCCAGTTAATCCATGGTCTTAGGTTTTATATATATTGCTTGTATGTAATTTCTGAGATGCACAGGGTTACAGCTACAGCGCTACATCTGTAGGTAAAGGTCATGAGTTTTAAACGACGGATCCAGGGAAGAAGACGATGGCGTGTCACAGCTTTATTGGGCCATTTGAATTCTAGAGCGTTTGTTCTGGCCAAAAACCTTTTGTTCTGATCTGTTTGTTTTTCTATTGTATTATTAAACTAACATCCAGCGCAGTTGGTCAGAAGAAGGAAGTCAGAAGTTCATGATTCTGGGTTCGATCCCAGGCGTGACCCTCTGACATTTTTTCCCTTTTGTTTTCACTAGATCCAGCGCTTACATCTGTCGGGGATTATTATCTGATTTCATCAAACAGGACCAGATCAAGCATCCCCTGGGCATCATCCTCTGGATCCATCAGTCTCATCCAAATCCAGTGCACCTCATCTCCTGATGGTCGTAATCTGATGGATCCACTAGCCAGGAACAGATCCACCATCACTATATTCTGGTCACTATCATCTTCTGATCACCATCATCTTCTGATCACCGTCATCTTCTTATCACCATCATCTTCTGATTAGAGCCGCTGATACCAGACCACTTTTTTCCTTCCTCTTTTCATTTATACTTTCTTTTATTAATTTATTCATTTATAATTACTAACACAAATTAATTTTTTCTTTTATAAAAAAATCACATAAAATCAACTTTTCACCCAATTAGACTTAGGTTTATTTTTTATACAAAAATTAATTATATAGGTTATTTAATTTTTACATAACTTTAATTGTTTTGTAAATAAATTAAAATTAATTAGAACAATTAGGGTTTTATTTCTAACATTAATTATATTTTCTTTTTCTTAAAATAACCAAAAACATAAAAATAGGTCATTTATTTATTTTCATTAATTAATTTAATTCGCTAATTAATTGTGTACTTACTTTTAAAAACCTAATTCTTTTCTTAAAAAATAATTAAAAACAACAAAAACATTTTTTTCTTTCAATTAGGTTAGAAAGGGTCAAAACCCTAATTTTTTTATCGTTCTTAATTTCCTCGCGCGCGCTTTATCATTTATTTTTACCATATTAATGTAATTGCTCACAAGTTGTAATAGTTTAATTAGGTCTTTTATTTTCATTTACCGCTTTATTTTTTAAGGTTGTTTTTTTGCTATGTAAATACCCGAAGCCTTGTAATAGCGTAGTTTAATTTCCGCACTTTAAATTCCGCAAAATATTAACTATTAGATGTATGATTAGGGTTGCATGA
The DNA here is from genome assembly GCA_948472305.1 of Vicia faba. Classification (NCBI taxonomy): domain Eukaryota; kingdom Viridiplantae; phylum Streptophyta; class Magnoliopsida; order Fabales; family Fabaceae; genus Vicia; species Vicia faba. The sequence continues at coordinate 46,544,870 of OX451738.1, read as the reverse complement.
CAAGAATGTATGATTAACTTTAAAACAGCTAGATAAACCTAAAATGTGCAAAGATAAATAAATTGAAATTGAATCACTCACACATGTGCAATCCTAGGGTACACTCCCACTTGGTTGCCTTCGGTAAACGGTCATTAGGTATAGGATATTTTAGTGGTCTCTCTCTTGTCTAAAAAATGATCAAAGTCCCGTTCGGAAAAGTTGCCTCAGAATGGTTGCCTCAGAATTATTGCCTCGAATAATTGATCTAAGACATTAGGGTTACTACTAAGACGTCCTAGCATTGCTTTAGTGACCGTACATCAATTTTCGAATTAACCCTCAAAACTCCAACAACGGTGCTACCTACTCACTAATAGTGGGATTGCATTGTCTAAAGAAAACAAAGATAGAAACATTCTCTTTTTTCGAGTAGGTAGATTAGTTCTTAAGTACTTGTTCAATCTACACAAACTTTTTCACACTTACACTCTTTTTTCAAACAAAGCTTTCAAAAATACTTCGTAACACTATTGAAGACAGAAACAAGAGTTAAATCGAAGTCAAAAACCCTTTTTCAAATCAAACACACAAGCAATTTTGAAAATGATGAGCAAATACCTAAGAGCCCGTGGAAAACCACGGATAGAAAGGGTGCTAATACCTTCCCTTTCTATAATCTACCCCTCGTACTCAAAATCTCGAAAAAAGGGATTTTTTCTGTGCTTTTTTCCTTTCCTTGTTGGATAAAATAAAAGTCGGTGGCGACTCTTGCTTACCGCGACATTTTTCAAACACAAACGCAAAATGCAAACCATCATTTTCCTAAAACAGTCCGGTTCTGCCACTGTATCACAGGGTGCCTTTAATAATCAGATGGTAAAAGTCAGAAAAAAAACAACTGAGCCCAACATGGAGGCCCAAACCTGCAAAAAGACAAAACTGAAAAAAATGGGAAAAGTGTGAAAAAACAAAAGTAGCACCCAGGTTCGAACCCAGGACATGGGTCTCACCAGCGCGCTACTTTGTCACTGGGGTGGCTATACATCCATTGTTTTAAGTGAAACGAAAATAACCTTACATGAAATAAGTCCTTGCCATGTACTTCATCTTCTTCCTCAAGCTTGGCCAGATGTCCTGTAACTCTCTCATTCTTCCATGAAAATGAAAACTCATAACATGAAAGTTGAAGTATTTGAACTCACGATTCTAACCATATAAGTTATGTAAGATAACAATCAAAGATCAAAGAGAATTTTAAAATCCCTAGATTAAAACCTAATTTTTTAAGAAACTTCAAGTTCTAAATTCTTTCAACTCAGGCCAAATAAATGTAAGATAAAGATATGTACAGTTTCATTGCAATGGGGACTACATTATTTATTCACAAATCGTGGCCAATGGTTGCCTGTACAAGGATATAGAAGTTGAGATTTTACCTCCTTCAGTTGAAATCGTGGATGGAACTGGAGTGAGTTTGATGGAGGCTTGATGCTTGCTTGAGCTTCCTTGAACTTCCCTGAATGTATTCCCACCCTTTCCTTGCTCTGAAAGTGTATGAAACTCCCTGGCCAAGTCAACCTGCAAGCTTTGAAAACAAAAATGGAAGATGATGGAGAATAGGTTACAATACATGGATGAAGGTCTGGATTGGTTAGATATCAAGTAGGTAAGGTGTTTTGATGATCAAGAATGCAAACGCACGAGACAAATGAGAGATTGGTATGCTTGTGCCAAAACTGCAAGTTTTGACAGTTTTTTGGTGTTTTTGAGCTTGGGAGTGTTTTAGGCCTTTACTAATCGTATGTTGTGTGGTATTATGTTTGTATACTAGTATAGAATCAGTTTCATGTCAACCCTCCAACAGGTGTGCCAGTTCTAGCCTTTTTGCAACCTTTCTTGCTTTTGAAGTAAAGTGAAGGGACAAGGCTTGCCATGCTTGTACTTGCTTTCTTAGGGTTGGTATAAACTTGTACAAATTGCTTTAGGCATGTGAGACTTGTATGTGCAATGGAGACAGGTTCAATACTCAAGAATTGGAAAGTAGCAAAAGTTGAGCTTTTTCAAAATGGCAATGGTCACTTTATGCCATTTATGGAATTGCAACTTGGGTAATGGCTCTAGGGCTTGGATCAAAGCTTTGTCAACTGATTAAGCATTAAATTAAGGAGTGAGGAACAAGTTCGGGACCTGTAAAGAATGGATTAGGCAACATAGGTACTGATTGGAACTTTGTTCTTCATGAAATGGCTTGGACAAAAAGTGAGAAATTGCCAACTTCATCTCTACGATTCTCCCTACTCAAAAATGATCTTGAGGAGTTCTTAGACATTTTGGAAAGCTTGAAATGTGCTCTATAATTAATTTTGAAATGAATTTTGAGATACCTCTTGGAACTAGGTGAACAATTGCCATGAAGTTGGGTCCAAAACCTGCCTAAATTAGGGCAAAATTTCACTAAGTTATTTACTTCATGACCATGTATTCATAAATTTATATCTTGATATCCAAGCATCTTTAGGGAAAAGTGTGTGAATCCAAGTTGTATATTTCATGTAGGTCTACAACTTTCATGTTGGGAACTTTCTTTGAATCATCATGCATCATGGTTAAAAAATGGCCTAAAGTTGAGAAAAATAAGAAGATTTTCTATACTTAGAAAATTTTCTAAGTTAAGAAAAATTTCAAATTCAAACCCTAATCTTAAAACTTGGATTTCTTGATGAAAAAGTTTCACATTTTGACATGTTTTTATGAATTATGACCCTTGGCACTTGATTTTGACCAAAAAGTCAAAGTTTGACTTTTCAGTGTACAATTGACTTTCGATCAGTTGACTGCAAATTTCATTTGTCAATCCAATGAAATTGAAATGTTTTGAGCCATGTAATAAGTTCAAGATGATGTAATTGAATCCTTGAAATCATGCCTTAACTCAATTGGTCATTTGCTAGGTTAAAAATCAGAAATTGCCCTTCCTCAGTCAAAACCCTAATTTTTAACCATTTTGCCCTTTTGGTGATTTGATCAAATTTCTTGAGGAATTGTGATCCAAACTTGATCAAATGATACATATAAATTTAAAATGTTGATGTGGATAAAAAATGATGAAGT